>JAUBOC010000138.1:13801142-13812851 GCA_032275365.1 Anablepsoides cearensis | reverse complement strand
ACACACACACACACACACACACACACACACACACACACACACACACACACACACACACACACACACACAAGCACATGCATGCATATAAACTTTGATTCTTGCAACTCTGATTGCAGTAGTTTGTGAACGTGTGTGAAAGACGTGTGTAAGCCCAGATAGCATGACTTGACAATAAAAGCAAGGAGTCGCTTCTTACAGCTTGATAATGTGTGCTGTTAGAAAACACATGGTTATTTTCATCAAACATCGAGATTCAAAGTGTTTATTGTCATATGCACAGATGAAAACATGTTTTCCTGAGTGATATAATTCTTACTTTGCCGACCGCTCTGAATGCCAGGAGACAACCACATGAAAAAGAATAGTGCACTTAAAGGACACTAACAAAGTAATAAGTGATAAAGGATAAAAAAAAGACCACACTTCAAACAAAAAAAAACTTATCAAATTGTGTTTTCATAGTCCTTGTTTTTTGCAGAAACACAGCCAATTTAGAATAGAAAATAGACTTTCTTAAATAAAGTTGGAAGCTTATTATAATATGCTGAGGCATTAGGAATAAGATGAGATGAGCACAAACCCATTGGAACACCTGAACATAACTAACAGGTTGGATTTAAAAGTTTTTTATTGTCTTACGTTTGGGTGTAATCTTGATACTTGTATTTAATTTTGACCTTTTTTAGTTTGTCATGTGAAACAAACTAGTTTCCACATATTCAGGCCATGCTAGGTGCAAAATACCTGAGCTGTTTTGTCCCTCCTTCCCACTGTCTTCCTTCCCCGGCCTAGATACCCCTTCCTCTCAGATTTCCTGAGGGCTGAGCCCTGGGCTTTTTGTCAACTTTGTTATAAGATAGTGGGGCCCGAACGCCCAGTCCCAGGGGCCCAAACACACAGGACATTAAGCCGGTGCCTACAGTGTAGCACTGTCAGGCAGATGTAATTCTCCCTCCCTCTCTCTCTCTCTCCTGGAGCCTCCCTCCTCCTTTCATTGGTGTGATAGGCAGAAGAAAAGAGGTGATTGTTTGGGGACGAGAGGGATGAATTTGTCCACCTCAGAGCGAGGAAGAAAAGCAGTTTGAAAGGGACTTGTCAGTGGTTGTGGATCAGGTAGTTGGAGGGTGTTCCACTTCTCAGAGAAAATGCACCGTGTGTCAGCATGTTCTACCATTTCTGCTGAGCTGAGTCTGGAGTCACATTGTGTCTGTGCAGGGAGTGTGCGCAACAAACCAGCATTTATGTCTGATATTACTTTGCATCTAAGCTTTTGGCTTAATTAGACATCTTCTTGTTTGTTTGTTTTTCTCTCTTCTGTTTCAAGAATTTTGTGTTACAGCACATAAAAAGAGTCTGGACTTTCCCGTGTTTATATTTTTAAGTATGACACATATACACTGATGTTTTAGAATCTGAAAGTTTAACCGGTGACTCTTAATCCTCTCCTGATTCAAAAGATTGAAAAATAACTTTCTCTTTCATTACCTTCTTGGGGATTTTATGCCTTTATTAAACAACATATTCCAGCAAAGATAATGACTTCAAATCATAAACTGTTAAAGATGTAAGTAAAACTTATATGGAATCACTGGTATAGATTAACAATATGTTGCACCTTGACTATATTGTTAAAGATTCTACAGGTCAAACACCAAATCGCCAAGATGACTTTTTTTTTACAATTCATTAAGTGTATTGACTCTGAGATCATACATATATATTTTCAAAATATGTAGAAAAGTGGAATACACTTTGTTTTTGCGGCACAAAAAAACAGTGTTTTTCTGTACTTGAAATTAAATTGTTTTAGAAACTTAAATGAATGACTCATTGTAAATACAATTCATTTTATAAAGTCTGACTTTGATGTAAATGTTGGTCAGTTAAATAACTCATAAATGAGAAGAAGGTTTAAAATCGGGTCAACTAATTTTAAAACATTTACATAAATTTACTTCACAGATTTTGGATTGATGAAAAAAAGTGTATGTGTTTTTTATACCTGATGAGGACAATTTTTGACCTTTTTCCCAGAACACACAGCTTAGTAAGAACCCACTGATGGGGACAAAAGCCCTGTCCCCATTGGGAGAAATACCATTGGTGGGTCAGGGGTTACAGTTAGTACTAAGGTTAGAAGTGAGTTCAGGTTAAGTTTAGGATAAGGGGTCAAGTTAGGCTAAAAGTCCGGTAAATGAATAGAAGTCAGTGCAAAGTCCCCATGAGGATAGAAGAACAAACTTGTGTGTATGTGTACGTGTGTGTAGTGAGTGGTAAATAAATTTTTTAACTTAAACCCCACTTTAAACCATAATGGAGTAATTAAACCAAAGATAAAATGTCTTGGAGGGATTTCTTTGTTTTAGTCACTTTTATATTTGAGACCACCCAGATACAGTTTATGTAATCCTGTTATTAAGACGACTAATTTAACACTGACAAACACATTTTTAACTTCAGTGGAATCCGGACATAAAAGTGATGCGTAGACTTTCTCCTTCTTTTGGTAGACATCGCCTAACTTCATTAGTTCTCTTCACTAAATAAAACTTTTCGTTTTCTCTTTCTTTCATCCCTTTTCACCACCAGCTGTCCCCCAGCTCTCTCCTCTGAAGTCACGTTTGTCCCTGTTCTACTCATGTAATTTGTTAGAAAAACAAATGGTCAAAGGAGTTCTTACCATCCAGAGGTGGGAGTTCTAAATTTCACTTGTGATCTGATTTAGTGTGCCCACCCAGTCTTTAATACTCTCGTTTCACTAACGGCTCCTGAGAGCTTCATCCTGCAAAGTGGCTCCTGCCATCTGACTGCTCTTTATCTGCATCTGCTCTTTACTGGAAACGTCCTCGGCCATATTTTCAGGGATGAGGTGGCGTTTTAATAGGATCTGTGAGTGTGTGTGTGGGAGGCCTCAGAAGAGCGACACAGTAAAGGCTTCCAGAATGTGTGTGTGTGTGTTTGGGCATGTTTTTGCAACATTGTGGGAACAATTTTCCAGAAAAAGGCAGCCTTTGTGGGCACGGATGCTATTTTTTTTTTTTTGGGGGGGGGGGGGGGGTTAGGATTAGGACCAAAGTGTGAATTGAGTTTACGTTAGTTTAAGGGTTGGGTATGTACTTGTGAGTTAAATTTTAGGGTAATTGGTCAGGGTTAGGCTATAAAATAACCAGAAAATGAATGTAAGTCAAATGGCAGTCCCCACGAGGACATAAAAAAATGAGTGTGTGTGTGTGTGCACTTGAACTGACCCTTGACTTTGTACCTCCAAGTAAACTCTGGCAGTACAAAAGTAACTTTATGGCTTAAATTACTGTTGCTCCAACATGCAGGATGTTTTTTACAGCACTGCTTTTAACTTTCCACCAAATAACAAATCATTTCTGGTTTCTATAAGTTTTATTCTTATATTTTAGTCAATTTATCTTGACCCTTGCACCATAAATTTACTTTATTTTCAATATCAGATAATAATTAATAAGTTAAAGCTAAACATTTGAAAGCATTTAAAAGAAAAGTTTTTTAAATGGCTAAAATACAAGTCGTTAGAAAATATTGCTATATTTACTACAGTAAATGCATTAATTTTCAGCTTAAGTTCAGAGTTATCTAAAGTTTAAAGTTCTATAACTATCTTTGTTAACTGAAACCTAATAAATGTTTATTTTTCCTTCAAAATGCTCAAACTTTGTTGGCAGTGATGCATGATCTATATGTGCTCTATAAATATGTTATATCACAACCTCATGTAACTAACCTATAATGAGAAAGTCCATCTCATAAGAGCATTTTTTAATGAGCAGACACAACTTGTTGAGTAACAGGAACATATGGTTCATCCTGTTCAGTTTCTGTAAACAGAGTTAATCTCTGCAGCAAAGCAACAGGTTTGTTTGAAAGTGGTGGTTTGTGTCAACTAGGGTTAGAGGACAAACTTGTTGCCATTCTGTTGAAAATGTCATTTCAGCAGGAGTGTTGTAAAACAGAAGACAAGTTACATCGTCAAGGAGGTCAGTAGGTGTTACAGAAACACAACCATGTCCTGAAACAACAAGGTACTTTTCCAAAGCACCTACAACAAAGCACAAGCAAATAATCAAAGCATAAGAAACTCATCAGGTCTAAAAAACTACGGCTGATGAACAGGATCTGAAAGTCTGAAATGGAGCAGAGAGCTGAAACAGGATCTGAGGGATGCATCATCTTTCATCTGAACAGAATGTCAGCTTTTCAGCTAACAGATGTTTAAGAACCATCTTAGTGCTAAAATATTACTTTATGTGTCAAACTGTGTTATCTTTGGTATTTTTTTTTAAGTTCAACCAAAAGAAAAAGGGCAACAAGTTCCCACATAGCAGACAGGTGTGGGCCAGATCTGGCTCTGCTGACTGAACTGGCCCAGTTGTGGTTTGGTTTATGTGGTGCTGGCCCATGCATGGCACCACATCTGGGCCACCAAAGGGCCATCATTCTTTCTGGGATCTGTGTCGAGTAGAGCAACTGGACCAGACAAATGTGACTATGTGGGTTGTGTCTTTGTGAAAGACTTGTTAACAAAGTAACTTCAGATCCAACACAAATTGGTTCTTTAAGTTTTGCATTTTGCCACGTGTGTCGGCATATTTTAAAAACAGAATGTGAAAATAATCCAGCTTAAGGAACACAGCTTTGACATACATGTAACATGTGTTCCCTTTGTTTCAACTGTCTTGTAAGGAAGTTAGATTACATAAGCATAAACATTGAATTTAAAAACACAAGGTGTGCAGACCTAAAAAAGAATTTAATACAACCCTGCTTTGAAGTTGACAAACAGATGTAGAATTTGCAGTCCATTAAAAGGTTCACATTTTCTTTCTTTGCTTGTGTTTATGTATTTATGATGTTTTTATCACTTGCCATTGAAATGGTGGGTGATACTGTAATCACCTTCATGTGTCTGCCTGTGTGTGTGTCTGTTCCCATCATACCTCAAGAACTGTGGGGAGGATTTTTTTGTAAATCACAGGCCAAAGTGAATGCGTATATGCCTAGAACTGATTACATTTTGGAGTCAAATCCAAGATGGCGGCGTTCAATCTCAAACTGCTGGATAATCTGCATTTGGCCTTGGATGCTTGGCCTTTAATTTGTTGTTGTTTTCCAGGGTAGCCTACTTCATTTTTGACTCATAACCAAATACATTCATATCAGATCATATAGTAAATAGAAATTGTTAAACAATTCTGTGTGTTGGGTGAAACTGGGCCTGTTGAGTTTTGTATGTGGAAAATAATTCACACCTAAAGACTATAACATTTTTTGCTTTCTGTGTTTAAGTTAACTCGGTTACACGATAAATAATGATAAATAACTAACTGACAAAGTAACTTTGCGAGGTTTAAGTATTCAGATCAGATGTCTTAACTTCCTCTGAAATAATTTGCTGCTGTCATAGATGCTACAGTTAGAATAATTGTGATTATAGCAAATTATAAAAGTTCCTAATGAACATTAATTTGAATGTGAATATTGATCAATGGGAGTTAAAGAAGAGTCAAGGATGTAAAGTTTGTTTACATCAAATAGTTTTTTTTATAGTTAAGCTGTAGCTTTTCTGCTGCATTATGTATTAAGCTGCATTAGCTGTTATGAAACACAGTGCATGTTTTCTCTGAGAAACTTTCTAGTTCCATCCAGGTCTCAGCGTGGAACATTTTGGAAACACCCAACATCGATGTTAAATCCCATGTGGGCACAACACGGAGCTGCAGACAGTTTTTTTGCACTTGAGTGAGATTAACATCAGTAATAATTGAGGAATTGCAGATTGATGTTTGTGTTACTCTCCTTTTCCAACATCAACCTCATCCTCAGTCCAAACACGTATTAACTCTTTTGGATGTAACTTTTCATGCTTGGGACTGAATTGTGCATATTTGTGTGTCGTTTTAATACAAACTTACAGCACCAGATCATCACCTGGTGTGGAAACAGCAGATTCAACAAGAACATTTCTTTTGTAGCTTTTAATCCACAGGGAAAATGCTGATGTTTCCAGAAATTAAGATGTAAACTGGGCCTCAGTCTGCCATTATGCAAACGAGATTTAAGAATAAGATTGTACATCTTTTCACATTATTTAATTGTGTGAAATGTGTGTTATGAAAATCAGCTGTGGAGATTATGTGAGTAAGAAGCTGAGGAGGAAGAGCATCATAATAATGTTTTACAAAAAGAAAATGTATAAAACAATGTCCTGTAATTGTTGCTGCTTTGATTTCACTATTTTTTTTCTTAAATGAATCATTTTACTTGCAAACCTGTCCTTACATCAGCTTTCCTCTCAGATTTACTGCATGTTTTATTTCACCTGACATTTAATAAACAGAAAAAGATCAGAGGTTAATTTCTTTATTTCTTAAAGTATAAATGTCAACCAGCTCAGACAAAGCGCTTCAGCTAAAAATATTCTCATAACTGGGATAACATCATCCATATTAGAAATCAGGTAATATAGTCACAAAAAATAGTGAAAATAAATTATCTGAATAACAATATTACTTACAATAACAATATTTATAATAAACAGTGTCGGATTATAAACCATAAACCTTTTTGTTTTTTTTGCTTTGTTCTCTCTCTCTCTCTTGTGGAAAAAGTGTCCATGAGCAAAAAACAAAATCCCAGCATGTTTTTAAATAGTAAAGGGTAGTTTTATCGGTCGGGGGACACAACCCTTTGGTTTCACACTTTTACAATATTCACAGTTACAATAAACCCGTTCAACACGTGTTGAACCTTGCTGCAGTCGGTCAGGCTGTCAGTGGGGGATGAAACTCAGACATTATTTTGTGTTTATAAGTGTGCGCCTGGCCCAACAGGAAGCCAAATGTTTCTCCATTAGATTTGGTACCTATAGATAATAAAGGAAAAGTCTTTTCTTCTCACAGAAGAATCGGAAAAAATAAAAATAAAAAAGACAATCAAGTTATAGACACACGTTCTGCATGTCTGAAACACTGTACACACTGGCTTTTACTATGCCCCTTGTTGTGTAATCATGTCTTAAAACATAAGGGAACCCCCCTCCTCTCGGCCCCTCAGCCCATCGCCGTCACCATGTTCGAGTGGTGCGGGTGGCCGAACGACGGGTGTATGGGAGTGGGCGTGGGGAGCATGTGTCCCGTGTGGCCGAAAGGCGGCAAGTGACCCATGGACATGTGGCCCGCCAGGGAGGCGGCGCAGAAGGGCGAGCTCTTGTCGTGCAGGCTTTTGGAAAACTCCTCGTAGCTGTCGCAGGCCCGCTTGCACTTTTTGGACTTGTTGGACATCTTCCGATTACGAGTCTGTATTCCCTCCTTCTTCATGGTGAGGGGCCGGTTCACCTGCGAGGGACAGAACGGGCGAGGAGGTCAGAGATGTTGTTTAAGAGGGTGTTATAGAAGCATGATCAAATGTGCAGATTAAAAATAACAGAAGCAGATCCATTCCAGGCAGAGATAAACATCTCTCACTTTAAACCACAAATAATCTCCTTGTATCTAAACTAAAATGCTTCTAGGTTTAAAAAAGTAAAATAAAAAACAAAAAAAAGTCTGTTCCATATTCTCTATGCATAAAATAAATGGAATTTGACTGATTTTAACTTTTATCAGTATGAAATTCATTTTAAAGTTAACTTCTTGTGAGCCACTGGTTAACGCTCACTGAGCTACAGTGGTGGGAACAGTTCCCCTAAAGCCCTAAAACACCAAAAGGGGAACTAATTTCCTGATTAGTGCTTTAGGGCTTTTGCTATTTTTTAAATTCATTAGCGGATTAGCATTTGCTAAATTTATGGGCTAAATTTAGAAGCGCTTACTTTTAAAGTTATCGTTATTGATCAACATTATTGTTCACAGTTGAGGGTGAAAGCTGTCACGTGTCAAACTAAAGGCCCGCGGGCCAAATGTGGCCTGCAGGGGACTCCCATTTGGCCCACCAAGGGCACTAAGTGACAATATTCTGCACACAGTAAATATTTTTTCATGTTGACTCTGAGGAATGTTTCATGTGTCAGCTGGATTATATTAGTGCTTTAGAATTAGGGGACCTAAATATTTGAGTTAGTGCTTTAGGGTTAGTGCAGCTAATATTTAGATTAGTGCTGCTCACCACTGCTGAGCTACAACATTTTCAATTATTCGGTCATTCATTTATCTATTGTCTCATTCAGCAGCTTTCTTTAGAACAGTCAGACTTCAGGTGCACAAGAACTACTTGTTAATTCAATCATCCTTACAAGTGACCATATTACTCCTAACTCTACAGAGACTCCTCAGTTCCTCTTTGACCCTGAGAAAATTAAACACCACAGAGTCAGAGAGGAGCACGTTTCTCTCCGTGTTTCTCCTCCACATCCTACCTACAGTCTACCTGCCCCGCGCTGAGGGTCAGAGGTCAGACACTCACATTGTGCAGCTTGTAGTAGAGGCCGCAGGCGTTGCACACCGGGTCGCCGTTCGCGTTGCGCCGCCAGAGGGTGGTGGTGGTCGTCTGGCAGTTGGCACAGCAGGTGCCCGCCCGTCTGGCAGCCGACTGTGAGAGACGGAATAAAGATTCAGCTTTAATCAGAGCGAGAGCAGCAATAAACACTTTCTGCAGAATTATTAAGCAGTTTAGACATTGGAAACAGAATCTTTTACTCATGGAGTGGTGTGAAGGTCACATCCAAAAACAGAGGACATTAGAGGTTCAAAGCTTGTTCCAAGAGTTCATGAGGAGATTTAAAAGAAAAAGAAAATGCTCAAAATGTCTGATAAAAGTTTGGTTTTGCCCAACGACACATTTTGCAACTCGTTTACTTTGATGGAAATGACAGACAAACCAAAAATATTAATCGTTGCTGTTTTTGCAACAAAAACTGTAATTTTATTTCCATCAACAGCAGAATAACAAGGAATATTTGCTGCTCTTGACATTTAAGTTAACTTTTTTAATCTCTGAACCTAAAAATTAAAATAAGGGGTCTGTTATTTATGCAGGGTGTTTTAGTGGCCTTTGGTGTTTTTAAATTCAACTTATGATACATTTTCAACAATAACCTGCACCTAATCATAAAGGTAAATGTTAAGAAAGTTTCTTGAGGTTCACATCAGCCTCCAAGGTTGACCTATTTATTTCTCCTGTTCTTTTTTTCTCTCTCTCTGCCTCTCCGTCTCTGTGGTGGACGGAAAGCTTGACCACTCAGGACTGAGGTCTGTAGTTAAGAAGCCGCAGGGGTGGATGGGTGTGTGTGTGTGTGTGTGAGGGGGTTATAGTGATGGTGGGGAGGGGGCTGCTGCTGCTGCTTTATCAGGAGCGGTCAGGCATCCGGATAGGAAACAAGTGGAGGTTCTGCTGCTGCAGAGCTGCGAGTCCCGGACCGAGCTGCGCGGAAACCAGAGCTGATATATGACCGTCTCTGTGTTTCTGCAGGCCCGGTTCGTGGCGCGGAAACAATGTTAGGATCATTTTGTATGAAGCAGACAAGCTTGTTTTCCTGCCCGTGTTTCAAGGATTTAGTTCTCTGAGGCGATGAGAGTGACTTCTAATGTGTGAGGAAAAAGGAACGCCCCCCCCCCACGACACAAAAAAAAGCCCCTTTTCTTTTAAAACAATTAACTTTTGACTCAGAAATAAACTTGCAGACTTGTGATTTTTCAGGTTGGTTCTCTTATAAACATTGTAGCATTATTAAATTTGACTGATTTAACACTGATCTCTGACATCCTGTTGTTTAAATCAAGATAAAAAACATTCATGACCATTTGTGCACATCATTAAATCAGACTAATGCTTTCTGCATCAAAACACAACAGCTGATTTCTTATCAGTTTGTTGATAAATATAATCAAACAAATACATAATATAAACTACCCAGCTGTTAAGCTTAAGCATTTTAATGGAATCTGATCATTCTGAGGTTTGTGGTTCTGCTTCTTTCACATTTTAAAAAGAAAACTCCAAGGAACCACTTGAATATGATGCCACAGCTTTAATAGATGCTCCACTGACCCTGCTATCAGTGTCAGTATCAGGAGTAGCTGCAATATTGATAACAACTACAACACAGAGGGCCCCACTCCGCTCACAGCCTGGGCTGCAGGAGCAAAAGGTGAGTGGCAAACACAATTGCCGGAAGCTGATTGGGGAAAATATAACTTTCCAGGAATTGTACCTCCTCCCTTCACCCCACACCTTGTGCTCTTTTTATTTACTGCCCTCCAACAAAACACACTCACTCAGCTCCGTCCACAGAGACTGTCTGTGTGTGTGTGTGGGGGGGGACTCACCAGTCTACGTTTGGGTTTGATGAGGGGTCTGTTCTGGCCGTTCATCTTGTGGTACAGGCCGCAGGCGTTGCACAGGTAGTGTCCGGTGTTGTCACGTCTCCACAGAGGCGTGGAGGTGGCCCCACAGTTCACACACTCACGGCCCTCTGAGGGACAACACAAGCACAGAAAGGTCAGCTGTGTATCAAGAGTTTAACTCGTGTGTTCATGTGCTGCAGGTTGTTCATTTTATAAGATGCATCAGTAGTTTTGGATTAGATTAAATATGAATATTGCAAGTAAGGAAAAATAGCTTAAATTACGAAGTAAATGTTGAAGAGGAGCTTCATGCTTAATGTTTACACCATAAGCAATCATTATCGTGTTTTCAAGTTAATTAAATTAGTATTTTCATTTGAAGCTTAAATAACTCATAAAATAATTATAATGCAGATAAATGTTTTAGTTTCCAACTGAAGAAAACAGCATATAAATATAGGCAGTTTCATAAGAGTTTGTGTTTGGGTTACTCTGCAAGCATCTTTAGAACTTGATCATCTCTTCTGTAATCAAATATTACAAGGACGGTCTTTTATGTAACAGAGAAGTGACTCTCAAGTGAAATATTAAAGTTTTTTTTTTACATTTTTTTTCGGGGTCAGATTCAATTTGCTGCAGTCAGCTCAGACTCATTGAAGCACAACATAAAGAGAATGACGGACGTGACTCATACAGGATCTGGTCACTAATATTAATATTTTTATTTGGAGGTTTTTTTTATACATAGGCTAAAGGTTATTATTAAAAACGTGGTTGGTTATTTTCAAATCACAGCATGCAGTTAGAATAAATCAAAATAGTATAATACAGTATAATAAAATCTGTTGTTGCATTATTAGAGCAAGGGTTTAAAACATAATTTTTTTTCCAATGAGAGCTTTGTGGTTCTTTTCTTTTTTTCAAATATATTTTTTTTCAAGATTTTTTTGCTTCTGTTTGGTTTATTCCTTAAAAAATATCCCATTATTTCTTATTGTGAAAATGCATTTTTTATATCTAAATGTTTCTATGTCTCTTCAAGCAGTAAAGATGCTGAGATTAATAAATTAAACAATTTTCTAAGTTTTATATTTTTTGGATGACATTAAATGTCTGCTTGATGATTTTATTTTATTTGTACTTAGATTATTTGTAAATGAAGTGAAACAAGCATGTTTAAAAAATACAAAAAGACCTGAATGTTAAATGTGTCATTTAAAACTAATCAAAGGCATCTTTGCACCATGTTAATGTTAAGAACATTATTTTAAAATGTAAGAGTTTGTGTTGTTTGTATCTGTCCAGTGGAGGCCGAATTATTTAGGATTTATTATTATTATTATTATTATTATTATTATTATTATTATTATTATTATTATTATTATTATTATTATTATTA
>JAUBOC010000138.1:13776515-13790798 GCA_032275365.1 Anablepsoides cearensis | reverse complement strand
TGAAGCATCCATTGGATGTGAAAGATGCTGTCCACTCTTTTGTCTGTGCACATTCAAATTAAACCCTGTCAACCTTTCACGGAGTGTTTGACTTTCCTTATCATGCTTTACCTGTCCAGGTGTCGTAAATCTACCACAAGTATCAAAAGTAAATTCCTGAGATAAAATTTACTTAAGTAATAAAAGTAAAAGTATTGAGTAAAAATAAACAGTTAGATTTTCCAAAATACATTTATTAGGAGGTGACCTCTTCAAAACATATTTTTTCTAAAGGTGTGCAGCTGTGATGGATTATGTACAATACAGTATCAGAATGGTATATATTTATACATCTCATCCAACCACAATTAAATTCACTCTATCCAGGAGCCACAAATTTTCAGGATAGTATTTTTAACAATAACAAGCTGAAAGGAAATAGGAGAAACAACTTTCTACTTTTTACCTTTTTAATAAACTGGAAGGAGTGGAAAGTACCGATAATTGTGTAAAAATGTAAGAAGTAGAAGTAAAACTTAGGCTGAAACCCAATTAGTCAAGTAAGTACAGATACCAAAATTTCTACTTAGGTACAGTAACAAAGTATTTGCACTTAGTTACTTTATAACTCTGGTATAAACTGTTGAGGATGCTGTCTGACAGGCAGGCTGCTAAAACACCTCATGATAATAAAACAATAAAGTAAATTTTTATATTATTATTTTTTTAACTCGCTTATTTTGTGTCATACACATGTAGGTTTTCATCATAGTGCCTGCTGGGAAAAGAAGAAAATACTGTCAGCTTCTGTTACATCAAAAATGAAGTGAAAATTGAAAAATTTATGACACAGATAATTTAGGCTGTTTTGGTTACAATGTGGTGTTTTAGAGACAGACGAGGGTATGAAATCAAACACCTTAATGGATCAAAACTGACTTCAGCTTCAAAGTGTGTTTCGTGTTTTAAGCTATATATATTGTGCATTATTGCACTATGAGCATCAGGACACCTGCCCCTGCAGTCATTTAGGTAAACATTAAACATTCTAAATGTTAAACTTGTGCATATTCGACAATTAAAAAGATAAACCGTGGCGATTATTACAGCACAGGCCGTCAGCCCCTCGCCTCCTGCCCCCCTCCCCTCATCCGTCTGCACGGCCTCCATTTTATATCGTACAGATTTAGTCAAGAAATGGAGCGAGGGCCTGCCACATGGCGCTCTCTGTGTCCTCACCCCTCATCTCCCCTCCTCTCCCCCATCAGCTCCTCACCACATCAGGATACACTTGTTCTGCTGAATTCCGGTTTCAAACGGAATGCTGCCTTGCTCTGGTTTTCTGCAGGATCAGTGTTAGAAGCAGGCGCACGCTGTCTCTCGGTGGTCCTGTGGTCAGGGAAGGGGAGGCCCTAACGGCCTGTGTAAACTTAGACACCTTTCAAACCTCACCAGCTCCTGCTTCCTCCCCACCCCATGGTCTTTTCCTCCTGACCCTGTTCTTGACAGCTGTCATACACACACCCTTATCAGAGCGAGAGCAGATTAAAGAATAAAAAGTTCCCTCCACTCCAGGCCAACAAGTTCCTCGCATCGTCACGCCTTCGCTGTGCGGTCACATTATTTCAAAGCTTTACAGGCGTGTACACGGTTTTGTTGAACCCAGAGATTACTTTATGAACATGATCTCAGCCTGCATTATGATGCTTTGAATGAAGTCTGAACATTTTCTTAAATTGTTCTAAATCTGAACACTGGTTTGTCCTTTGACCTCTAGCATCAGTTCTAGTCCCTCTAGTGTTGACATGAGGTACTGCAGCTCAGATTTTTTAGATTATTGAGATTCAATAACTTAACAGATTGTAACTCGAAAACTCTCTTTTGTTTATTGTACTGTTCCTGTAGGGATACTTATCTTCAATTGAAATAAAACTAACTTCATTGATTTATATAAAACACTGATATTCATTTTCTTACTGCTCACCCGCCTTTATTTAAACAGACTTATATTTAGCATCTCATTGAAATTCATTTAAAACAGTTAAAATGTAAGTTTCCTAACTTGTGTATTTTTAGGCTTGTTTCTTTTTTGCTCAGGATATAGGTGTACTTTAGCTTTCAAAGCCATATTTCCTGAGAAACACTGCAACCTAGTGGATTAAAACTGACACTTCAATTGATCTAATAAAAAAAATCCATCCGTTATTTACTTGCTTCTTTTTTAGGGTCACAGGTGCCCATGTCCGGCAGTCCCTGGACAGGTCACAAGTCCATCACAGGGCCAAGCAGAGATAAACGAAACAAGCATCCATTCACGCTCTCACTCTAAGGACAGTTTAGATTGGCCACTAATGAGAAAATATCATAAGAAAACCATCCCAGGTAATAATAATAATAATCATTTTTACACTTACTAATGGATGAATAACTACCGATATAAACAAATATAAACAAGATGTTTTCTGTGTTTGAAAAGTTACACGACCCTCCACAATTCAAATGCACTACACTCCTATATGAAGCATGGCGGGGGCTCCAGGGACCCCTCACAACCTGCAGCACCCAAATTATCATCCAACGCCAGACACTGTGCCAGGATACAGTGACACCACCTGTTTTTGAGGGGTGGTCATTGGCCCCCCCTTGGTGGCACCCCTGCTGCCTTCAGATAAAAAAAGACTTTTTTCCACAAAGGAAGAACTGAGAAACTACTTGTCTAAGTTCACAGTCAAATGTTGGTCATTTAAATGTGCGGAGCTCAGGATGATATTTAAAGAAAGTTACGATAATGTTGAAATTAGCATGGCTGAAGAATGAAAACTTAAAGGCGTTGCTGAGTGATGATAACTCTTCTTAGTGATTTAGTTATAATAATAAGATTTAATTTGATGTGGGCGTATAGATCGACTTACTGCTTTATAAGTTACGCCTTCTTGTTTTTCAATGCTTCATCGGCATCAGGAGCCACCAGAGGGCAGAACATGACTCTCAGGGATGTTTCAAACTTGTATTGTTTCCTCTCCTGTGACACAACACTGCACTCAAACAAAGACATACAGACAAAAATCAAATGAGAAAGCTGATACATATAATGGCTCCCATGGGTGACTGAGCTTAATTGCTTATGATTAACCGCTGTGTGTGTGAGTGTGTGTTTGTGTGTTTATGAAGGCTCAGGCAAAAAAAAGAAGAAGAAAAAATAAAAAAGAACAGAGAGAAAGGCTTGTGGTTATTCCGCAATAATTAAGTCACCATGAGGTGAACAATGGAAGCCATTTTTTTTTTTTTTTTTTTTAAGAAGCTGCACCTCCTCTACAGAGAAACTCGTCAGTGTGCGTGTTTGTGTGCGAGTAGTGTGTTTTCAATGCCTTTGTGTGTGTACATCAAAGTTAATATTAGATACACTCGATGTGAACCCTCTTAAAATATGTTCAGCATTCAAACACACACACACACACACACACACACACACACACCAACCACACACCAGCTCTAAACCCTAACATAATGCTTTGTGAAGCCCAGCCGTGAAAGAAGCCGCCGGCCTGAAGCCAAGTTTATCAAGCAGGTGAGGCTGTGTGTGTGTGTGTGTGTGTGTGTGTGTGTGTGTGTGTGTGTGTGTGTGGGTGTGTGTGTGTGTGTGTGTGTGTGTGTGTGTGTGTGTGTGTGTGTGAACTGATCCTGGTGGGTGGAACGATCTGCATCAGTGTGCCAGGGATTGCGTGTGGGAAAGTGTTGGTTTGGTGGGGAGAAAACTGGCCAACGTTCCATTTAGAGTCAAACTGTGAGCTTTGGATCCACTGCGGAAGGAGACAGGAACATAGCTGTCTGTGGTTTTGCAGAAAAATGTATCTTTTATATCCTCTCAGTCTCATGTATGATACAATCTCTGCTGTAGACTGATGCTGGATCACTTCTCATTCTTCTTAGTTAAAGCATTGCAGAGAGTTCATTTAAACGTGCACTAGCATTGGGGAATTTCATTGCAATCTTTGAATTCAGTAATTTCACTGCCTATTTATCTTATGAACAAGAACTTGATGGAAAATTTCATGATGTTTTTACTTTAATCATTTAGCTAGCACCTCCTTTAACAAATACTTTTCCAATAGTTAAACAGACAGAGACTAAAACATCCATAGAGTAAATAGCATCCCTATACATCTGATGTGAGTTTCCCACTGGGAATTGTTCTTAGCCTTAGTTTGTTCCCACAAAACTTTAGGGTCTTATCTTCATCTCCACCCTTTTGAAGGAGTAGCGCTCTCCAGTGCGTCCATCTGTCAGGATGTACCACGTGCCCCAGTAGATCCCGTTGGTCACGCCGGTGTAACGTCCGCGGTAATATCGTCCGTTCAGGTTGGATGCGAGGCACGCGTCAAACCACCAGCCCGCACCGTAGTACTGGCCGCAGTTTCCAGAGACGTACCGGTCATTGTCTCTGTCCGCCGTGCTGAAAGCTCTGCCATCGTGGTTGTAATGCTTACTGTAACTCAAAGCATTGCCAGCATCACCGGAGTACTCGCGGGCTGTCAGACGATATCTGCAAGAAATGGTAAATTTGCTTTTTAGGTGGGGGTGTAACATTACATCGATTCTTATTGATACATCAATTAAATAAATAATGACTCAATTACAAGTAGGTGCGCCGATTTCTTCAATTTTGGGAGATCGGCCGATCTTTAGATAAGATCGGTGGAGAAGATCGTCAGAAAAGATCGGCTTTTCTACCTTCACAAAAGTCTGAAAACCAGCCACTATCCTCTTTTGCTCTGCTGTGAGCACTACCTAATATCCAGTTAAAACATGTTTGTATTGTTTCAAGGGTATTGTTCAACATATTTCAGTAAAATAACATTTGAACATTGAAGCTGTATTGTGATTTTATAATATCTGACAGTGTCAGCTATTTAAAAAATCGGTATCGGCCAAAATCTGAATCGGCAGATCAGACTTTTTAATGATCGAAAATCGGAGATCGGCAAGAAAACTGGCACCCCTAATTACAAGGCAAAACCAAATCATCAATCCATATCATCATCATATGCCCGATAATATATTGCACGCTTTCTTACCGAAGCCCTACCGTAAACATAAGAAAATGACCAAGAAGCAGCAGAACTAGCAATCGACAAATCAACAAATCACCTCCCCAAACTGCAGCATTAAGACAAACTGTAAAAGTAAAGTGATGTGCCTCCAGTTGGCAGAATTACATGGCTCATGTTATCACTGGAATACACTGGTAAACTCGGAGTCAATTCTGCGCTTTATAATTAGCTTCCGCTAAGTTTTATTGAACACAAGCGCTTTAAAACTTGTGCAACTAACTTTTTATTTAGCGCTGCCCACCACTGCAGATGTGGATCGATATCACATGCCCATCTAATGCAATCATTTGTGCTGGATGGGCATATGATACTGCAGCGCTCCAACATTGTATCATTTATGATGTCGCATCATATCGATTGAATACTTGTGAACTGAACTGAATCAAAGTTGAATCAAAGTTGCATCACTTTGTAGTTTTGAGAAACATTGTATTGTCAGACAAACAAATCAATACATAACATTGGGTTAAAGCTGGTGACATTCAATATTTAAATGATTTACTCAGTTTAGTTAACGCAGATGTTATCCATAAATGATCCTATCCATGTGATGATCCTTATGGGGAAACAAATATAACAGTAATTCACTTTGGTCATGGTCACCCGCTTCAGATGTTATCATCCATTAAATGGACGTTATTAGCCGTTATCAGTCCCATACAATGGTTTCAGACTGACTTCAGACTGTCCCGACTGTGCTGTCTAGTAGGTTCTCCGTCCCATACAATAGCTTCAGACTGTTAGATGGTTAATATGAGGCATAAAACCACTAAGATTTTTATGTAATCTGGTTAATATAAGGCATAAAGTCACTAACGTTAATTTTAGAGTAAATGTCATGGGCAGTAGACCGGAAGAAGACCGTATATGGAAGTATATGGCACCCACTAGGGGGCACTGTCAGAACAGTCTGAAGCCATTCTATGGGACTGATAACCGCTAATAACGTCCATTTAATGGACTGATAACATCCGAACCGGCTGTCATGGTTGTGTTTGGCTTATCTGTTAGTCAGAATTAAACTCTACTTCTCCAAACTATTCTAAACTATCTATAACTGGTAATTGTTTGTGATCTTTTCATAGAACCATACTTTAAAAGATCACGATCATCAAATGTGTTTTTCTGTCACCTCTGTGCCTCTGAGGCCACGTTGAAGTTGTTGTAGGTAGCCTGGCGTTTCTGTTGGTACCAGTCCTCCAGCTCGATGCGCAGCTGGTGTTGTCTGGTGGAGGTGAGGGCGTGCAGCGCCGCATTACCAAACCAGTGATCTCCCTGCAAGTTGCCAAAGCCTTCCCGGTATTCCTGCCACGTCTTGTTGAAGTCCACTGAGCCATCCTGCCGATTCTGGATTACCGTCCAGCCGCCACCTGCTGTCTCCATGTCACATTTAGCCTGAGCCAAAACAAAAAAACGCTGATCTGATAATGCCTTCATTTTCCACGGATAGCTTTCAGATCACCACAAGATGAAGAGTAAACAGGGAGGAAGGCCGTGTGTTTTGTGGCTGAGCTAAATGTGAAACACTACCTCCAATGCCGGCCCATGGAGATCAGGCTGGATTGTATAGATCCCGTTCTCTTTGATCCCAAGCCTGTAAATCTCTGCACAGTCCTGAGGATGTAACCTCTCGGTGGGGGCAACTGAAAGCCACACATGGGATATTTTTCATTCAAATCAATGATTAGCCACAGTTCACATGACTACATTCACTGGTCCCACCTGTGGGTGGATACTGAGTGATGCTCTGGAGGAAAAGCAGCAGATCTCTTTCACCCTCTCTTCCCACTGCAGCACTCTCTGTCAAACCCAAAGAGATTAGATTATCGATGAGGCTCAGATTATTTTTAAGCTGTTCCCAAAAGGGCTGTAAGATAGACACGTCTTCAAATTTCAAGCTGTGTTTTTATGCACTCAGTTTGTGCCAATGCAGTCAAATTCCTATCCGCTCAGCAACACTTTGCAGACTTCTGTTTACTATGTGTGGGGGAGTGACGGCTCTGGCATTGCTGTGCGTGCTTTTTGTTCATTCTGTGTGCTGCAGAGGTGATGGGTTTAAATGTGTTACACTCACCCAGTCGCTTGACCATCGCTCCAAGTGTTTGGCTGTGACAGTGGAGGTCACACTCTGTCAGCACAGCTGCCATCAATGCCAGGATGGCCCCGAGAGAGTTGCTCTCCTGGCCCCCGTGACTCCTGGCAGCCCCTGATTCCTGGAGAGAACGCATGCAGCGCTGCAGCTGAATCAAGCGTTCTTTGATACCTTCGGTCTGTAAAACAGTGCCAACAAGTTATTAACAGGTTGGCTACATTGGAGACTTTAGAACCGTAAACCATAGGGTGGGAAACGGCATGTTAAATGAAAACCAAAAGTGAAGTCAAAGTGAATGTACTTTTGTCACTGACAGACTTGAACTGTCGATTTAAAACCAATTTATTAGGTGAAAAAATGGATTCCTACAGAGACGTAAATGAGTTAGA
Organism: Anablepsoides cearensis; assembly: GCA_032275365.1. NCBI lineage: Eukaryota > Metazoa > Chordata > Actinopteri > Cyprinodontiformes > Rivulidae > Anablepsoides > Anablepsoides cearensis. Next base: position 13,783,227 of record JAUBOC010000138.1, on the reverse strand, counting down.
ATAAATCACAACATATGGGATATTAACAGTCAAACATAACAGGAGGTGAGTTTTTGTAGGAAGCTGAAGCTGTGAGTGAGAGAAGAAAAGAGTTGGGTTGTGTTACAGATTTAGAGGAAAGAAAGTGTAATTAACTCTTATCTAAAGGGCCAAAACATAAACAGTGGATCATTTTTGCACAACTTGGATTTGATTCAACAAAAGTGAAACCTCTCATTTCCACAAAAAAAAAGACTGTCACACATTTGTGAAACATGGTTATTCTTAAAGTGTTACAACAATCATTTTAAAAACACAGTCTGCTCACTATGCTCTGCAGACTTCCATGTTTATTTGGACTTGCATGGCCACAGCCATAAAATAAGATCATCACTAATTCCTGAGGACAATGGTGCACGTTAAGTATCGCTTAGAGGAAATATCATATATATAAGACTCTTTTTGTAAAATTGCTCATCAAATGTTCTCTATTTGTATTCAGAAAATTGATTAAAACGAGCCTTAGTTGAAAATATTTCTTCAGTCTGGGAGTCGGTTAATCTTAAAATTCTTTGCTCTGTTTTCTGTCTCTCACACTTACATCACCCATTGTGGTCCTGTCCCTCACACCTGTTGCTGCATGAGCTCAGCACAACCATATGACGAGATTGTTTTAAAAAAGCAGACCTAAATGTATCCCTGCTTTGATTGCTGACATTAATAGCTCCATGTCTGTATGGGGTGGATGCCAAGTTTAGAGTCTGTGCTTTGATATCCTGCTGCTTACTCTCACTGGCACATATTTAAAAAAAACTATCTGCTTTGGCTTGCTTATTACCGTCATTGTGCAATCTTATAAAGCTGAGTAACTAATGCATTCTGGTATTTCTCTTAAAATGACAGTAGAAGATGTAAAAAGTGCAAACAATAAACCTTAATTTTCCCAGTTTTTGAGCTCAGGATGCACGTCTTTTCTGAGCTCCACCCTCAGAGGAACATCTGAGATGGTTAGGAGTAAACCTCCCAGACTGCGTGCACTTGTCCCAGTTTGACCCTCACAGGCCACTGTACTTACTGCTGCTGCTCTGGTTGCTGGTGAGACGGGTGCAGCCGCCACTAATCTGTCCTTGCAAGGTGGATATAAGCAGGCTGGAGACGCATCTGAGGACAGCAGCGCTCCCACATACAGAGACAGCAGAGGAAGCATGCTGAGAAAGTTTAAATAAATCACAAAAAAGTTTTGTTTCAAAAATGGCTGATTAAGGCTAACTCCTTTGATAATTATTCCCTGAAAAAAGAAAAAAAAATGCTTAAAGTTGCCTTTCAGGTGAAAAAATACTTTCCAGTTTGTCCCTTTTGTTTAGATGTTTGTGTTGTTCACCTCTCCATCCAGTTTTTTTCTTTCTTTATATATTTTCTCAGCTCATCTCTCTCCTCGTTCTTGGTCCTGCTCGTTCTGTTTTAGTGAGGTAACATTGCCTTGGATTCCTAGATAAATGCTCTTTGCTGTCTGACACAGACCAATGCACCCACCCCCAACACACACACATCTCATCTCCTTAACTTACACTCCCACACACCCACACAGAGATGCATCTTTGCACACATACACTTTGTCTTTAACTTTAAAGAGTATAACATCATTTAACTCAGATTGTTTAAACCTATATATCTCATTAATTATATGTGTATTCAGAACTGACTTTGCCCACCTCCCACCTTTGATCATCAAGGTGAAAATCCAGCAGAAGCTTAGAGCATTTGGCTTTTCCCTCCTGTGAACATTTTCCTCGCTCACGTGGCTTTAGGGCTGCAGTGTTTGTCTGTACAAACTGAATTCCAAAGCAGCTGTAAAGACTCTAAATTCAATAGGTGCAAAAAGGCAGGAATTTCTCTCCAAACACCAGAGTCATCCCAGTTCTGCAGAGGCACACTCCCAGTAAGCAGGAGGACAAACATGGGGACATGAACCCTCAACGGAAAATCTTCAGACTTAAATCACTGGTAGTACAGTTACTAATTAACACTTTTTTCCTTCAAGTGCATGGTTAAAGTTTTATGTAAGTTTCTATTCTTAGTTTTAAAATCTAAAGTACACCAAATTGAAGATACACTCACAATTATACAGAATTTGCAGAACAGAAACCTCTGTGAATAAAATGATGTAACACTTCATTCAATTTATAACTTTCCATATGCAAAATATAAACAACAAACAAGTTTTTCATATGTCCTCACAATGAACCTAAAACAGTTTAAACAAAATTGTATGTCTGCATCTTCAAAAACATCACATTGCTGTTTGTCCTATGCTTTTATTTTGAAACATCGTTTTATTTCCTGGCCCACAAAAGTAAGAACAAACTAAACAAGAAAGCATTAAATAACTTATGGAGATTTTTTTTAAACAACCACACAAATATTTTTGATTTTTGTCATTCATTCGTTTGTTCTTACTTCATTATGTTTCCCTACCTATGCATGCGTATAAATTATATATCTGTTGTAGAAATACGTAGAAAATTGTTTACAATCAAAACGCATTGCAAAAGGCCACTTACTTTTATATGTTTTTTTTTGTGCTTTTAAGTTTCTTCTCATAAGAATGCAAACATTTCAAAGGGCTTTACTGAGCTACGATGTCTGACATAAAATAAAGCATAAAGCTTTAATTTTGTTGATTTAAAATTAGTTGATACTGACCTCTACTGGTAGATGATCTCCATATCTTTTTTAGACTAAATCACTGCAGTGAAACACGCTGAATCCGATTTTTAGCTTGTTTATGAAAAATATAAGATAAGAAACAAACAGATTTTTTTTTAAATATTCTTGGACATGTGCACTTATATTTTAACCGAGGACTTGATTTCACTATTTTTTCAGCCAATGAAAATGAGCTGCGTATGACGTAAGACGCAGACGTTGTTTTGGAGAAGGAAGTGAAAGGGGAAGATAGAACGGAACGGAAGGCAGTTAGCTGACTGGCCAGCAAGCAGACAGGCTAGCTATTTTGCATAGTGCCAAATTTCTAAACAATTCATTGATAAATTGACTCGTCATACGTAAGACGCAGTTTCTCTTCTTGTTGGTCACACTACGGGCAGCTTTATTTTATTTGTTAAAGTCCGATTCGAGGCATTGTTCAGTAAAAACCTAACCCAACGAGAAAAGCTCTTCCGAGCTAACTAGCTAACGCAACTAGCTTCCCTGAACAATAACAGCTAGTTAGCTCCCGGCTCCGTTACGGTGAAGAAGTCGCCTCTTTTCCGTGAGGTTCAATCTAAAAGTAAGTATTTAAACAGTAACGCTTTGTTTGTGTGGTTTACTTCTCGACTAATGCTCGGTGTCCGGTTTATCATGACGCTACACTTTAAATGGTGCAGTGTGTATTTTTCGAGAAGCTGCTTGGTTAAAAAAATTAAAAGGCCTGCTTTTGGCTCCTTTGGGTCGACTCCAATAAGGAAGGAGAACCGGGTAACCGTACGCAACACATGACAAAAGAGAAGAAAGCTTATTTTCCTCACGCTGACAGTGGATCATCATTATTCTCAGAATAGTGTCATTTCACAATCATGTCCAGAGAAACTGGGACTATCATCGGTTTGTAAATATTTTAGTATGATTTTTGAACCTTACTCTAATATAAGATAATTTTTTAATGTTTACAAGAGTCGACTTTTGACATATTATTGTTGACAACCAGCTGGGAAGTGTCATAACTCTTATTTTCAGACAGTCGAAGTATCCTGTGATTCAAAAAAAGAAAATGGTTATAGTTTCGCTTGTGACTCAGTCGTTTTGTAGATTAAGGTTTTACTTTCTTTTACATTGTTTCTGTCACTTTTGCTCATTAAAAAATTAGTTGCAAGTTTGTTATGTCCCTTTTGATTTGTTTTGATGGACCCACCTTCGATCACCACCGTTTTGCTGCAACTCGAACCCTTTGTTCCAAGTTACTGAACACCATTTGCTATCAGCAATAGGTGTTTGGGTTTATCTTTTATTATGATTATATCAGTTGCTCCATCTAAAGTTTCTTTAGAAATAAAGATTAGCATTAATTCACACAAGGTGAACAAAAAGGATGGAAATGAATGTGGAAATTGCAAAAAAGTATAATGTTCGTTTGATTTACAAGTGTAGAGACGTGAATTAAAGTAATTCTGTTGTTGCAGACCCTCTGATGTGGAAATAACACAAGATGGAATCTAGTGCTATTCAAACACAAAGGTTTTTGTTGATGCAGTTACAGTGTGATACTATCACTTTCTTTTATCGTTTGTGTTTCTATCATTTTTAAAACTGCTGGAGCTTTTGTCTCTATTCCAAACTAACCGACCGGGAACTTAAAAAACTGACTCAATTTGGGATCTAAGGAAATCTGTGAGAAACATCTGAACTCTGCTTCCAAGTCTGTGTTTAGTTAAGCGTTCGCCCCTGTGTGTTTTCGTAACCCATGTTGACGTTCAGATTTAGCTGGTCTTGTCTTGGATGTGCTCAAGTATAAAACGTGGCAGTTTGAACACACACACATATTTCTCAATATAAATTCATGAGTAACAATCACAAGTGCAGTTTCACTGTATTAAAAATACTGAGCTATGGTTGAGTGGTTGAATAAATAAAGATATTGTCTTGCTAAAGCAAAAAATGGTTGGTTTATTAAACATTTGTGCAGATTTATACAATTATAAATCAATTTAAATTACCAAAAACAACTACAAATATCAGAAACCTACAAATCTGCCATTTGTTGTTGTTGTTTAAGTTACAATGAAATCATGTCATTTTTGTTAGATGTGTTCAAATTCTTGTTAAGGTTCCCAGGCTTGACATTTAAAAACCAGTGTCCATTTCTCTGGTGTGTGTCAGAGGACAAATACCTGACAATCTTAGTTTTCCCTGTAATCATGTGACAACAGTCTGAATGCACCTAGACTTTAGTTAGCTGCTGCTGCTTCTATTCATGCCTCTGTCAGCTAATCTGTGCTTCATGGTATCGTTGTCATTCGAGTATCGTACTTGTTTCATTCAGTTTAGATTGGGAAGTGGTCAAGTGTTACATTCCTTAAAGTGTACACACAAACTGCAAACTTTTCTAAACAATGCAATTGAGATTTATTTGGTAAACATATAAAGAAATAAAACAGGCTACCATAAAAAATTAGACTGTGTTATCTGCTTGTGTAAAAAAAAAAAACACTAGAGAGAGATTAAAAAAAGCCCAGGGTATGTATGTGATGGACAAAACCGCTTTTCTAGGGGTCAGAGGTTGCTATAAAAACTTCCTTTGGTGAAGGTTTGTAAGATAACCTGATAAAATATGTATTATCTTTTATCACAGTGCAATACTAAGGTACTGAAATGGCATATCCTGTATTGTATAATATTTTATTGCTTTTCTTTAATTTATTTCTCTTTTTGCACAAAAAAAGCAACAGTACATAGTTTGTTCACATTTATGAGATGTAGTGAGCAATAATGTTTTATTATTTATATTTTCTTTGTACAGGCTTGCCCAAAACTGTCTACTTTACTTTCATTCTGTATCAAACTTACTGGCTAAAATCATAAATTTAACTTGTGCATCACCACAATTTCATCCACCACCTATGTTGGATGAACAGAGCTATGTTTAAACACAAAAATTCCAACTTTGTCTCATTTGACCAAGTTAAGTCTCAATGTTATCTAATAAGCCAACTGCATAGTTAACATTTTTGCATCATGTACTAACACTTGTTTGTACAACTGACTGCTATAAGTACGTTTTAGGTGGGAAATGTAAAGGTCATCATGAAGTCCAGAAGTAGTCTGTCATGTTTGATAGTGTAGAGTGGAGCATGTTTGTTAGCAGGTTGTCATTTTGGTGATAGCAGTATTGACAAAAAGTTGACTCATAGAAGAGGTAACTTCTTTGTGTGTGTGAGAGATTCCTCGTGATTTTCTCAACAGCTTACGAAGCACATGACTGAAATGAGTAGCATTGGTGTCTGAAAAGTCAACACAGATTTGTAGAATAATGTTGTTATAGGCCACTTTTGAATAAATGTTAATAAACAAAAAAAAACTTTCAATTTGTTTGTGACATGTTTTTACTTTTTTGTGTCTCCAGCTGTGGAAAAATGACCTCCAGGAAGAAAGTGCTCTTGAAAGTCATCATTCTTGGAGATTCTGGGTAAGTTGGGATCATGTTTTTTTATTTAATTTTTTTTTTTTCATGACAAAACTAGCTGTAAAACCATGGAGATCAGTTCTGTTCTAAAAATAGTTTGGGATTAACATGGCTTTTTTCCCTTTCAACTAGATTGTATTGCTGTTGTTTTGCATTCTCTGAGTTACTTCCTTGTTAGCTAGAGTTGCCATAAGCTGTTTCCAGGCAGAGAATACCATCAAGAAATTAAGATGCTTATGTACTTTTTTTTAATCAATGCTTTTTATTTAAAGACCCAGTTAAGGCCTTGTCATATTAAAACGTTAAACAACTTATGGCAACTTGCGAAAAGTTTGTCAAACACTAAAGATGTCTAAGCTGAAGATGGAATTTAAAGAGAATATACTGGAAGCCTCATATGCACCTATACAAACGTATGATCACTTTTAGATCGAACATATTTCTGATATGAGTATAGTCACAAGAGTCAACAAAGGTTGTCTTAAAGTGCCTGTGACATGCCTATCCTTCAAATACAAAAAGTCAAAGAAAACATCTTTATACTTAAGAAAATTG
>JAUBOC010000138.1:13757852-13769477 GCA_032275365.1 Anablepsoides cearensis | reverse complement strand
TAGCCTTCTCTCTCTTCAAGCTGAAAATGGTATGAGATTTTTTTGTATCTATTGCAAGTTAAACATTGTATTTTAATAGGCATGTATATCATAATCTGACGGGGGATGGCATGGAGTATTCAGACTGTAATATGTTAGTGTAAATATCAGCTTATTTTTCTTTTTCTCAATTTTTCTTTCATGATGCTAACAGGCTACATTCATTAGCTAATCGTTTTTTTCTGCTAAATGTTTTAAGCTCTTTACTTAAAACAGGTTATTAGATGTTAACTGAAATGTTTTTTGTTTGTTTAAGCTCAAATACTGCGTAATTTTGTCAAAACCTTTTAGTTAAGTGTAAAATTAACTACGGAAATGAATTGAAGGTAGCACTGAGGTCTGTAGCTGCTGGTACCTGATGATCTGATTATGGATTAGATGTGACTAGTATGACTTTAGATTTTTGTAGTTTTTTATAGCAAATGTACAGTATGATGCCGCAGTGAAACTGTTTCTAACTTTCACTTCTGTGCTACTGAACAATGGAATAAAAAAGGGAATATATGAATTGGAATGTGACATTATTGGGCTTGTGAATTCAATTTAAAAGCAAATAAACAATACAAGCAGCAGATAAACCTAAATAAAACATATCAGTGGTCCCTGACTGCAATTTCTGATCATTTTTGAACACACATCATCGTGGTAAAAATAAAAGACAGCATATGACATAGTGTATTAACTTATCAGTGTTATAGCAACTCTACAAGTAACAATGTATTACAAGGACTCAGTCAAAGTCCAGTCCTAAAACGGACTGAGATACAGAAGAAGAGTTGATGTTCTCCAGGGGTGGCTTGTTATTCTATCTTAATCTTAATCTTAATCTTTCTCATGTAACTTCTAGTTCTTGTACTTATAAACTGCACAAGTATTTGTTATGATGGGAAAAAAGTCCAAAAGTACAAATGAAAAAACTGCAGAAATAGACACACTGTCACACATCACTGTATTTTAAATGTCTTAAGCAGTTAGTCAATAGGTGGCGCTTTTATCCTGACAAAAACAACCTTCTGAGAAGTGAACCAGCTTCATGAAACTAAAAAAAAAAAACATTTAAAACTACTTGAGTTTTAGTGGTTATCTTCACCTGTAGATATTTTGCTCAGATGGTTTGGATCCACTTTTGCTTGTGATGAATATATTGGCATCAGTTTTTTAATTTAATTTACATCAGTTTGGTTTCATTTTGCAGAAGGTAGCTGTTTGTTTTTCCAGTAAAAATAGTTTTCAGAAAAATGTGGTTCAACAATGAAAACTTTTAGTTGTAGCAGGAAAAAAGACAGGTTAAACAACCAGTTTCTGTTCTGAGTCAAGATCTAAGGCAGCCAATGACTTCAGTGTTGAATTTAAAAAACATGGTTGAGTTTGTGGAACCTAATCAACAGCAGAATAAATTATTTTCACGTGCTTTTAATCTTGTTTCCATGTCAGACAGCGACTTTGCGTCCATATCTCAATGCTGTGCGTGCCACGCTGCAGGCCGCTCTGTGCCTGGAGAATTTCTCCTCACAAGTGGTGGAAAGACACAACAAACCAGAGGTGGAAGTCAGGTGAGTCAGGGACTCCTTTGGGGTGAGCTTATAATGGTTGCAGTGCAGAATAATAACAACTCTGTATGCGCGTTGTCTCGTCCCGTCCAGGAGCAGTAAAGAGTTGCTCCTCCAACCTGTAATCATCAGTCGAAACGAGAAGGAGAAGGTCCTGATCGAGGGCTCCATCAACTCTGTCAGGGTCAGCATCGCCGTCAAGCAGGTCAGTCACATTTCTGGCTTAACAGCTTGGTGGCAAGTATTCACAATAGTCACAAACTGAACTTTTTTCTATTAATTTTCTGCTGTAGGCTGATGAGATTGAGAAGATCCTGTGTCACAAGTTCATGCGTTTTATGATGATGAGAGCAGAAAACTTCTTTATCCTGAGGAGGAAACCAGTGGAGGTCAGTAACACTCATTTAGTGCTTGTTAATGTCCATAATATTAAGAAAACAACAGTTACTGTATAGGACAAGTTTATGTACATTAAACTGTATCCAGTAGCTCATAAAAACTGATGGTATCCTATAAAACCATGTAAGAATGTTTAGTTTTATGTGAAATAGTCTTCTATATCTAAAAAGTGTTCTGAGAATTTGATAAAACCTACTTTTTCATCTTTTAAAGAATAATTCTTTTATAAATTATTTCAGCAATACTTAAAATAATGCCCGCAAAGACATTGTTTTTTATGTTGTATTAAGAATTATCTGCTTCACATATAACATTTAAAAAATTTTGTTGAAAATATAAAAATTCTTAATGAAATGATTCTAAGATTCAGTATGAAGTCCACAGTACGCGTCCCAAACCGTGGAATGTGACGGAATGTTTTCTTTATTCCTCAGGGTTACGACATCAGTTTCCTCATCACCAACTTCCACACTGAGCAGATGTACAAGCATAAACTAGTGGATTTCGTCATTCATTTCATGGAAGAAATCGACAAGGAAATCAGTGAAATGAAGCTGTCTGTCAACGCCAGGGCTCGAATCGTCGCCGAGGAGTTCCTCAAAAACGTGAGTTTCATTTTTAGCCATATGTCATGTGTTCGGATTTTAGTTTGTATAATTTGTCATAATTGAAAATAGCACTAAGTTGTCTCACCAACTTTACAGTTCTCTAAGGCTTTTGGTATTTATGATGATTTTTTTGTTTTTGCAGTTCTGAGAGAGAGGGGAAACCCAGGAATACATTCCATTTTGCAATTTTGGCCATCACTGTGGAGCATTCACATGGATCAGATCGTCGCCTGTGTGATCAGACAAGAGAAGAAACGAGTTGTGCAGTAAGACTGTACAGACCAATAGGGTTCAAGCCTTTAACCTTAAAAGTGCTCAAATTGTTGATGTTTGTACATGAGGAATATTTACAGCAGACATTTAAAATTTGTCTTTGGAACATTAAAGGTCAAGGCAGACCTTAGGGAAAAAAATTTATATTTGCCATCAATATTACTGAGCACAGGAATTTTTTTTAAAGATAATTTAAATGTTTTTAAAGTTCTATATACATAGATATATTATATGCACATGAATTTCTATTTGCTGTGTTTTGTTACCACAACACTTTAACCTTGAAGGCAATCAATTGTTTTTTTTGTCACAACACAATGAAACTTAACAAGTTTACTTACAACCAAGGAATAATAATAAAAAACATTGTACATTTTGCATTTAAGCGACTCTTTTTTTTAATGTTGTCACAGTTCAACAGATTTCTGTTTACTACGATTAAATATTTAGACATTCACAGCTGATGATTTTACATTGATGTACAATGTATATTATTACATGTAACACAGGTAGTTTTAAACATTAGTAACAGCTCTAGCCTACACAGAGTACCTTATTTCATACTCTCAAGAAAAAAAAGTTTTTGTCGTAGACAGTTTGACTAAAAAAAACCCTGCAGTACAAACATGTGACTTAAGACTTATTGCATTTTCACCTGATTAAAGCAACACCAGAAAACTCATTTGGATATCAGTTTGGATTAAAGCACATAACATACAGTTTGGAAAAACATGTCACATGCTTTACAATGTAGGTTGTCTTCTGTAGTATTTGCAAAATGTAGACACAGTCTAAAAATTACATCTTCATCACTGAAATGTAAAAAAAATAAAATAAAATGTTGTGCCTTGGGCACGTTTTTTTATAGGTATACATTTTTAACAAAAGAAAGCACTGTTTAAAAAGAACACTTTCAAATACATAGTTTTTCATGTATCTGAATCATTTTTCAAATCAGCTGAAGTATATAACAGTATATACAGTGTTTACTAATATGGAGTGGATTTGGCCTTTAATCATTAAAAAAAAAGCTGCTGAATAATTTAAAATTATTGTAGCACCAGTAATGGTAGATCCACAGATTTACATAAAGCCTTTTGTCTGTAGATTTCCACACAGAAAAGTCAAAAATCACAGTACAAGTCCAAGATGTTTCTGTGTCCGTGAGGAAGCAGACGCAGAACTTCAGCTTAACGGCACTTTTCACATGCTGACGATTCCAGACGTCTCTGAACCGAGAGACAAGCTGAGAAATCAGAGGTGAGCTGGAACTGTTTGTAGAGCATCTTCAGTGCTGCGCTGCACATTCACGTTCTGAAAACAGAAACAACACACAAAAATACAATTATATACTTATAATGCATCCCAAAATACTGCTTATGGTCATTTGTATTTAATATGGAAATCTTAAAGACATCATTAAGTGAATGAAGCAGACAATGTTTTTTTAAAAGATGTTTTATATATTTAGAATTTATTTAAAATGTTGGGATTATTTAAATGATTTATGTTAATATAATAAGTATTTTACTGGCGATAACTACAGATTCACCCAACACTTATAACTGATAAACAGAACATAGACATGTTTAGAAATATCAGTTTTATGAGTTTTAGTTTTGACAAAATAAATGTTTTGATCAGAAACACTCGTTTGTGAAAGATACTTTTATTTTTTATTTACAAGGCACCAACCTCAACAATCTCCACATGAAAACAATTTACATTTGATTTAATAAATCACAGGCTTTAACTCTTAACAGAAAACTGACAGGTGTTCACTGATATTTAAATACTGCAAATCAACTCGAACATAAAAAAAAAAAAGTCAAAATTTTACTCGAAGCATAGCTTATAACAATTGAGTGGTTGTGAAATTGTGCGTCATTACAACCAAACTGTGCGTTAAAGCAGTTTTCTAGCTGAACAGCTGCCTTAAACAAAAGGCTTCATGTTGATTCAAAACATTTTCTATGAGAAAAATGGAAGAAACTTTTCCACATGTTTTAAAAATGGCATGTTTCCTCACGTCTTCACAGCTGTGTTCAGTCACACATAAACACACTCCTGTTTATTGTAGATCAGCTGAGTCATTAGCTTTTTTCTTCAACTTTAGGTCAGCAACAGTAGCTTAAACATTGATTTAATCAAGTCACATCAATGGATGTTATTGTTAAAATGCAATATGAGTCTTCATATTGTCACAGATTTTTGTCACATGATTTATTTTTAATCACACAAAGTGGGTGATTTAGCTTGAAATTAGACGACATAGATGAACACTTAAAAAATGAAATGATTGATACAGAAATGTTGCTGGGTTATTAGGTTGTGGTATTTTTTTGGTTGATCATTACTCAACAAAGATTTTTTTTCTTTGTCAGCTTTGTTCCCTTGACAAGACAATAAAGGCTTTTTTTTGTTTTGTTTTAAAGAAATGCCAACCGAACATGTCAGGACATGATGTGCATCTCAGACTCAAAACAAAGTCACAGTTTTGTTTTGTAAAACAAAAGAGAGAACCCCCCCCCCACACACACACACACACGCCGATTCACAAAAGATGTTGGCTCAACGATGCAGTGAAGTCAAACCCCTGCTGTGAGACATCTTTGCATGTTGCCTGAAACACCTACCTCTGGCCTGTCCCTGTGTGTGTTCACAGCATCCACGCCCAAATACACACTTTCCACTTTACATCCTGACAAAGAGCAAATAGTGGATTAGAAACAGTTGGAGCAAGAAAATACAGCTACTTGTGAAGTTATGCAATACTGTGCAAAAGTTTGAAACTACTCCTTATTCTGTTTCTAAAGACAAATCTTATAAGTTTTTTTGTCCTTTCTTTTTGGTGTGTGTGGGTAGGGAAGGGGAGGGGACATTTTTTGTCCAGTCTTTGTACCTGACCATGACAGCATCCTGTCAGTGTGTGCAGAAAACTCAAAGTGGACAAAATAATAATTAGTCTTAGATAGAACTATGAACAAAGTTAATCAAAGGCCTGACAGGATCTGAGATGCATCTTCTTTAGGCTGATCGTCTGTAAGATAAGTTTTCAGGAATCACACTGTACTAAAATCATACGGTTATCTTTGGTATTCAGCTAAAGAAATAGGCTCAAACTTTGTTTGTTTTTTGTGACAGACTGGTGGCAAAATCTCATTTAAAATGAATTATTTGCTGATTTGTTTGTCATGTTTAAACAACACTGACACGTCTCTGAAATTTAGGAGCTTTTATGCCCATATAGGTTAGTGTTCCTCAACAGAAAATATTTTGAAAAGCAGGCAAAATCATGTTAAAAATGCTAAAAGATAAACTAAAACAGAAAAAAATGAAGAGCTGATTCAAGACTTTTGCACAACATTGTGACAGAATAATCTCTGGTTCAAGGATGAAAGCTCAGTCTATGTTATAGTTTGAATCAAGTTTGTTTTTGATGATGCTGAACACACAATGTGACAGATTAACGGTAATATGGAAACAATTCTGTGTGACAGTATAATTATAATGTAACTAATGAATAATTTGTGGTTCAAGGTTTAAAGTTGAAGTTACATGAAGTTACACTGTTTGAAACAAGGTTCCCTTTTTGTTTTTGATGACTCTGAACACTTCAGTGTGACAGATTAATGGTAATAATTATGAACCAGAAAAAAAAAAACAACTGCTCACCATAAGCAACAGGTGTCAACTTCAACACAGTGTGCAAAGGACACTTAAGATAAGGCAGCTCATCTGCAGTGACAAGAGAAGTCAGTCAGTTTTTAATGGATTCATTGAAAACAGATATACTGCAACGCTAAAATGCTTCTTACGTGATGTTTTGTCCAAGAAATACGCAAGAAGACAACGCATGATGGCCTGGTGACAAATAACCAGAACGTTCTCCTGCCTCTCCAGCTCCATGATCACAGGCTCCAGCCGCTGCACCAGGTCTTCATATGACTAATAAAAAAGAAAAAAAAAACATGCCACAGTGAAAAATGCAAGAACGTTTCCAGACAAACAGAAAGTTATTAGGAGAAAGCGATTCCTCACCTCTCCTTTTGGATAGCGGTAGCGGTATTTGTCTTGGTCTCTCAGAGCAAACTCCAGAGGGAAATGTTCTTGGATCTCCTCATACATCATTTCTTCACACACGCCCTTGATTTAAAAAAAATAAATAAAAAGATGTGTTTAGACTTTGCACTAAAGCCTTGAAATAACTTCACACTCAGGCTGACGTACAGCATCGATTTCATTCAGGGATTTCCACTGTTCGTACGGCACTCCGAGGCACTCCGCTGTTTGGATGGTTCTCTTCATCTGACTGGTCCAAACTTTCAGGTCTTTAATCTGCTGCTCCTCGATGAACTTCCCCAGACGTTTGGCGTACTAGATGGGCAAGTGACCATTTTAGAATTGCTTTTATAAAGAAATCCAGGTGACAAACACGCACAGAAACACACCTCTTTCCCTCGAGTGGACAAGCCGGAGTCTCCTCCGATGCGTCCCTTGATGTTGAGGTCGCTCTCTCCGTGGCGGCAGAGGTAGATGGAGCGTGGAGTGATGTGGATGTTCATCAGGTAGTAGACGATCCGGCTTTGGACGTGGTCAACAACGCGATTCACCAGGTAACGACGGCCCACGTCCATGATCTTTATAAACGACACGTCGCTGGAGGAGGGGAAATAAATAATAAAAAATGAAACACCTGCAACAATGAGGTGAATTTCAAAGTGGGACATTTTTTTAGGTTCCCTCACCTGTCCAGGTCCTCATCCAGAGGCTGGTAGGACGACTCGTAGCATTTTATTCTCTTCATGAAGTCTGTGATGGCCTCGTCTGAACTGCAGTGAACGTAGTCCGGGTTCCCCAGCTTAACTTGCTGCAAAGAAAAACAGGATGTGAGCAAAAGAAACGTCGCCAACTTTAATCTTTTTTATGCTGAACAAGAAGGAATCTCAACAGGAGCTGAGGCGCATCTCTGTGGGGAAGAGGTTTTATTTTTAGATGTAAAAGTTTGTTTTTTTCTGCTGAGTTATGATGAAGCTTACCACTATGTTTTGTGCAATGACATCTGGATCCTCACACACTGACTCCACAAAAAACACCTGAATTTGACAGAAAAAATAAAAATCCCACATAAACAAACTTGAAGTTAAATTAATGGTTAAAAACATTCAATTCTGCCTGATTCATACTTTGAACCCATTCTGCTCAGCAAACTTCATGATAGTTACTCTTCGGTCTCTTGTCGTGTTTGTGGCATCGAATACCTGAAAAAGCGAGAGGAGACAGTCAGGACTGCACCCCGTCAAACACATCTGTAGGAACGGATCGTCATGGGACTTACTGCAACCTGTCCTCCTTCAACGCTCAGGTACTGACGAACATCGTTCAGTGCTGACAGGGCACACTGACTGCAGAAAAAAGGCACACAAAGAGTTTTCCTGTTTAAATTTGCACTAGAAGGGTTACCTTGGGAATGCCAAAGAGGAAGATTTTACGGAGTTCTTGTTCTTAGAAGTGCGTTTATTGGTCATAAAGTCTGGACATCCCAGAAACTCACCGTCTGATTTTAACACCTTCTTCATTATCAGGACGGAAAAACTCGAAGGACTTGTAGATCTTCAGACACTCCCTCCTGTAATCACCAACGTTGAACTCTGCAGGAGGCAGATGCACAGAGAGTGGTTTCAAACTCAGACGTTTAGCTGCTTTTCACGTGAATCAAATACATCTTGAAGTACGCAGCTCATACCTTTTGTTGGCACGCCTATCCAGTTCAGGTAGCGAGTGAGCTTCTTTGAAATGTAGGTCTTCCCTCGGGCAGGAAGCCCCACGGTCACAATGAGGGTTGGACAGTTTGTCATACATACTGAAAGAGAAGCAGACCGAGAGAGAGAAAACTATTTAATGTGTTTTAATTTGTTAGACGCAGTTCGTTAACGTTGATCTTAAAAAAAAGTGCAAACATTTTGTTGGGGAAAAAAAAGTAATATTAAGTAGTGTGACAGCGACCTACATTCCTACAAGTCTCCTGAAAGGTGGTGACTTACTGGTAATTACAACAGGAAAAACTACTGTCTAAAAAAAAAAAAAAAAAAGATGAGCACTTCTCAGTCACAGAAGAAAAGTATGAAAGCATGATCAACATTACAGCAGAGGATGAGGCCCCGTCAGGGTTTACTCAAACTAACCAGAGTCACTCAAATTAGTTCAGAACCACACGGATCTGACAGACAAAGGTCCTGATGGAACTCAGTCTAAACAATCTGTTTAAAAACATGATTTCTTTTTTAATGTAACTTTTTTGACTTTACAGCAAAGAAAACGGAAGATTCAGAAGTCAAATGTATTTTTTTCTGGCTTTTGTTGTTACTTTTGTTTAATTATGCTTAATAATTCTGTTTGGTCCTGTCTAATTACATTCGGGTTATTGTAATAGCGCCTAAATCTGATGAATCTACATACTTTCAACCAATGATCCAGGTGTCGCTAATTTGAACCTTCATGATGATGCTCCTTCAGGGACAAATTGGTTGGATATGAAGCGTGTGTAGGGGGATGTATTTTGTGCCAGATTATACAGGACAGAACTAGCTGCAGCTTGTTAAAAGAGAAAAAACTGCGGAGCTTGAGTCAGCAGAAAACACGCAGATCTGCAGGAAAAGACGACCCGGAGCTGTGGTGATCAAAGAGGAGCTGCTAAGTCCTCACCAGACCGGTTAATGTTGGTCCTGGGTGAATTAAATGATTTGGAGACGTCTGTGCGCAGTGCCTCCCCGTGAAGAGCTTCTGAATGGCCCCCTCTATGGAGCATGATGCAATACTGCGAAGCGGTCAAGTAAAATCCCACTAATCCGCGCATGATAACACCAAACTAAATATCTGGAAAGCTATTTAATTAAAACGAAAAGTCTTATTAGGAGGATTTTTTTTCTTCTTCATCTCGTCCAGGTTACATCCTTCGGCGCACTTGTTTGCCCCGGAGAGGGCGGTCAGCTGCATCTCTTACCCCGTCTGTGGCCGATGTGGCCGTTCCTGTGGGGCATCCAGATCTTCTTCAGCGGGTTCTGGGTGAGCTCCCGCGGGTGGCTCTCCAGCAGAATCTCCTCGTTGTCCAACATCTTGGGTGGGTAATGCTCGCTAGCCGGCTTCGCTTCAGTCTGTGAGGCGGTGGGCTTCCAGTCTTTCTCGCAGTGTGTCTGAAGGCTGCACGGGAGTGGACGTCTCATATCAGCTGAGAAACAGTCGTTTTTTATACATTACCGTAATAGGCGGAAGCAGCGCGCAACGAGAAACGCGCGAGAGAACAAAACAACACATCTTGCGGTCTACATATAACTAACTATATAGCTACTATATAAATCCAGTATTTTTATTCATGTTATTTACTTAAACATTACGTTATTAATATATATTTAAGAATGAAATATGTTTCTCGCTTTAAAAATAAAACGGGAAAGGCACATTCATTGTCTAAATCATGAGGTTGTTCACCAAAATAGGGAGCCCAAAATATTAACTCGAGTAAATAAATTGGCTCATTTTAAATATAAATGCAAGATAAAGTACATAAATTGAGTGTTCTCATTTTCTTTATGAATCACGAAGATTCGCTGTTTTTGCGCACATTTTCCTTTTCGTGTATATTTCAATTTCATCGCAGTTTCTAGTAAGGTAAATAAACCATGTTTTTCATTTCTTGAAGAAAATGTTCCTCGCAAACACTCCCAGAGCACAAACAGTCCCTAATTTTTTAGAAAATGGCTTTAGATGTGTTACCGTAATACCAAGGAGTAACGCGCAAAGTGATGCTCTAAGAAGAAAAGAAGCCCGTTGTTCACGTGCTGCACGCATGGGCAGCGAATGCATCCGAGGAGTTGACCAATCAGAGGACAGCTCAGAGGGACAGCAGCCAATCAGAGAAGAGGAGAGCTAAATGGAGGAGTGCTGCCTATGCGAGGCTCACACAAACCCATCCTCATAAAAACTACAAGTCTTAAGGTTTCCACGACCCTGTCACGAGCCCCACGGAGTTTAAATCACACGTCGTGCAGATAGCAAAAAGGTCAACAACGTCATTTCTAACAAACAACAGAACACTTTGTCAGTATGTAAACATGTTGCCCGACCATCTGGGAAACAAACCTATTTCTAGACCTGCTTTTATTTATTTACTCCTGTATATACATGGTGTGCTCACAATAATAAAATAGCTACCTTCCATGAGATAAAAACGAATAATTCATAACATTGAGCTCTAATAATTAAAAACGTGCAATACTGTCACAGTAAGAAAAGATGTGTAATTATTTCTTTATACTAAACGTGGTGTTTAGTTAATTTGTTATTTTATCAAAAGTAGTGTAAAGTGTTTGCGCCCTCTCACAGCTGAAATGCCTTATTAAATTAAATCAGGACGTTTTGATGAAATGCATTAAACTAATAAACGTCCAGTTTCTTGAATTAAACTCCACTTTAGCTGTGGCTGAAAGCAGAAGTGCTGACTTCAATCAGTTCAATGAAAACATCCTGTCCTCTGTTTTGCCTTCAACCTTTATGAAAAACAATGCAGTGTTGTGGTTATGACACTAGATGGCACTGTGCACGCACACTTTCATAGACTTAGATATAGATCACTAGACTAAGCCCCGCCCATACCGTTCAATGGTAGCGTCTGTGACCATATCTGTGACAGCATGGAGGAGCAAACATGGCGTCAAAAAGGGCAACAGCTCACAGCCTCCATAGAAACTAATGGATAA
>JAUBOC010000138.1:13736547-13751484 GCA_032275365.1 Anablepsoides cearensis | reverse complement strand
TTCTTTCTTTCTTTCTTTCTTTCTTTCTTTCTTTCTTTCTTTCTTTCTTTCTTTCTTTCTTTCTTTCTTTCTTTACCAGATTTGCCAGATTGCGATAAAATACTTTAAGTATGAAATGAATTATGATGTGGCCCTTGTATTCCTATGCAGTTCCGCTCAATTCTAGTTGCTTTCAGTGAAGCACAAGGGTCTGGTTTTTACCAGGCTAAGTATGTTCTAAATGTTGCCTAAAACATAATTTGGAAAAGGTTGTTTGCATTTCTATTATAATAATGTGTTATATGACATTTGTTTAACAAATAAATTGGCCCTTGGCTTGGATCAAATTTGGAACTTTAGCCCCTTGTGTAAATTACTTTGACACCCTTGCCCTAGTCCCTGCATATCTAGGACTAGGATTATTTTCAGTCTGTAACTGTGACCCTGGATGATATTTGTTTTGTGTGATTTTTGATCATATTGCTTAATTTTACAACTTTTAATATAAAATTTGTATAAATAATATACCGTACAATCTGTCACAATGTTTGAAGGTTTTAAACCCAAAAACTCATATTGACACAAGGAGCTTTCATAAAAATAATAGCCTATATTACTCTTTATTCAAAAAAAATGTTGACATAGCAGCAAACTTACAGAGGAAGTGAAAAACAAACACATGGAGACACAAGAATTCTCAAGGAGACAGTAAAATAAAGGATACCATGACCCCAGGACATAGTAAGAAAACACTAATGGTCTGCTGAGAAACAAGTGAAACTGCAGCATAGAAAACCAGGTCTGATGAGGAAGTGGACACAACAGGGCAGGAGGAAGACTGGAAACAGGTGAGAGTTGGGCATGGCAGGAAGGACTGGCTAAATGAGAAGTGGCACAGAGGAAATACACATACGGATCAAATGAAAACACAAGTAACAGAACATAAACATAGACATAAAAGCACATCAGTAATAATGTGGCATGTATTTAATATCTGCTGTGGACATTTTCCATCACCTTCCAGGTTTTTAAAAGTGCTTTTTAGTTAGTTTGTGGCCCAGTTTCATCAGGAACTTCACTTGTGTTTTGCAGGAGCATCTTCCTCTGTTTGAAGGTCTCTCTCAGAGCGACTATGATGGGATCCATACCTTCCATACCAGCTGCTGCCGCGGCTGCTGAGGAGCCCACCTGACGACACAAACAGAAGTTAGTTCAGTTCATGCTCTATAGAGATATTCCCTGAGGTTGCGTCCGCTTACATCCTTTAAACTTGCACTCCTTCTCAGTCTCCCTGTTGTTGGGGAAGGTGGAGTAAAAGATGCAGAGGAGTCAGGTGGACTCGTATTCGGAACATGTGCATCTTGAGACGTCTGCTGAGAGTTGGCGACTGTTTTAATGGGAGGAACTGGTGGTAAAGGTCCTTTCTGCAAAGCAGCTGTGATGGACGAACCTGACATCCTTGGCAATGTCTTTGAGCCTGTGCCTGCAAAAATATAATTCAGAAAAGTCTCTGAAATAGAGCCTAACCTAAAAATCCTTAGAATAAAACAAATGTGCTTTTATAACAAGAAATCCTACTTTTTCTCCTTAACTCTGTCTGCACAGCTTTCAATCCTCCAAACTGAGTGATGATGCAGTCGACGACCTCAGTGACGTCTTTGTTTCTTAGGTCCTCCTCGGAGAGTTTTGCCTGCGTCAACAGGCTGATCATAGCCGGGTCCAGGCCTAAAAGCTTCACCCGACAGAGAATAGAAAGATGCAGTGACACGTGTAAACCAGATTTATTTTGTGCTTTTCTCTGTTCAAGCTGACTTACTGAACTCGTGGTCAGAGGAGCTGTAGAGGGGGTGGGTTCCTCATAGACACCTTCACTTTTTGCTTCTCTTTGGATAAAACAGACTTCTTAATAATTCATTCATTTGTTTTCTTTTTTTATATATAAAGCAGCAATGTTTTTCTTACTTTAAAGTAGGTAGGTTGCTGGCTGAGTGGCTCACTGCTTCCTTTTTTGTCATGTTGATCATAGTGGTCATCTTTTCTGCAAATTAAAACTTGAGACTTAAAACAATAAAACAACGGGTTCATATTAAGGTATGATTTACGTTGTCACTCTTACGATGAACGACCTTCACTGCCGTGTAAAACTCCTCTGCCTCTGTTTCATCGGCAAAGTTGAAGCCGACATGATGGGCCTGAGAATGCAAAGCAAGCTTCTAAAAGTAAATCGCATCCAGAGGAAGCACTTAAATACTTCTTTTCTGTGATCTTTTAAAGTGCGGTTGGATATGGAAAGGGTATGAACAGTTATTATCTTACCTGTTATAGATAACTCTTTGACCCTGTTTTGTCAGCTTGCCAGTCCAGTCAGACTTAAACTCTAAAGACCTACAGAATCTACATCAGGAAAGGTTTTCATCACCTTTCCACAGAACCCCACTTCAAAATATCTGAACTATTCCTTTAACCAAACGACTTACTTCTGCAGGGAAAGTGTGGAAGTACGCACAGCTCGCAGTGTACTTGCACGGAATGTACAGTTCCTCCTCCCACAGTAGTTTGGCACGCTGCGATAAAATGTGACAGAAAAATGGGAAAATTAGTTCTAAACAGATATTTGTACGTGCACATGCACGCCCGTCCATGTGAACTTATTGTTTGCACAGGAAGCTGCAAATCAGAGGACACGCCGTGCCATACGTGCAGGCTGGGCTCGCACGCTGAAAGTAAACAAAACAATTTGTGCATGGGGGACAGAGCTGTGCACGTTTCACTGTTCTCGGGTGGCCAGAGTGGGTAGAGCAATGAATATTTCAGTTCCTCTTACCGTGACGCAGTAGAGACGCAGGAAGTAGGAGCGCGCCGACTTGTTCTCGATGAGACACACCACTCCACAGTGTAAACGATGCCAGCCCGGGCTCTCACCCTTGGTGCCTCTGGCCTTCATTATCTGTGCTACGGTTGTTTTGATGAACTAAGACAGAGCAGTAATCATATGACAAATGTAACTTAAAGGTTAATTAAAAACAATAAAACTAAATGATTTAATGAGATTTAAAAAAAAATGACCATACATACTAAATGTTATCATCAATGTCAGTTTTACATTATGGTTATTGCAGCAATAGTATTATATTCTTGCCAGAAGTGTCCCAGGCTGCACTGGAAGTGCTACAGCTAGCTGCTGCTATTAATACTTGCAAAAACACAACAACAACAATGGAATCTATGTAAATACTGACGTAAAGTAAAGCTGCATGTTTATAAAATACTCTGTTTGAGCTGTTATGAGACTTTTGAGACTGATGTCATCTTAAGACAATATTGATCTTGGTTCTGCTCTGTCCTGTTGTTAGCTCAGATTGCTCAACTATCTGGAACGTGTTGCAAAACAGCTGTCAGCATGTCCTGATTTCTGAAGAACATGTTTAATTTAACTATAAGTTCAAAATACTTAAGATCTTTTAGATTAACAATATCAAGCAAATGAGCTTTAGCTTGAGATGATATAATGATCAGTATAAAAATAAGCTTTGTCATCATGAGCTAATGAAATAAATGAATAATCTTCTGATAAAGTCAATTAACAGTGGTTAAAGTGACCCTTGTTTTACACACCTCATACCAAGAGGCTAAAATAATCTCCTGATTATTAGTTTGATTTATTCTGATGACACACAGCTATATCTCTATGAAAAACTAAACACACCAGTAATTTGTCAGAGTGAGTTTTAACCTTACTGTCAATGTTACTTGTGTTACTTTTCAAAAATATTCTTATTCACTTTAGCATGAAACTCTGTAACAAGTCAAAAAGTGTTCAGAGGAAGAACAGGTTTTAAATTATGCTACTAAGTATTTAGCTACATTTCTAATTTTTTTCTTTTTTTTGCGCAACTAAAGCTCTTCTTTTTAATCATTTGAATTGTTCAAATGTATAAGCTGTTAGTACAACATAATGATTTAGGCTCCTGATAAGATTCTTTTTGTAAAACTAAGCTAATCAAATATGGTTCAAACATACTCAGGAATTTTACTGATCGGTTCAGACCTGATAAAATAATTCTGTTTCCAGTTATTGAAACAACAAAACAATGTTCCATTAGTTTCCACTCAGATGTTTTACTTTTTGTAACTGAAATGTGCTGCAGAAGTCAGGGTTAGAAACTTTAATTCTACTGAAACATTTCTTCTTGTATTTGAATATTTTTTGAGACTGAAATATAAACTGTATTTAAAGAAAGTCATCAGAAGAAAAAAATAATCTTATAAGTCACATAATATGAAACAGTGTTTTTATCACAAAAAAAATAAATTTGTAATTTCTTTTGTTGTTTTTCAGTAAACCAACAGTGATTGTGTAAAATGTAAAGTTGATACAACTGTTATAATTATGGTAAGGCTATTTGAGTGTAATTTTCATTTCATGTAGGCCATTTTTGTTGTTTTTGCTTCTGTCTTCAGAGAACTTAGCCATACACCATTATTTTATGGTGTATTTATTCCTTCAAAAACATTTTGATGATCTAACAGGATTATGACTGTGCAGTCTTATCACCTAAACACCATGGTTATACCAGATCAAACAAACACCTACTTCCTGGAGAGCTATAAACTGCAAAAGTCCCGACAGAAAGCCCATTCATTCACCAGGCTTTTTCTGAGAACAGCAGCTGATAACATGGAAACAACCTCAAATAGATTTTTTATGAAAAAAATGTCAGCAAAGAGCAGGCTTTTATTCTGGTTTAAATGTTTTTACAATAATCTAATGTAAATATGACATTACATTTAACAAACGTGACAGGTGTGAAGTGACTGACCTTACACTGAGGCTCCAGCAGGTTGATCAGGGTGGTTTTCTCTCGGATCGTCAGGAGATCACTCATGACACAACCAAAAGAACTGGGCGCTCGATCTTCTACTCCCTTCAGCTTCCTCAGGTCAAGTCGTGCCTCTCTGTTAAACTTGTCCATCGACTCCTCTCTGATCCTCACAGGTGGTTTGAATGGCAGTATTTTCAGTGCAACACGCTCTCATGCAAATTACTGGACACCAGGCCAGCAGTGTAGCTTTTCAGTAAGCAAATGAGTTACGGACACTTCCAAACACACCAACAGACATCAAGAGTCAGAAAGAACAACTTGCTCCTGCTTTTGTTACTTCTTGGCTGAGGCCTCAGAGGTCATTTTGACCCAAGGCTGACAGCTGTAGGTCCTTGTCAGGATGTCCCAAACATTCTTTTGAAATCTGATTTAAAATATACGGAGTGACCACAACTAGCAAGAGAGACCAACTTTATTGGGCTTTCTTTATTGTCTCCTTTTTAAATTCAGAGTTAAATCAAAGATCCTTCCCCTCACTTCACTACTAAAACCAAAAAAGTCCTTTAGACCCCAAACAGAACAGTTGGCTCTCAGGATGCAGGCCTGCTTGTCGTTCCCAGAGGGTCTAAAAACAAAACAGGAAGTAGAGCCTAATGTCCAGTTTGAGCTCTTTTTAATTCAATCTCTATTGTGTAAGACCTCTCTTTCTATATGTCAAAATTAAAAGTACTAAATAAATAGAATAATATTTAATCAAGTCAAGTCATGGCAAGCACTCATAATGTTATATTATTTTGTGATTTTAATGATTTGTTGGAACGGTTCTTTTTCAGGAAGCAATGATTCTACAGCACACAGCTGCAATTATTAAAAAACAAAAATATGAGTTTGAATTTAATGTGGATTTTCCTCTCATCCACACTGGAATAAAATTATATATACAGGCTCAATTATTCACACATGTTCACCTAAATCTTTTAATAAGTTGTGACCTATCATATTGACCAGCTGGTAAATAAAGTAAATAAATAATTTAAGTACCTTTATTTACACATAGCTGAGTATTTTGAGTAAAAATTTACACAAATAATGGATTAAAAAATTTATTTGAATTGGTAAGTGTTAAAATATAAATGTAATTTTTCCATTATCACTGAGTGCATTGACACAAAGAAGAAACAGATTATGTGGTATGTGGACGGACAGAGATTTTCTCTACATGTCTTACTTTGACTCTACTTTTGTGCAGAAATTATTTTCCCATTTTCTTCAGAAAGTTCAGCTTGTGTTTGACAGTCTGCCTCCATGCTTCCACCCCCTTCTCCTCTCTCGGGGTCTTTAGACACCGGCCTCTTGCGTCTCTTGTTCAGCAGAGGGTTGTTGGACGTGTCCAGGTCCTTGATCTTCACCTGGTCGTAGTCCACCCGCATGGTGGCCAGAGCGCTGGTCATTTCCTCCTGTTGGAACAGCTTGTTGTCATGTCATGAATCTGAGGAGGTGTTTTTCTGCCACCTTGTGGCCACATTCTGACTGAGTTCTATACCTTGACATCGTCCCACAGCTCCATGTCTTCTGTCAAAACGCGAGAGGTGTGCAGAGGAGTCGGGGGGACCACCATCGACTGCTGTTGGATAAAACATGAACCAACGGGATTAATCAGAGAACAACAACAGTTCAGGCTGACAGAGAAGGTGTTAACTTACACTAATCCAAGGATAGTTCATAAACTGTCCAATGGTCATTCTCTCACTGGGGTCTGTCTTCAGTAACTGAATGATTAGCTGTTTGGCTGAAGGGAAGGAAACAAAAGTAAACAAACGAACACGTCTTAATTAACATAAAATACTCCTTTGTCTTTAAGCTGTTTATTTCCAAAGTACAAAGAGTAAATATAAATAGCTGACTTTGATAGCTACATCCTGGACTAACAAGGCAGAAAACTATGAGTTTGTTAAAGCAGTGTTAAAGCAGTAAGGGGGGCTTTGTAGAAAAGTTAGGGCTTATTGTCACCAACACGAATCACTGCTTTTTTACAACTCCAATCTTCAAATTTTACAGCATTTCATGTTAACACTATCTCATAAATCTTTTAGATTAGTTTTGCATGACATCTTTATTTATCTAGAATTCTGTGGTTACAAGCAAGTAGCAGCAGCAGATGGCCGTAGCACTTCTAGCACAATTTTGGGCAGGATTAACCACCTTTTCTTTCCATTTTTATGATGAGTTTGATTAAAACATGGACTTTACTCACACATAATAACTGTGTCAGTGTTTGATTTCAATGTAATCATAAAAACCTAACCTTCCTCTGAAACGTCGACCCACTCGGGGTTGGGAAACTCATACTGGCCCAGTCTGATCCTCTGCTTCATGCCTGGAGAGATAGCCTGACCCGTGTTCGAGTAGAAAGGAGGAAAACCACAGAGTCTAGAACAAAAGAAAAAAAAAACAAAGAGGGGAAAAAATACTTTACTGAGCCCTTTAATGATTGATATATAGTTATACATATTTTATGAAGCTGAATGAGTTACATACATGATACTCACAAAATGTACATGATAACCCCCAAAGACCACATGTCACATGACTTGTCATATTTCTCTGGCCCAAGAACCTCTGGTGCTGCAGGAAAAACACACGACACAATAATGTAAAAGATATCCAAAATAATAACATTACACACAACATTATATCGCAGCTCACCAACATAGTAAGGAGTGTAGCAGGGGGTTTGCAGGGAATTGTGAATTACTGTCTCCTTTGCAAAGCCAAAGTCAGTCAGTTTTAAAGTGGCATTACTGTCCTTGGTTGTGTAGAGCAGGTTTTCAGGCTGAAACAAGTATAAGAAAAACAAATGAATGAATGAATGAATGAATGAATGAATGAATGAATGAATGAATGAATGAATGAATGAAACACAGAAGCAGAAACCCTCTCTTTTGATTTTGAGCGTGGTGTTACCTTCACGTCTCTGTGAGCGATGTCCACCTTGTGGAGGTATTCTATGGCCGTGCCGATGTCGTGCATGATCTCCGACACCTCTGATGGATAAACCGGATGTTAACAGGAAGGCAGAGAGCACAGAGAACAAACAGCCTCTCACCCACCTCTCTCTGTGAAGGCCTGGTCCCCTCTGGCCTGGATGCGACTGAACAGCTCCCCTCCCTCCATGCTGAGACAGAGACATCAGAACCGGACTGCTGAGGACACTTTCGACAAATGACTGCAGTTTTTCCAACGCAGTCGCGGTTTTAGAACAAAACAAGCCACCGTGCCTCAAACTTTACTGTTTAAATAAGTTCAGATAACAGCAGACGACTCAAACAAGTGCACAAATGGAAATCAGTTTCAAATTTGTTTCAGTATTTTGTTTTCATGTTGCTATAGTTAGCATTTAGCTACTGTTTTGAAATGCTTTGCTTTGCTTGGTGGTTATAGCTACAGTTTTATTCATTTTAATCTTTGATTAATTTCAGATATGGTTTTGCTTATTTTAGTTTTAGAGTGCAACTTTGCAAATTTTGTCTTTGACTATAACTTACTTAAGTTATTTTTTTGAGAGACTATAACTTACTTAGTAAGTATGTACACTCTAAGAAATGAATTGTTGGATTTACTTAACTGAGTTGAGTAAAATCTAAGCAACATACCCATTTTTTAACCAAAGAACACAAGTATGTTGCTTTGAATTTACTCAACTCAGTTAAATGGAACCAGGTCACATAACACTGTAGAGTAAATCCAGCATCTGTTTTTAGAGTGTAGTATGTGTGGTTTTGTGAATTTAGGATTTTAGCTACATTTTTGCTTTTGACAATTTTTACTTTTAGCTTTGTTAATTTTAGCTTTTAGCTATAGTTAAGCTAAATTTGCTCAGTTGGAGTTTTGCCATACATTTAGCTTTTAGATACTGTTTTGCCTAATAGCGTCTGTTTTCCTGATTTGTTTTCAGATTTTTCACCAAATTTTAGCATTTGTTCAGCGCTCAGCATGCACACTGCATTTGTGCAGAATTTCTGCATTTTTCTAGTTGTTAATATCAATCACACTCTTCAGCTTTGGGGGATAATATTTGTGTGTGTGTCTTTGTGTGTGTTGGTTTGTCTATTAGCAGTACAGTTTTCCTCAAGGGCCCCCACTGCAGTGCAGAAAGCCTCAGGTTCATTCACCTTTCACAGTTTACTTAAAATTTAAGATGTAGCTCCTGAACCTGGTTGCATTTTTGTGTCACCTTTAGTCTGTATTTCACTAATCACAGTCATCAGCTGATCTGTTTATCTTTACAATTAAATCTTTATATATAAACATGAATATGATCGTTCTCACCACTCCATCACAATAAGCAGACATTTCTTCCCATGGTGCATGTTTTCATACAGGCTGAGTATTCGTACGATGTGGGGGCCTCCGGACGCTCGCCAATGCAGCTCCACCTCACGTCTGGCTTTAGGGGTATCATACAGAATCTAAAAGAAATTTTAAAATGAAGCAAAATAGAGGTTGGTTCTGTTTTAAAATTGTCTTTGTTTAGGCAAGGATAATAAACTTGTTAGTTTATGTTCATCCAAAGAAAGAATAAAGAAAAAAAAAACAACTACAAGACAAAACCAGTAACACATTAAGAGTCTTGAAACATGAGCCATCTTTACTGGTCAAGTGCTGCAACAGAGGGTGTCCCGTTCTTCTTTTTCTTGTGCAAATCACAACCAAATCTGGATCCTGGAGGACTCTGACTCATACATGAGTGTTAGAAATGTGAGACTTGTTCCTAAAAGCATTTTAATTGTGTAGAACATCCTTTCCCTCTGAGCAAGACTGTTTTCCAAGAAAAGTGGTGGCTTGTAAACAGTTTGCCATACCTGTTTGGTCATGGCCTGAAAAAAGCCTTTCCAAAGAAAACATGTGCAAGCACTCAAACTCCTCTTCCTGTTTCTCCCCCCTTAGACACATTTCTTACACATTAAAGATTTGTTCTTGGGTAAATGGAAACAAAAGCCAGTTTTTGGCAAAGGTCCGAGTTACATTATGTAATAATGTTACAGAGCACATCATTGGAGCCAGAGGATTGCAGACAGCAAATCAGTGTCTGAGCAGATTTACTTTCAGATTCAATCAATCAAACAAATGTCAGGAGCCATTAAATACACAAGCAATGCAGACATGAAGAGGAATTAATAATTGATGCTCTGTATTTCCCAGACACACCAACGGGAAATTGTAGAGAATTTACGCACCTTCAGGGCACATTTCTCCCCGGTTTTCTTGCAATAACACTCCAGCACCTTGCCATTAATGCCCAGGCCAAGAACCTGAGCTGTTATTTTATAATCATCCGTGACCGAGTTTCTCCTGAACTCCAGTTTACAGTAAGCAGGTGGCTGGAGGCCCGAGCTGCTGCTGCTGCTGCTGCTGCTGCTGGAGGAGTCACAGAGGCGCGCCGTCCCGTCCCCCTTCTGCGCACCGGACGGGTTCACAGAGCGGTCCTCCCGATCATGATGCATTTTCCACTAAATGAAGAAACAAACTGAAGTGCAGGAGAAAATAAAAGTCTCATCGGTGTCTCAAACTGAATTCATCCATCCTGATCCATCCGGGAGGCTTTTGCCAAATAGACCTTGATTCCCTGGTTAATAAAAATAAAGCATGTTATCTGGAAAAACCCTTTTTTAACTCAGAAACTAGGGCGGAGGTTTCACCGTTATGTTCCCGCAGACAAGTTCAGGAGAGTCCGAGTCAAGACTGGATGTAGAGATTATAGAAGCACAACAAAAGAAAGGAACTGCAGCAGGAATCTGGTCCCCCCCTGTCTGGTCCTCATCGGGGTATCTGTCCCTCTCCCTCTCTGATGGGAACACCAACCTCTCTAACCCCTCTGACGTCAGCGCGGAGAGGCTCAAGTTCATTCACCAGTCTGCGCTCTTAAAGGAACAGGCACGCGCGCAAAGACGCACAGCAGAGAGACGCAACAGGAAGGAGACGCCGTTTCTGTGAACATGCAGCTGAACAACCATGAAGGCTAAAAACTAAAAGTAGCGCAATGGTTATTAAAAACTAAAAGTTAATGAAAAAAAACGAAACTAACAAAAGGTTAGCTAAAATAGCAGAATGGTAGCTAAAAATAGCTAATAGCTATATAGCCTATAGGCTAAAAGTAACAAATAGCTATCTAAAAACTAAAAGTAGCACAATGGTAATTAAAAGCTAATTAGAGAAAAACTAAAAGTAAAAAAATGTTAAATGTTAGCTAAAACATGTTAAATGTTAGAAGCTAAAACAAAACAGCTAAAAGCTAAAAGTAGCACAATGGTAGGTAATTAAAAAGCTATAAGTTAGTAAACAAACCAAAGTAAAGAACGTCTATATAAATTAATCTGTCACCAACAAACTGCTGAACAAACTGTATGTTGTTATTGAAGAATAACACAAAACAAACTTTTAATATACAGTTTTTTATTTTTAGCACCAAAACACTAATGTACTTTTGCATTAAAAACACAAATGTCCTGCAGGAAAATTTAAGCAGATACTTTTATTTGCAGCTTCAGTAGTTGATAACCATGGCCCACCTGTTCCAGTCAATGTTTTTTCTTTAGAAAATCTTCATGAGAAAACAAGCTTGTTTGAGGAGCAGGTCTGTGTTTCTGAATGCAGCACGACTTGAGGAATACTTTTGCTAATGATTCGAGACAGTGAAGTTGGATTCTGCTCAGACGCTCTGTAAATTGGTAACGTAATTACACAAGACTGTAAATTAACAATCTTTAACTTTTTTTTGTAAGATTTTTAAAGATTTTTTTAGTGTAGTGCCAGCACAGTATTACTCCCTATAGGTTTTCAGTGTATTTGATGTCTTTGTGGGTGATTTCTCATCATTTTAACTGCTGAATGAAGCCTCATTAAGCTAAACAAACTGAAGAGACTGCAGGTGCTGGATTCCTCTGCTGCGTGGCTGTAATTATCCGTCTGTAGTTGATCTAAACTGAAGTGGTGGTTAGCTCTTCAGAGCACAGTCCAACATGTGCTCATCCTGCACCAGAAAGGGCATGGTGACGCACAGCTGCCTGTTCTCCTCCATGGTGCGCTGGATGGTCTCGTAGGCGTTCCTGTTTCCCGACCAGCAGCGACGAGCCACCTGCAGAACAACAACCGACTCAAATCAACCTGCAGATCCTGTGAGCTGTGGTAGTGACTGAGGATGAGGATGCTGCTAGTCTTCCTGCTCTCTCCCTCTCTCTCTCTCACCCCGTTGGAGACGTCCCAGCCGAGCATCAGGCTGGCTCGCTTTGCCGCCTCATCTGAGCCGTCCAGCAGCAAACCAAATCCTCCATTTGTGACCTCGCCCCTGCAGGTGAGAGTCAGACGTAAACACGGTGATGAAGGACACAGATTACTGTTTACCAGTCGGCAGCCTGCCTCACCAGCCAACACCTCCGCCGTTGTGCAGAGCCACCCATGTGGCACCTCTGAACGCATCACCGACAACGTTCTGGACTGCCATATCTGCAACGAGCACCGCATGAGACAGGAGTTGGAGTTAAAGACGGTTTATATTGGAGGTATATAAAGTTATGAATATATTTGCAAGTTCCTAAAGTTTCTCCCCCCTCATGTATTTCTTATCCGTAGTCGAGTTGTGGAAGCAACAGGTCAAGTAGAGAAACACAGATATATGCCTCCCCACTGATACTTTTCCAGTTAGTCCTGGGGAACCCCAATGTGTTCCCAGGCCAGAGAGAATCTCTCCAGTGAGTCCTGGGTCTTCTCCAGGACCTCCTACCAGACGTGCCTGGAGCCCCTCAACAGGGAGGTGTTCAGGAGGCATCCTGAACAGATGTCTGAACCACTGTAGCTCTTCACCCTATCTCCACAACTGAGACTGGCCACCCTACAAAGGAAGCTCATTTTGGCCACTTGTACAATACCTTATTCGCTCATGATCCACGCCTTATGACCATCGGGGAGGGTTGGAACGTAGACGGAGCAGTAAATTTCAACTCAAGTCTTTCTTCGTCATGACTGACCGAAGTAATGCCCTCATTACTGAGGATGAAGCCCCAATCCGTTGACCCATCGTTTTGAACTAAACACCCAGATGCTTAAACTCCTCCACTGGAGGCAGAGACTCCGAACTGGAGGGGGCATTCCACCCTTTTCCACTCGAGAACCATGGCTTCAGACTTACAGGAACTGACTCCCACCCAGTTCCCACTCAGCTGTGAACCACCCCAGTGCACGCTGAAGGTCTTGGCCTGAAGACACCAACAGAACCACGTCATCTGCATAAAGCAAAAGAGACCCCGTGGCTTCCAAACCAGACACACTCCTCTCCATCATTGTGCCTTTATGTCCTTATAAAATATCACCATCAAAATTAAGAGCTGTGAGCTCTTTATATTCTGCGTTTCAAACCTCCGATTCAGACTAAAACGGAATCACGAACCTGCACAGAAAGCAGAGCCGTCATACACATTGGAGGTCTCTCTGAAAGGGCTGTCTGTGCCACTGACATCGTGGTGGTCTCTGCTAATAACCACAGGTGCCTAAAGACATAAACAAAAACAAAGCTGATGAAATGATGATAGCAGCAAACATGAAGCAATGTTAGGAAAGACTTCCTCTTCATACTGAGACTCTTCCATCAGCGACAGCCTGGTTCATTGCCAAAGCTATGCAAATTCTTCCTTTCTGGTCAGAATAAAGGATCCTAGCTTGGGATCCCACAACCTGAACCAAAGAATCCACAGGTTAAATTATACATGTGACTTTTTTTTCTAACTTATTTGTATTGCGAGCGATCCAACCATTTTGTGTTTTCCAGCCTCTTTGATCCAACGAATGTTGTCAGTGTACTGCTGCTTGATTCCATCTGACACACCGGCAGCGATTTCCTCCAGAACTTTAGCAGCGAGGTCATCGGTTACAGCCAGATCTTTGGGATCACACGATGTGCACACCCAGCGAAACGGACCGAAACCCAACGAGAAAATATCACTGCACCAAAAAAAAAAAAAAAAAGAAAAAAAAAAAAAAATAAAAGAGTGTTCATTACTGAATCGGCATGTTTACAGATTTGCAGTGATGATGTTGAAAACCTTTTGTAAAAGTCTCACCCCATAATATGCTGAACATAAGAAGGGTAGCGGAACTCTGTTGCTCCTCCACCAGCCTTGGTGACCTCTGCGCCTGAATTAAACCGTAAACAGGTTTTAGCTTTACAGTTTGAACCAAAAGGACACTGATATGTCTGCGTGTGTCTTCGCTGAGTTCCTCACCAGCTCTTTGGGCCTCCAGGAGGAAAGCGTTGCCATAATCCCAGAAGAACATACCTGCATCTGACAGCTTGTTAATGGCCTTTATGTGTCTTCTGAGGCTGCGACGTCACACAAAACATGTTTTTCAACCAACACACCACAAAGCCAACACTTGTAACAAGCTGCTCAGGTAAATCCAACCTCTCCTCGACGGTGGTCCGGAAGCGGTTCGGATCAGTAGACATGAGCTGGTTGGCCTGGCGGAAGCTGAGCGGGACTGGGTAGTAGCCCCCGTTAAAGGGGTTGTGTAGGGAGGTCTGGTCTGAGCCCAGATCCACGAGGAGATCTCCGGTCTTCTCGAACTCCTGCAGGAGCCTCTCCCTGATCAGAGAGGAGTCATAAATGAGCAGAGAAGAAGACGCAGCTCAGGCCTGGCTGGTGTCTGGATAACTCACCATAAGTCTACAACATTGCCATGATAACCCAGACTGAGAGGAGTCTTGGTGCTTTTCGCTTCTCTGCAAGAAAAGACAATAAATACGAGATTTTAGAGCAGCATTTGTTTTTTGCAATATTTATTTAATTTTGTGCAAAACTATTTTGGTAATCCACCTTTTCCACAGAAAAAACAAACAAACAATTTTTACAAACAAGATGAAGCAGAAACAGGTTTTTGGAGTGTCAACTGAAGCCTGGTTAAAGTACACTGCAAAAAATGTCAGTCTAACCAAGTTTTAAAATCTTATATCCAGCCAAAAAAAATATTGTTGATCTTGTTTTGAGACTGATTTACTAAACAAGAATTGATTGTGTAAGAATATTAATCTTGTTTTCAGAATGTGTAAGATTATTTGTCTTGTTAGCCTGAAAATTTGACTCAA
>JAUBOC010000138.1:13691985-13710804 GCA_032275365.1 Anablepsoides cearensis | reverse complement strand
TCTGTGTTTATTCACTCTCCACACATTGCACTTCCCAGCACTAAGTCAGTTTGTACAACTCGATCAGACACCTCTTTGAGGCCTTTAGAAGTTTATTCAAAGATAATAAATCACTCCCCCCTTCATAGGTGAAACAGGTGGTCCCAGCTGTTGAAAGGAGTTGGAAAGTTTTTTTCCGTGAGCTTCAGCGGACGGAGGGTTCACCAGCGACGCAAAGCTGATTAAACTGGTCGTGGTTCAGTTCGTGCTGAACAAGTTGTTGTTTCAGCTGCTGGCTGCCACCTTCTAATACTTCCTGTTTTGTTTTTACTGTGAAGGAAGTTTTTTTGAAATAAATAAAGTACATAATCTCAGCTGTTTTCTGGTTCAAAGCAGAGCAGTCACCGGTGTCACAGTCGAACAGGACCAGAGCCAAAAGCTACAACTAAACAGCTTATTGATGGATTCTGTGACAACAGTGACGCATGTGGTGAGGTTTACAGTCTTTGCACTGGTGCTCCTTGTAAAAAAACAATAAAAATCTTAAAGCTTATTACTTTGAAATTCTCATGTAAACATATTTTTCCTGTTCATGGACCAGGAACCAGTGAGCTGACTTGAAATTTCAGGTTAATCGTTGATGTGATCAGCATTTTCTTGCATATTACAGCATCAGTTTGTGTAAATTATTTAAAGCATCAGGTCCTTTCCAACACACACACCTATTTGCATAACTTCTCACAGCTTGATGTCAAGTATTAACAGGATGTTGCCAGTGTTTCTTCAGTTTTTAAAACAAATGACTCACAAAAGGTGCTTCCTCTTATTACACAGATCTGCTCACATTTCACTTTCATTTCCTCTTTTATTGTAAATGAACGACACAGAAAGATCATTTTACCACAATGAATGCCTTTATTTTCCAAGACACGTATGCAAAACAACAAAAAAGGTAAACTAAAAACTGCATAAAAAAGGACAAAACATGAAAGTGGTAATATGGAATGTGCTCCTTTCCATTTTTTTTAAACAACTCTTCTTCAATAAATAGTCTTTAAAGTCTTTGTAATTAGTGTTCTTGACATATATCCTTTTAAAGTCAGATTTTCAGGAATGATGAAGATCAGATGAAAGGAAAAAAAATCTACAATAAAAAAATCCCCAAAAGCAACCCTCTTTCCAAAATGTCATGTTTATAGGCAAAAAGACCAAGAAGGAAAAAAATGATGAAAAAAGGTAAATCCCTTCTTCTAGACCTAAATAATATTCCACCGAAAAGTATAAATCCAAGTGCCTGGTGGACACAGAAACAAGGGTCACTATAAACACAAAATGTTCTTATCAGATGTCTAACTTGTCTATTGCTACAAGGCTGCTGACCCAGCCAGCCAAGGTCAGCCTGTTCAGGTAACTAGTCAAACTTCCCCACTAATTGCTCTGTGCTGTTGGGGACAGAAAAGTTCATTAAAAAAAGTCTTATCACAGGTAAAGCACCACAATGGTCTCCAAACAAGTACAGCTTAACTTCTTTTTTTCTGCCTTGCTTTCTCTCTCAGAGAGAACTTAATAATGATGCTCGTCTGTACCAGAGGAGGAGAGTCCTACATTAACAGGAGGCCCTGTGTTTGGTTAAAGACGTTCGTCTCATGCAACACTGCTCCTTCCATGTAAAACAAACAAACAAAAAAAAGTCTCAGTCTCAAAAAGAGAAAAGTGCAAGGGAGGGCACAAGCAGCCCTTTCCTTCGGCAGGTAAGCGAGAAAGCAGGATCAACCACGCAGACTCCGCCCCCCGTCACCCAACCAGGAAGTGTCTGGGGTTTCCACCAAGCAGAGCCCCCGTGTCGGTATAAAGCACCAGGGGGATTATGGCAGGGTGTTAACTCACTGAGCAATGCCCATGCGTAAAATGTAGACCATACTGTCTCCAGCAAAGTCTCAGTCAGTGCCATGATCCTCCAGCTCCGAGATGATAGTGATCAGGTTCTGGAGGCCGAAGATGAAGCCGCTGTCCTGGCCTTCGTGCACCACGCTGTCCTCTCCGAAGTGTCGACAGGTGGTGTGAGCAAAGTCAATCATGCGCACGTCCACCTCGGGGCCGCTGGCCTCGCCGGCGCCGTGCGAAGTTCGACCGCCGCCGCTGCTTTTGCCGCTCCCCCCGGCCACGCCGGCGCTCGCAGAGGGATGAGGGAAACCGAAGGCCCCCTCGTCCTCCTCGTCTTCGTCGGACGGCTCGTCCTCGTCCCCTTCTTCTCCACCTTTATGTCTGGGCCTGGTGGGCGTCCTGGGAGGATCTCCGTCGTAGATGATGAGCAGGGAGCTGGAGTAGAAGCGGTAGGACTCGCAGGCCTCTAGGGCAGCCTGCATCTCTCGGAGCCTGCGCAGCACCGGAGACAGCAGCTCGTGACGCAGGCGACGCCCATCGTGAAAGAACTGGTAAAGCGCCTCCTTGAAGCCTGCGAGGGTTAGCTTACGCCCGTGGTACTTATTCATAAACATCAGCTGGCCGGAGTCTGGCTGGTACACCTGAAGGAAATACAAAAGGAGCATAAACACAAAAGCACAAACAGAGCTGCAGCTGAGCCAAAAAGTGAAACGTGTGCATAAAACAGTTGAGATCGTTAAATCACCTGCATGCCACAAAGTCGCACTCCTATAGACGCCGACGTGCTCTGCTGACACTTGCGAATCTGGTTGGCTTTCTTCTCTTCTGTCGCATCATCTCCGTGTTGGCGAGTTCCCATCTTTAAGTCTAGCACACACGGTACTCTGTAGCACCACGTCAGGTTTTCCAACAGAATAAACTCTGTGAGACGCAGGAGTCAAGGATCACATCACAAAAAGACAGCAATACAGACACATGAACAACATTTACCCTACAGCTGAAACACTTATTAACAGAGCAGAGGTGATATTCACTGAAAGGATACTGTATTGGTTACGATGCTTTGCGTTCTCCTTCATCCTCTGTAAGTGCTGCTGATGACATTTCAGACTCCAGGGATTGTGTTTGATCTGTGGCACCACGTTGCCCTTCTCCAAGCTGAAGTAGAGAACCTCTGCCTGCTGCACCTCATCCCGATTATAGCTGCAAAGGTGGCAACATGAGAAAAAAAAAGAAGAAAACGTCAGCTTTTTAATCGCAGAACCCTAAACTAAACTAGTCTTTTGTTTATTACTAAAGCATAAAAAGCTGTTAAAGCAAGCATCCTCACCTCACAAGCTTGTCTTCTTTCCGGCTGTTCCGTCCTCTCTCTTTGCTGTAGTTGTCGTTCTCCAGCAGCAACGAGGACTGCTTCTTGTTGCTCCATTTCAGCATTTTGTTTTTGGGCTCGCAGTCTGCTGAGGGGTCTTTGTTTTCCAGGTCCACCAAATCGCTGTGAAGAGGGTAGGCGATGAGGCACAGGTTCCCTTCCTCGTCTTCTTCAAAACTGACAGACACTACCCCTAAGAGAGGAGGACAAAGAGGTGTTCGTCAAATGTTACGTATTAATTATTAACATGGCAGGAAAAAATAAACACATTTAAACAAACATCATGCCTGTATGTCTGTGTTAAACAAATTGAACACAGAATCACATCAAAATTATAAGGACATTTATAAATCAATATTTTAAACAATCAAACATGCAAATAACACACAAACAAATATTAAAACATAAAGGCTTTACATAGACCCAAACCACACATATAAAAATACCTGTTCAGTAACAAACCCATCAGTTAGCCTCTCTATGTAGTTCATATTTGGGTTCTTAAATACCTAAACAACAAATAGCTTACAGGTATTTTCTCACAGGCAAACCATACAATCAAAACAAACATTGTCTGAGAATTTCTGAAATAATTTTGATAAAAAAACATGTTGCTTTGGCAATGTTACTTTGTGTCATGGCCACCCAGGTTTATCTCCTCTACCCCTAATGAAACTCCCTACAAGGATTTGTGCACTGCAGGTCCTTATGCAGAGTGGGGGAGGTGTTGCACTGAGAATAAATATGGCAGCTGCAGTGGCATTCATATAAACCAGAAAGAGGAAGGAGGTGTGTGGTCAAAAAAAAAGAAGAAAAAAAAGAGAAGAAGATCCAGACAGCTGTTCTGACATTTACAGAGAAGCTTTAAAAAGACATGGATGTGTTATGAGGTCTGGCTATAGGGAAAATAAAAAGACTGGCTTTATCTTGATTTATATAAGGAGTATTTCTCCTGTGATCAGAGGCCGAGCTGATGTCATGTGCTCTGACACCTCTTCCTGCTGGAAGCCCCACCTCTGAAAACTGTCCTGCAGGCCTGTCCACTCACAACTGCACCGTCATCGGACCATGACACAGAGTGTGGGAACTTATGCGTCACTCTTACCTAAGTCAGTGGGAAGACGTACAAAAACCGTGATAAGCTGTAGCAATAGAGATTTGTTTTACAACCTAATTGCACTAACTGATTTAGTTGGAATGACTTTGAGCTAAAGAATGGTGATACCTCATTTGGCTCAAAAGATGTGTCATCTAATTTTCACATCTGAACTTTGGAACTAAGTCTTACCAAATGGAGCAAAGGAAATACTTCTACAATTTAATTTAAAGTTTAAAAGCATAATTTTACTGTTTCTTAAATAAGACTAGAAAATGTTTATGGTGAACACTCCTAAGCACCCCAGACGTCTACTACCCAAATCCCACGCCTCATTCAGGGTCTTTTTATAGTCTCATCCTGCATAACCCAGGGGTCAGATACCAACTCATGCGCCTGATGCCGCCTAGAGAGACGTCTGTATTCGCATGCACTTGGTGTCATTGTCTGCGGGCCAGAATGTCAGCCTGTGGGCCTGGACTGGACCAGGAAACGCGACACTTAACCCCCCACCGGTGCGTAGTCGTGTGAAGGAGCTGAAATCAGACCTGGAAATCTTCTCATATGACTTGTGAGCTACTCTCCGCTCCAGGTGATGCGTCGCCCCAGTTATTTTGGATCCGTGTGGCGCTTCTCTCTCTCATCCTGAAACCGTAGTAGCTGCTTTTAAAAGCCACCCGAGACGCTTCAGGGAGCTCCGGGCTACGCATCCTCCCAGCTGAGAGAGAGAACTTCAACTCCAGTTCATGGTATTTGAACCCCCACACCCCCTCCCACGAAACGAGCTGTACCTGCCAGCATCTTAAAATGATTGATATATATTATGAGGCCACTTAAAAAAGGAATGTAACCATCTCTAAACGTGTCTTTTGGACGCAATGTCCCCTAAAAGCCATGCAATAAAACATACAAATGATGCTACAGCTAGCATGTTAGCTTCCCTGCGTTGTAGCATTGTGCATACCTTTATACTGGGGGGTGAACTTCCTCATGTCCGGAGGCAGGTTCTTGTAGAACTGGTGCTCTCGTGGGATGAGGGGCTTGCATATTGTTTGTTCTCCAAACCGCAATACGCAGGAGTGGCCCCCCACCTGGTGCACGAAGGGCTCAAGCATCACTCCTTTTCCTGAATAAGGAGTCCCGTCCCCCTGCATCAGAGCTTCTAGCGCGGGACTCATCCTCACCCCGCATCGGACGGCTGAGCTGTGGAGACCCACGTCGCAAGGGAGGCAGTCGGCTCGGATACTTCCTTGGCTCCCTATCCTCGAAGCTGTTTCCGGTTGTCTCACAGGGGGGCGCTGCTGCTCACCTGTTTCTGACCGACGCGGCGTAAAAACAAAGAGGCTCGAAACGGGAGAAGCGAAACCGGCGACGAACTCCTTTATTCCGTTTCTGGAGGATAAATTAGAAAGCTCCTCCGCTGGGCTATATGTTCACCGTGTTGTGGTGGTTGAATTAGGGGTTATTAGCCCAACTGTTATAGCTGCCGACACGTTTTAATCGGCATTTAGTTGGCTCTGCGCTGTCGTTGGGCTGTAAGCGAAACTGACGACGGAATAGAATCCTTGAGCTAGAAAAACAGCAGAGCAGCAAGCAAAGCCCCGCCCCTAACACATAATCAACCAATCACAGAGCCTAAACTGTCGCTGGGAGGAGTCAAGTCACCCAGGAGAGGATGAAGCACATCAAGCAGACAAAGAGGAAAGAGAAAACAGGGGGGGATGGGAAGACAGGAGAAAAACAAGACAAAACACAACAATAATAGACACCTTTAATGCTTAAGATTGATTGTTAAGATTGTTAATGTTTTAATTAAAAGCCTCAATTTGAAATTTTAGGTTCTTTAAATGTAAGAAAAGTGGCAATGTGGAAATTACTCATATTATTTTTGGTTTGATTTGACCCTTTTCACATCCTGTATTTTAATGCGTTTGGGACTAGTCAGTTGTGAAAAGCATATCAGGAGCAGGCATAAAATGTAATTGGTGTGCGATTTCAGATGTTTGTTGTTCCATTGCCTAAGTAAATGTGAAAGGTGCACCTTTCACCAGGGACACTAAAGGTCAGGAAATAAATAAGAACCCAGCACTGTGTTCACATCATACTGAATAAATCCTTTAGATGGGAATGAGTCCTCTGTTTACAGCTACCAAGTTTTTATGTCATCAGATGAGCTGGAATTGGACACGTGATCCATTTGTAAAAAGGTTTTACCACTGACACTAATATTTACAACACAGATAGACAGGCAGCACAAGGCCAAGTTCAAACTGAAAATAGGACTGCATTTAAGGAAAACCACAGTTGGGTAAGCAATACAGAATGTCCACTCCTGGTATAAAAGAGGCACCATTCCAAGAAACAAAACTAATACGAAATAATTATCATCGTGGCATTCACTAAAAGCATATTTCGTAATGCTTTGCTGGCATCTTCTTATGGACGTGCAAAATAGCCTTTCACACACCTGCTCATCAACAGACACGGAGATTGCATCACAACGACCAATTTATTTATATTTTATTAATATTTTTTTAGGATATGTAAAGTATTTAAACAGATTATTTTTAATATTTGAGAAAATAGAGTCATATGTTCAGTGTGCATGGATACCATACAAAATTACCATGAAGTTTTTTTAAAATTATTATTATTTTTTATGTCCACGCTGTAAACTTAATAATTTAGCTGCAAAATATAAGTTTATAACTGGATATTAATTCACTTGAAGGAAGCAACAAGTGGCAATTCAAGAATTTGTAGATTTTGACATGCGTTGTTGCCTCAGCGAGAAAGTTGCCTCCCAGCCTTTTCTGTGAGAAATT
The DNA here is from genome assembly GCA_032275365.1 of Anablepsoides cearensis. Classification (NCBI taxonomy): domain Eukaryota; kingdom Metazoa; phylum Chordata; class Actinopteri; order Cyprinodontiformes; family Rivulidae; genus Anablepsoides; species Anablepsoides cearensis. The sequence continues at coordinate 13,703,651 of JAUBOC010000138.1, read as the reverse complement.
TGCATGTTCTCCCCATACATGTGTGGGCTTTGTTCTGGTATTTTGGTTTCTGCCCACAGATAAAAAACAAAACAAAAAAAGAACATGCAGGTTGGTAACTCTAATTTGTCCCTGATGTGTGAGAGTGTGAATGAATGTTTGTCTTGATTGTCTCTATGAGGCCACCTCTCTCACTGCTCTCACGGCTCTGGTTCCTGGAAAAGGAGAAGAAATCCAGTTAAAGGAAAGGCGTGGTTCGATAAATATTAGCTCTTGATATTACATTAGAATCAGCAATTAAATACAATTACCCTACATATTTTTGGACTGTGGGAAAAAGCCACAATACTTTGACCCAAACAGGCATGAAAACAATAAATAGGTTGCAGGGCTGCCATTTGAGCTAGAGAGACTGAGGCTTCACTACCAGGATGCAACCCTGAAATGTATCAGATATTTTACTAATAATTAGGACTACAGCAATAAACTTAAAAACAAAGCATAACATTTTTCATACAAATTCATAAATGGTTTAAAGGCTTTATCTAAAAATGAACAAGATTTTGTAGAATAGTAAACATTCCATTTGTATTAATCATGTTAACTATAAATAGACTAGATTAATTTATTGAAAGATTGAAGATACTTCAATATGCTAAAGTAAAACTTTGAGGGTATATATAGTTAGATCACTGATAAAAAAATATGCAAAGAAGATTTTTGTTTTATTTAAATCTCCAGTTTTAAGAATAAGGTTATCATGTCATAGGGAATTGCAATAATTAGAGGATTGTTAATAAATGTTAAAGTCGATGGCGTACACTCATTTGTATGCGATCTTTGGTACAATCTATTTGCCAGTAAGTAACAAGTAATTTAATTTGGTATTTTGTGCACAACCGAACAGCAGATCTGCACGATTCATTGACCTGTGATATCTTTCCATCAGTCAGCATTCATGGCCACCATGGTGCTCCAGTGCTGGCCTGTAGCTGAGGATGTGTCAGTTGAAAGTTTCTTATGTTTATTCACCACTTTCACCCTCTTGAGATCAGATCTATGACACTCATCTGCATGAAAGCTTGTCAACCGGTTCTACTGGAAGTGTTGCTATGAAAACATGTTTTAGTCAACATAAAAAAAAAAAACAGAACAGTCTTTTACTTCCAACTGTGAGTGTAATTGTAGCCGTAAATAGTTTTATTATTCAAAAAAAGCAGTTTTCAAATAAGTAGTTGTTTTGGGTTAGATTTATGCCAGGCCTCATTTGCCCTATGTCTGTGTCTTGACTCACATATTTATTTGTGTGTTCCAATCATTAGTTACTTCTTCAGCACTGCCTCTCCTCTAGAATACTCTACTACAGACTGCCCAAGGTCAATACCATCTTCCAGCCCCAAATCTTTAATACATCTCAGTGTGTCTACAAAACCTTGGCTATTTCTCTCAAGCTGTCATGCTCTACATTTCTTTGTGTATATTCTTTACCTCTATTTTTTTCTTTGATTTTCTCTTCTTGGGTTCATTTTCTTTACAATTCCCTGTGTTTTCTATTCAGTTTTACTGGCCCCACCCACCCTCACCTGTTCCTCCTGTGTCTCCTCCAGGTGTTTCCCATTTGCTCCTCTTTAGTTCTTTACATTCTGTCTCCTGTCCTCAGTTTCTTGTTGGTGCTTTGTGTGTCTTCCATGATCACCTTCGTGTTTGAAGCTTCGTGTCTGTTCCAGTACCAGTTTGTAAGTACTTTTAGCTCCCCTGTATGCCAGTTATTTTGTTAATAAAAAGTGCAGATAGAGTATGTAAATCTGCAACAACAACTACAAGGCAAACATGATACAAGCAAGAGCGGGTTTTCCTTCATCTTTGAAAAGCTAACTTCTAAAGTGAGACTAGTTTGTAGATAACATTCGTACTAATATTAAAACAAATATTTAGCCATTTGATTTTTTTTCTTGAGTGGCACTAAACTTAATAAGACTGATTCAAATGTCAAGGCAGACCTAGCTGTAGTGAAGCTCAGGTCAGTGGATGGTTGCAACCTAATTATGTGCTAATCTCTAATGTTCTAGTTCTGCACCAGAATCAGAACACATGGAAAAAAAAAGATTCCAGTTCCAGGTGGGGATTAAATGACCAACAGTACGTGAAATGGGCGTTTGGTCATGAGGCATACAACAGACTTTTTGGTGGGTCTCAGAGTATTAAGGGGAGAGTTTTTCTTTCAGCTTGTAAAAATCTTTGTAACATTCAGTATATGGAGCCAGATTAAAGATAAATATTTTCCATAACCTAGTTTTTAAAATTAAGCCTGCTTTATTTAAAGTTAGCAAAAAAAGTATACATCACATTTTCAAAGATATATTGTCTTAAAATAAGTGTATGCTCCTTTAAAGCCAGCTTTGACCATAACTACATCTCCTATGCATGTCCATTATTTTATCCATGAAATGGCAGCATCCCAGCACTAGGTGGTGGCGCACAGGGTTCAGAAGTAGCTGGTTGCAGGTGAATGGCGTAATTCACTGTGTAAAATCTCCATTTCACCACATTTTCACTGGTTACTTTTGCTGCAGCCCAGTTGTATTGGTTGTATGTCCTGCTAGATGGGATTCCCAGTCAGAAAGTGGGAGAGTTCAGAATTCAAGATGGCAGTACTCAACTAAACGACAGTTAGTAAAACTTTCTTAATTTTACTTTAATTTTTTTTTTATTTTATTTATTTCATATTTAATCAGCCATAAATGTAGGACTGTTCAGTGTTTTATAAGAATGCATGTTAAAACTGTTTTTATGCACAAAATACCACGTAGAGCTTATTGTTTGTTAGCGGTGCTCAATTGTAGCAACAGAATGAGAAACATGACGTTTCGTGCTCAGTTGAAGTTGAACACAAAACATCAAAGTTAATAACAATTGGCCCTTTTGAGGGCCACCATAACACCCATGTGACCCTCCGTAAAAAATGAGTTTGACACCTGGTATACACTCCAACAAATACATGAAAGTATGGGTTGATGTATTCGCTTTAGCTGAGTCATGCCAGCCTTGCTTGACCCAGAACAATGGGTCTTGGTCGGACGTCCCACTGGGCCAACGGTCCAGTAATAAATAGTGATGAAATCTGCAAGCATTGTCCAGGCTCAATAACATTTGGCCTTCTACAAACACAACATTCACAGCAGACTCCACCTGCTTGATACACAGCAGAAATATTTAGAACAATCTTGTGCAGCGGTATCAGAATGATGAAATGCACTCAAATACAGCAGACATCCCGCCTTAAACTAGACGTGCTTAGTTAGTTTTTGAGTTAGTATTTCAGTATTAGCTGTATCAACACAGACACAGACCAGAAGAGAAGCCGGTGGTGATTAGAAAATAAAAAGCTCAAACACAAAATCACAAAAAAACATGAAAAATATACCAGTTTGTCAAATGCATGTGTTTAAACATATTTATGTGCAGTGAGGTGCTCAAAATTCTCAATTAATACCTTCCTTTAGGTAAAGCAAGTTATTAGACTGGGTTTAGGACTGGGTTTATGTCAAAGGAGCCTTTGTGTTCCCATTATCCAACTACCACTGACTCAGGTCTTTTGATAAGGTGATGCCACGTGTAATCATAAAAATGGCAGAAGCCATTTTTTCCCTATTCAGCTTCACAGAGCCATAAATGAATGGCTGTACATTTAGTTTCAGTTTTCAAAATGACATTTCAGAAAGTGATAGATTTCAAACCTTTCACTTCACACAAACCACATTGTACAGTTACACAGTCGAAACAGATGATACAAATATGTCAGGTCAGGCAAGTTGTACCTTGAGATTCTTGCTTTTACAAACGTGTTAGCTTGCAAACTTGACAATATACCTTTTATTGGATTAATGAGCTCTTCTACATCCTAGGCACGTGAGAGAATATGAAAACTTGTCCCATAGAGATAAGCTCGACATGCTAAAGCTTTCAGCTGCCATAGTAAAAACAAGTGTGTTGATAGTGATGAGTGTTGCTGGCTCTAAGCTAAGCAATGCCAGGTCAAGGACAACCGTGTTTACTCCTTCATTCTTCATGTTCCTCACACTCTTACTGCCTCTTTTCTGTTTCCACAATAACCAGAAGGACTGTTTACAACAGACCGAGAGCCTGATTATGAAAATGTAATCAAAGCATTAATTTGTTGTTTTTCCAACATTATAAAATGCACAAAACATTTGCTTCTGCTTTTTCTTCTTTGAGCCTAAAACAGAAAATGTTTTTGCATGCAAGATAACAAAAGTTACACCTAAACTTTCATTTTCAATGAAAGGAAAATTCACTTGTTTTAGCTGTAAGTTTTGTTTTCCCATTTTAGCTTGATTGCAAGTTTGAGACACGTTTTTCAAAAGGATTCCTGGATTGCAAAGAACTTTTTTTTGAGGCCATCATAAAACATGAGTCAGGTCAATAAAACAGTAAAGTGAATAATTCACAGGAGTCACAGGACTTTCTGTACTGATGCTGGGTAATAATGTTTTGGTATAGATAGACTGAAACATGACCTTTTCAACCCAACACTAAGGATAAGTCAAGAACTAGCCAAAGAGTGGTGCATTTACTTACACAAGAGAAATATACAGTGTACTTCAAACATACTTATTATACATATAAAACAAGGTAAAATGTATCTCCTCTTTTTAGGAATAATGTCACACAAACAATTGAAATTATGAGAACATGCATACATCAAAATGGCACAACTTTTTCCATCAACACATCTATATGGTAAACAAAAGCACATGTCAGTGTGCCTGCCTCCCAAACAGCAATTTCAAGGAGCATCCTCATTATCATTAACCTCTTTTTCTTTGAGTACACTGATACCTTCTTCACAGCATTCCTAAAGCTGCATGGAGTCCATTAAACTTTAACACAGACATGCAGGGAGTGGTATAACCAGGAGCGTAATACTATTAATGGCTGATCCCCATAAAGCAACTTCCTCCTAATTATAGCCTGTAGCAAAGCAGGGACTTCCTGCTTTGTGCTTTCTAAAACCCAAAGCATTGTTTGAAAACAACCACCTGAAACCTGAGAGTTTTCTGAAAAGCTTGTTCCTGTTCTGATTTTACCTGTGTGGTTTTTGCACGATCAAATTGTTATGGCAACTTACTTATTCCTGCAACACGAACCGCGCTATATTCTCTGCAGTCTTTATCCTAAATATTGTTGCAGAGAAAATGCCAGCAATTTACTGTAGTTATAACACAACATTAGGGTATCAAACTAATTTTCACTGAGGGCTGCATGAGTGTTATGGTGGCCCTCAAAGGGCCAGTTATAATTAACTTTAATGTTTCATGTTTAACTTTGACTAAACATGAAACATTCCTTGTCTCATTGCAATGACCGAGCACCACGAACAGTAACTGAGCTCATGGTATTTTGTGCATAGAAACAGCATTTTAACACGTCCTCTTATAAACACTGAAAAGTACTACCTGTACAACTGACTACGTAAAAGTAAGAGTTTTAATCACTGAGTTGTGATAAATAGCTGCCATCTTAAATTCTGAACTCTTTAACTTCCGGACAGGGAATTCCCACTGGAGGGGTGTTCCAGTTTAACTTCATAACCTGTAAGTGGGAAATTCCTTATTCCCTGCGATGCTACTGTAGAAATGATTATGGCTACAACTTCCTGCTTGGATTACTAGAAGAAATTTTCAGGGGCCTCATTGGCAGGCTGGGCCGGACAAGTCATCCACGGGCCACATTTGGCCCAGGATCCTTCAGTTTGACACATGTGAGAGTATGCTAAAGTCCACCACCTATTCAAACATGACTCCACAGATACTTCCTTTCTGTTTATTGTCCTCCAAAAGTGATAATGATTCTGGCTCTGTGTGTGTTTGTCTTCCCAAAGCTGTACATGTTATATAAAGCTCTATCAGGATAGATTTCAATAAGTAATATAGATATGACCACATGCTTTGACATTATTTGTTCGTTTTAAAGTGGCCGGCTGCTGTTGGAGATAAAATTATGCTATCAGCCAGACACTTTGAGCCTGTCAGTCAAGAACCAGCTAGCTCTAGAGCTGCTATGAATATATTCTTCACTGTTTTTCTTAGGTCTGTGCAATAGTTAGTCTGTGTCAAGACTAGAGCACATGACATATCATGTAAACAAAAACGTCAAACTTTAATAAGAAAATATAAACAGTAAATTTGTCAGTGAGTGTGTCACTGTTATTGTTGCTGTCTGTGTTGTCGGTCTCCCTCAGGGTTGTGTTTAAGTTAGTATAAAAAAAGACAGACAGCTCTAACGGCCTTAGTGGAACATGGCCCAGTTTTTTCATGCAGCACATCAAATAGGTCTGCACTGGCACCTCACCATAGTAACAGACCGCCTGTTTGAACATTTTTGTACTGCATCACCTTATGTTGAATTGTTCAGCATTTTATTCAACCTATTTTGGTAGGATTTATGTATTGAGACATATACAATTTATTCCTCTAATCAATCAAAGATGATAAAGAATTTGAGAAATCCAAATGTGGAAAATCAACACAATAAAAGTGGGAGAGAGAACTGACAGAGGTTGCCTTGTGTTTTTGTGAACCTGCTTTAAAGTGCAGAGGGTTGGAGAGATATTTATAGATGCCTTCAAGAATGCCTGCGAATAAATCAAAGCATAAACCGATGACATGACTTCCTGCTTAAGAAAATTGGCAGCGTAGGACGAACGCAATTCGGAAACATGCCGCTAAACATGCAAAGACAAATTCGGGAAAGTAAATTATTACCTGAACATTTTGATTTGTATCCAACAGAACCACAATGAGCTGAGTTACGCCAGAAAATGTTTTTAAAATATGACACATCTCTTTAGAAATAGATTTAACAGTTTGTTAAAGCATTAGAATTTACTGAATTTAAAACAACTTAATTACATTTTTTGCAGTGAATTCCTGTTGTCTTTCTATTATTTTAATAACAAATCTGAACTGCTACATAAGCTAAAATGCCAAAATGTTTAACCAAAAAATAATGCATTAAGGTGCGTTGATAGTGTTTTGAATATGTATTTCATTTCACCTTCCTATAGGGCTGTTCTTACATATCTACTTTTGACTCCTAACAGCTACTAAAAACTAAAAGCTTAATGATATGCTCTTGAAGCTTCTCCAAATTTGGCAGCAAAATTAGGTCGACTTCCCTGGTCCAGGATTTAAAAGACCAGGTGCTGTCTGAATGTGACCTTTGGGTAAAGTCCAAATGTCCGCAATCAGGTTCTGACCTAGACAGCTGTCCACACAATAACTCCTTCATGACCTCCTTCAAGTGAAAACTGACATCCACATTCAGTTCATGTCAGAAAGTAAGAAGTGTCACAGTTAAACACATGTGCCAGACAAAATTGAACCTGGCAGGGATTTACTGAATATTTTGGTGCAGACTACACACACTTTCTCTAAGGTTTGCCAAGAGTTGGGTCATGAAGTTGCTGCAAGTAGCCAACAAAACTTTTAATTGAGGAAAGATTTCATCTGATTTTTTGATTTTTAAAAAAGTAGATTTTTGCAATTTTTGTAATATTGCAAGACTGAAAAAACAAGATAAAAACTTCTCAATCAAAAAGTAAATTTAGTTTCATTCCTGATTCCTTTGCATCTGGCTGTCAGCAACACAGTCACTTACTGAAGCAGGCTGCAGTACTTAGGAGCTATAACAGCAACAAATACACCACCAAGCATAAACTGATAAATCTAATGAGCGAGCACAATCAAAAAATTCCATCAGTATTTATAAAATCCAGTTCCCATTTATTCTTAGGGGATGCTATTCTTTATAAGGATGTTACGTATTTTCCAGGCACATAGTTCAATTCAAAATGCTGTATATGTCAAAAATACATTTGACTTTGAATCTAAATGCCTTGAAACTGGTTTTTTTAAGAACCTTCTGCCGTTTCTGACTCTTGTCTTCTCAACAATGCTCTGGAGGGGGCTCTGTGTGGTGGGAGCTCAGCTGCAGACTGAACTCCAGGGAGGAGCTTTGGGTAAATAGGCTGAGCTTTGTACCAGCAAGGCAGCCCCACAGGAGATTTAAGGATTTCTCAAACATGCATGACTGAGTCAAAGCAACTCTGAGTATGTTTTTGATGAAAGCATGACATTATATCATGGCATAATTTTGCATACCCTCTCTTAATGGTCCTCCTGTTATCCTTGGGTCAAAACAACCCCAGAAGTCTCAAAGGTCATTTTGACCCAAGGACAGAGGATCATGTCAGTGAGTTAGTCTCCAAAGTACAACAAATAAGAGAATAAAAATACCACGAGGCAAATTTTCACAGTTGGAAACAAAATTTCGTACTGTTTGGAATTAAACCTGCTTCAAATTTAGAATCCTGTTTAGACACGTAGAAACAGAATGCAGACTCACGTGTCTGCTGTGCTCAGGGAGTAGACAGAGTTTCAAACCCAATGACCTTCAATTTTTAGTTTTTCTTTATCACTTTTTATAGTCTGACACTTTACCTCTGGCTTTGTTAAACTTTGGATTTATTAGACAACCATATTTTATGACAGTTAATTAAAACTCACAGATCTGGTTTCATGAAAGAAGCCGTTAAAACTTTTCGTGACACCAAAACGAATTAGCTACATTCTGAAAAAACATCAAAATGCTTGAACATTTGTGTGCAGTGTTACACTCTCTGCACACTATACATTAACAAGTTCCATATGAACCAAGAACAGCAAGAAAAAGAAAGACCTCAATGTAACATCCCCGTTTTTCTCAGCACGTGTTACTGAACAAGACTTCACGTGGCAAAAAGTCCTGCCAAGATCTGAAACCATAATATTTTGATTTTCATGCACAGACACATGCATGCCCCCCCCGCACACAAAATGTGTTTCCCTGGCCAAGCTCAGACTTGTGTTCTCGGTCTCTGAAGACCGAGCCTCACATGAACATGCGAGGAGGAGACTTGGAGCCAGGACTTCCAAGAAACGGCCGATCATTCGGCCACATGGAACTGGTTGCAGGTTTAACGTGAAGCACAGAACAGAGCTCGAGCAAAAACGTTCTGCAGAATTTATTGCCGAGGCATTTCCTGTTTCCTTCAGTGGGGCTTCACTCCCGACAGTCATAGTGGTTTGTTTGTCTTAGAATCCCTTCAGATAATATGTAGAATCAAATGGGACTGGGTTTAGGATTACAGTAGTTTATCGATTGTGCTAAAAAACAGCTCCAAAAATATAAAATGCTTTTTGAGCAGTGCTGAAAATATGCATTCATCTCTATTTGGAGTAAAGTTCATAACCCATGCTTCTCACTGGTGTGTGAAGTGGTCCATTCATGACTGTGAGCATTTTGGCATACATAATTTTTCTTTTTCTAGGAAAACCCAAGTAAACATCATCTGTTCAAAGTCAGAACCAGGACTCCTCCTTCACTTGGCAGCACATCGCGGGTGTGTTTTGTTTTCAGTCTGCAGATGTCATGGATTCTCAAGTTCCTTCACATATGTGTGGGCGTGTTCCTGTGCTTGCTATTATATAATCTAGACATCCATTTCCTGCAGAACACCAACTCCTAAAAGTCCAGGGTCAAAATAATGGTCTTTGAGGATTTAAAGAGGTTTTATAGCGTTAGGAACTGGTTTTAGGATTAGTGGTTAGAAGTTAGGTATTCAATTATGATGGTTATCAGTTGGAATAAAAGCTTAAAAACCTACACTTTCATGGATGGTCTTCATGAGCTCATGAAAAAGATTCTGTGTGTGTGGCCTTGACACGTGTGTGCATGTCTTTGTGTGAATGCATGTGCACAGTTACACAGAGGAGAGTTCGGTATGTATGTTTTTTCCTCTTCTATATTATGTAACAGCCCAGTCAGCCCGACTTCATCTGGACCCCATGACTTTATCTTAACATGGAGAACAAACTGTGCAGAAGTTGCAACTTTACACCCACACACACATACACACACACACACACACAACCACAGTTTCGCATCCACTTACCGTAAATTGGTATAACCCCTAATTTGTGTATGTACAATTTACAACTTTTAATTGTGGGTTAGTTTTTAAAATTGGATGTTATGCTGAAAAAAAAGACGTGCTTAGAGGCGGCAACTGTTTATATAACATTACACAGTAAATAAACTGTTGTAGTGTCTAAGCAGTTTATGGCTGATAATTATGTATTTAGAGGCTTATCCATGGGTTGGAAAGACAACATTAGTGGTAACAAGCAGGACGCAAGAAGGCTGACTTTGCTCAGATAGAGTCACTGCTAAACCTAAAGGAGTGGTTATAGCACCGACTCGTCACAGCATGAAGGTCCTGGGTTTGATCCATGGTTCGGACCTGGTGCCTTTCTGTGTGCAGTTTGCATGTTCTCCTCGTTCTTGCGTGGGTTTTCTCCAGCACTGCGGTTTCCCCCACATCCCGAAAATATGTACAATAGGTTACCTTTAGGCCGCCCTTAAGAGATCTGCAATTTCAATGAAATTTGCCTCGATAAATGATAGGGGTGCAACAATACATGTACCCGTATCGAACAGTGCTTTTGGTTCAATACACACTTGAATGGAACAATACAGATTTTTAAAATGTATTTTATCAACTTGTCTTCTGAAGATGCTCTCTGTTGAAGGATCTGTGTTCAACTACTCCACCTAGGCAGCAATTTCAAGCGCAGATTCACTGAGAAACCTGCTGTTTCAGCAACATTTAATTTAAAAAATGGACTTTTGAGGTTAAACACGTTTATTATTAATTTCAATAAATTGCAAGTTAAAAAGGGCATGGAAATTTCTCTTTTTTGTATCAAAAAAAATATCAAACTGTGAGATGTATTAAACCAAACCGAATCGTGAATTTTCTGTATTGTTGCACCAACAATAAATGAATAAAATACGTTTTACTGACCTTATGCCTAGTTTACAAGCCCAACACACCATTGCTGATATGCTATCACATCATATTTGTAGCTGTGTTGAGACAGGGGCTGTGGTGCAATCATCCCCACAGAGCAAAACTTGTATGACCCAGTTCTGGCCCACACAAGGCCCAGATACCTCAAAGAATAACAGCCCTTTGGTGGCTCAAATGTGGTTTGCCAGAGGTGGTCCATGTATGGGCCAGCATCACATACAAAACTACAATTGGGCCAGTTGTGGCAGGCCAACTTGAAAACAGTGCCATCATTACCAGACCTGGCCCACACCTGTCTGACAGCAGATTTTTAAATTTGCAATATGAAATTTTAGATTTTGCTTAAGCAGGCTGACAGTTTTTATACTTCGGCCTATTTTATTCCTTTTTGGTTTACGGTGACTTTTGTCTTTTTCAGTCTGTAACAAAAGTGAACCTTATCTTTCAAGTTGAATCCATATTGATAGCACACTGTCAGATAATTTAGTCGACTTAATGTTACACAAGCAAAACATATACAGTGGGGAAAATAAGTATTTAGTCAGTCACCAATTGTGCAAGTTCTCCCACTTAAGAAGATGAGAGAGGCCTGTAATTGACATCATAGGTAGACCTTAACTATGAGAGACAAAATGTGAAAAAAAAATTGAGAAAATCCTTTTGTCTGATTTTTAAAGAAAGCATGATGTTGCCACCCCCATGCTTCACAGTTGGTATGGTGTTCTTTGGATGCAACTCCACATTCACTTTCCTC
>JAUBOC010000138.1:13666175-13682319 GCA_032275365.1 Anablepsoides cearensis | reverse complement strand
CAAACTCTCTGAGGAATGCTTCCAGCACCTTGTTGAATCCATGCCACGAAGAACTGAGGCAGTTCTGAAGGCAAAAGAGGGTCCAACCCGTTACTAGCATGGTGTACCTAATAAAGTGGCCGGTGAGTGTATGTCTTACTGTTAGAACCTGAACCACTGAATGGATTTCAGTCAGACTATTAGACAGTGGGTGATCAGTACAGCTAATCAACTAGCCTACAGAACATGGCTAGACCTCAGTGTATTTTACAGAACTGTGCTATAATTTGTATAACTCTGTTCTACATTGACTGTAAATATAAATGCTCTGTATTATGACTGTATTTTGACAGTAATTTCAACTATGTCCTGTTGTGTCTGTCTATTGTACAGCACTTTGGTTGGCTGTGTGCTTAAAGTGCTTTATAAATAAAAGTGGTATGGTATGGTATGGTATGATCCAAACTCTAACAGATCACAATGAATTTCCCAATATCAAAAACTCTGACAGGAGAGGCGGTGAGTGATATGCAATCCTTTGAGAAATGCCAGGTCTTTAATTTGTGTGTTTTTACATTAACAAGTGTGTTTTAATGCACATTTTTTGCACTACTTCAAAACAGTTTCATTCTTGAGCAGTAAGTAGGTCTGTGAGCAACGTTTCACTAGAATAGCACGCAGTGGTCCTGCTCTAATTCACCTGTATAAAACCTGTTGACCCTGAATAATCCAAACTTCATTTTCTTTTCTTCACCAGTGACTTGCTGGAAAAGACATTTTCAAAGGTGCGGCTCCTCAGCTAAACAAACACCTGTAAAATGTTCTTGGAAATCTACAGGAAGACTTCTTATATAATATTTGACAGTTTTCACTGCCTGTCACTATGAAAGGTTTGCAAACATGTAATGGCAGTGTATGTGTGTTGTTATGTCCGTTAGAAATATATATAAATATCTGATGAATTAGATGAATAATATGAATGAATATGAATGAAACACTCATCAGTGGACATTGATCTACAACACTGATTGACTTTCGGAGTTAATCCCGTTTAAAATAACTGATCAAGATCAAAAATTGCTATAAGTCTTTAAATTTTGCAGATCCTGAGCTGTGGTGTGGCATTCACTCAAAATAATCCCAAAAACTTAGTTCAAGAACTAACAAATTGTTTTTTTATATAACAAAATGACTCTTGAAAGCAACTTGATCAGCATTTTTTTGGAACGCCATGTTTAAATTCCTGTAAATCCAGCCTTTTAGTTACTTTGGCTGCTCGAGTTGTTTCTACTCTTATACTTTGTGTCTTCTTTTGAAACCTTCTCAGACCGACATCTGAAAAGAGGAAGCACACCAGGGAGGGGACTGAGGAAGCAAAGGAAATGAGACTATTCTGAACAACAAAATGCTCACCCTGTCCTGTTTACACTGCTGACATGGTCAAAAAAAAGGTCAGGGTTAAAACTGTGTTAAACTCACACTACAGAACAAACATGATGTTTTTTTTTGTTTGTTTTCAAACAGAAATGAACTTACTTTTATGTCTGCAAAAAATTTTTTGCAGGAAGCTCTGGTTTAAATGTGTGAACACTTCCTTTATGAGTCCAAATATAAACAGTCTGTGAGTGTACGGTGAATGCACAGTGTCCTCAGAGCTGTAACATAATAAAGAGGAACCGTCACATAAATCAGTTTGGTTATGTTACATGCTTCAGACAGCTCAGACTCATGTGGACACATGAGTGACATCTCACCTACATCTCTGAACTTTATCTTATTATAGACTCAGCTGAGTATTTTGGTCAGAGTTCATCCGTTCCATGGTTTTCAAAATTAAACACATATTTGTTTATATCCACTGAAGGTTTAATGAGCTCAAACTGTACGGTGCTCATATGATTCTTTGTGTGACTTTATATTAAAACAATTGTTTTTACACTATGAACAGATGATACATGATAATGACATGGATTCAAAACCTTCTTTCAGCCCTTATAAAACTTTGAGCATGACTGAAACTGTATCTGATTCATCATTCGACACACTCACAAAGGATTTGTAAGATAACTCAAAGATTAAATCCAAATGACGCAGCTTCCAGAGTCATAACACACAACTTTATTCTTCACTGTCAATGCAACAATCCCACAAAACAGATGGATTTATCTGTTTTGTTGAGTTGTTACAGATGACATTTGATGATTTTATTGTTATTATTATTATTTTTTGCCAAATATTACTTTTTTCTTCTTGAGAACTTAATGCTCTAGTCTGCAATCACTGCTTGGGCTCCAAAATGTAAAAACAATTTGAATAACAATGTGCATTTCATAGCAGGATTGCTGATCTGAGCTGTATTTACATTTAAATCATTAAAGCATTAAACTTGCAATGAATGAGGCAGAGTTTTATTTTGCTTGGTTTAGCTGGAGCTGATTATTCCTGGTCTTAACTCTGTTTTCTCATTGGTTGATGTTTAAGGAGCTGCTTGTTCAGCTTAAATATGCTCAACAAATGTCACTTTAAGCCAAAAACACTTTTATTAACACGTTTACTTGGTGCATGATGTTTAGTTTCTCTGGTTTTTTACATGCATATTTTTGCGTAGATAAAGAAAAAAAGAAGACATTAATATGTTTATATATAGTTTTTGTGGTGGATCATATCGACACACGAGGGCACACTGGAAAAAGTCAGAGCTCCACTGATGCTGAACTGTCCTGCCAGCAGCTCAGTGCCACTTACTGAGAATGTTTGATGCACTCTAATAAACTAAAAATAAGACAAAAATACTCCCTGAACTGTTGAGCAACTGAAATTTTACACCCAGGCATTTTGGCAACAGGTTGAAGCGCCTAAAATATTTCAAATGTGCTGTTAATAGATCAGAAAATGCAATGTATTGCTTTGGATCTAATGATTTTAATGCATGTCGCTGGTATCAACTTCTAAATAAGTGCTGTTTTTAAAGCAAAAATTTTAAAAAAACAGTTTTGAGTTTCAATGCCATCAGACTAATAAAGAGTCAAAGAAACAGAAATTTCTAGAAAAAGAAAAAAAAAAGAAAAAAAAAGAGGTTAAATATAGAAGGTACATCCTGCAACTTAAAGACATGTTTAAACACTATCTATACAATTATCTACCTTGCACACACACACACACACACACACACTAGGCCTTACACCCACTCACACACACACACACACACACACACCCACTCACAAAACAAACACATCATGTGCCATGATGAAAGTGCACAGGGTTCAGTGCTCTGGGGAAAGAGCCGTGTAAATAATAAACTGTCAAGTGGTTTTATCACAACTGTCAGAGGGAGACGAAACCGTCTATAAAACCTGAAGGAATGAGAAGCAAACTGAACGAATGAACACCGCTGTAAACTTTGTGTAAAAGTGAAATCGATGTGGTGGCTAGAACGCAGGAAGAGGGAGGTGGTGTCTTACTTTGGGTTAATCAAAACATTTCAGCCCAACAGGAGAGCTGCGAGTCGAGTTTCCGCCGGTGACAAATACATCAGATGAGATATATGCAAACTGAGAGATAAAAGCATGTTATGTAATGCCCTTTGGTCTTGTTACTGTATGACAACACTTTAGTTTTCACTTGAGATACATTGTTGAAAGACATTTTTTTTAATTAAATCATTCACATTGCAGTGAAATGTTTGTATTTAAATAAAGGTCAAGCATTCTTTAAAGAAAGGCTTCTGCCTTTCATGCCAGCGTTTTAAACTAAAATCATCTTCAGTTAAGAAGGAACAGAAACAAAGCTGTTTTTGTTGAACTATGTAAATGACGTCATGCGTGTCATGCAATATTTAGAACTTGTGGGACTTTTTTTTTTTCATGAGAGATTGGCCATGTTCGATGATCTCCACCAGCAGATAAGAGAGGAAATTGATATTATCAACAAATTAATGAGACCTGTTTGCAAGAAAAGCACTAAGAGTCCACTAAAACGACTGACAGTTTTCTGAGGTAGAACTGATGAGCTCAGGCACTTTGTTAGAGTGCAAGCTACTGATAAACTGATAAGTCAGCTCAGCACAGATGGAACAATATATTCTACCCGGTGTGTACAGATGGGACTACCTGAAGCAGGTGTTTGGCTGCACCTTTATTTCTGTGCTTTTCCTGGAAACACTGTGTGATGCAGAAACACATGGGCTGAGCATTTTGTTTCTCTCGGAGGTCAAATAACAGCCAGCTGGCATTTAACAATACAAAATGATTATTAATAAACTGGAACTGGGATAATAAATGTCAAGCTTGAATTTTTCTCTCGTTGCTTGCCAAGGGATGCTATAATTCTCTCGATCTGCTTTTCAGCAGTTAGAAACTGCATCTGTCTCTATGAGAACAACCAAAATCTCTAAAGATAAACTCAGATATGGAATATGAAACTGTTTCTTTGTTCCACTTGTGTTTTTCATTTAAACACAAATTGATAATGTAGCCTGCAACAAGCATGCTTGTTATAGGACCTATAACAAGTTTTATTTCAGCAAGGATATCATAAATAATGCTATAATAAGTTTAAAAGTAAAATAAGATTATAAATTACTGCTGACAGTTGCCTGGCCCATGAAATACAAGAATGATGTCGACTCTACCACTTAGTAATTGACTTTAGCCTAGACTGCCCCATAGTGGATATTCTTAAAAAATACATGTCTTTTTAATATATTTTTTAAATTTTTAAAGTCGTTCCCTTGTGGGCAAGAAAATGTCTGTATTTGATAAAAGGTTTGACCCCAAACTTCTGTCCCCCAGCTGTTTAGTTTAACTAGGATTTTTTTTTTAGCACCAATGCAGCGGAAAACACTACATACATCAAAATTACATGTAGCTACTTTACAACCATGTTCATTTTTAAGAAACCGATCAAAGCTGAAAGACTGAAGCTGTGTTTTTCGCAGGAGTAAATATACGAGTGCAAAAAAGTATTCAAAACGAAAAAAAGTATGTATTAAAAAAGTAGTTAATTCTGTCCCATGCTGCCGAAACCCGGGATCGAACCAGGGACCTTTAGATCTTCAGTCTAACGCTCTCCCAACTGAGCTATTTCGGCGCACGTCGTATTTGTGACCTGTTGCAGACCAGAACACATCACGAACAGCATGCTGACAGTAGTCAGCATCTTTCCTCTAATGGGGTTCATCCTCTCCATTCTCACTATGAACAGTTTAGCCAATGTCGCACCGCCTCACAATGGCTCTAGCCTGTCATCGTGCGACCTCACAATGGAAGTCAGCCAATCGCTATGATGACAAACGAGCCAATCAACATCCGAGTTCACAATGAAAATCGGCCAATCTAAAAGCTTCTTCTTCTTTTTGTTATTTTATTACCACCACCAACTAGAAATGAGTAGGCTATGGAAAGAATGTGAACTAATTTATAGGCTATGTCTTAAAATAGCTTAATGAACTGTTTTAGTTACTACGGATGTGTCAGACATATTTTAATTAATTTCACAATATTTGTAATATTAGGCTTTTTTGTGATTCTGTACAAACGTCCTGATCATAAACCTAAAACAAAACACAAAATACAAAGATTTAAAAACAGAAAACAAAATATTATTTAAGGGAAACAATGTGTGAGATTTAACGGGATATCTTTTTTGTAACTAATTGTTCACAGGTTTTTACAATGTATTTGCAACATACTCGAGGCTACAATGTTTTGGCTTTTAATTGTTGATATATAATCATGTGCTTCACTGGGGGGAAAAATGGTTTATGGTGTTTAACTGTGAATAAATATTAGCTGCTATTAAAGTTTTCGAAAGGAAGCTTTTTTGCCAAATAAAACAATGCTGTGTTTACACTTTACTGTGTCACACTATTTGAAAACATAATTAAAATGTTTTTAAGATAACAGGTTCATCAACACTTTAAAACATTAGTCGGGGGACACTTTTTAAATTAAAACGTAGCCAAACATTGCGGCTGCTGGGATCGAACCCACAACTACAGAAACTGCCTCTCTTTTTGTCCCTCCTTCCGCCCATTTCTTTCCTCCAATCAGAATGCTCCCCAGCAGTTACTGGAGTCCCGATAAAAACTAAACATGACCTGTCGATCTGTATGAAGCTGAACTGCTTCCTTTTTTCTTGTTAGACAGAGAGTTAGAACAGAAACAATTAATCAAACAAAAACACGAATAGCAGCCCCGTAACTCATACTCTACATACATTACCACAAACAGTAGCCAAAGGAGATTTAAAAATAAAGGTACACTCAAAGTTGTCAACAAAAACAGTGTTTTTTCAGCTTGGTTTATATAAAAACATGTTAAAACTGGATGGTGGCATGATTTCAGCATTTGAACACAAGATGGCGCTATTGGTACATATAGATTGGATTAAACCTCCTTAAAACCACACAAAACATCAAAGCATTCACAGTAAAATGGAAATATACAACCCGTTTGAATTACAACTCATTTTTCAGACAAGGAAAACATTTGTCTGTAACAGCAAGCATAATGCACTTAACAAATTAAAATGTATTGTTCCAAACAATCTGAATTTTTAACAACTCTATTATAATGTGGTGTTTTTTTTTTTTTTTTTTTTTGTAAATTAGTAATTAAGACAGTATTTTGCAAACAACATAGGACTTAATTTCCCTGTGATTTATACAAGATTAAGTTTACCTATGTGGAAAACAACATATTGTCTTATTGTTATCTTTTATAAATACAAAAAGGCAAACCCCCTTATCCAGAAGCTTAGACAATTACTGAAATTTGTTTGTGGCTTTTATAGAAGTTGGCACTTCTGACTCATAAATTATATTGTTTCTGAATGTCATTTTCATAAAAACAAACATTTTATTGCTCTTCTTGGCCAAATGGGACAGAAAACCCTAAAGCATGCTCATCTTATCAGTCTGCACTTGGTATTTGTCTTTTTATTTTTTTAAGCCGTGGGTTCTGCAGTGATGCAGTGCTGTCCCTTTATTAGTCATACGATGTCTCTGTGCCAGCTTCTTTGCCTTCCTTCTTTTCTTCCTCTTTCTCCCCCCACACCCCTAATCTACCCACCATATTGCCTCATTCTCTCTCTCACACATTTTTGTTCCCCTGTCATCCCCCCAAGGTGACTTTCCTTCCTTCACAGACACTGCAGCTGTTCCTCGCTTTTGTTCTGAAAGGCCTGAGAGTGGATAAGAGATGAGAGAGATGCAGACCGGCAGCATAAAGAGAGAGGGAGAGAATCAGAGTGTGAAAAATGGAAGGGGTAGGGGGGGGGGGGGGGTGATGAGATTATCAAGCAGGTTTGGGAGAAATCGACAGTTTTGACTAAGTTCACAAATCAGTGAGGCAGACATCGTTCGCACACACAAACACGCCACGCGCCCTGACAGATTTGTCAACATGAAGAGCTGCCCGCACAGATGCTTACCTCACCAACATGTTTCATCTTCATTAGCACTAGTGATTAGCACAGTTGTCACATTTCAGTGAGACGTGGTGAAGGGTCTCTACAGTCAGCAATAAATGTTGTGAGTAACTGGGACGGAGTGTCTAAATTTAGGAATCAGAGAAACGAGGAACAGAGATAGGAAATGAAGAAAAAAACAGAAGGAGGGACAGCTATAAAAAGTGAGAAGGGTTTGGATATTTGGGTTCAGATTGAGCTGTCTTTTTAGGCTAATATAATAAGGATGAAACAGTTTTTTGGTTGTATTTTATGGATTACAACCTTCTTATTGATGATTTTATAGAACTATGAGTATCTTACCTGTTGAAGGTAGGTCCTTAAAAGGCCTGAATTTAGAGAAGCAACATTTAATTTTGACCAGGTTGATGAGCTAGTCTGAGTGGAGCCAGGTTTAGAGTTGCCTTCAAACATTTTTATCTTACAAACATTATAGTAGTTCATACAAATGCCACTTTATAAACCTTTATACTGCTGTCAGTTTTGCATCATGTACTTCGGTAGAAATATTAGTGCCTGAAATGTCCCAGGGTGCATTGGAAGGGCTACAGCTAGCTGCTGCTGCTGTTTAAATGAACAAATAACCATATTTTATACAAATAACCATATAAAAAACCATAGAGTGCAAAATTGATGGCAATGAAAATATTTTTAAAACACACACACATATACACTTCTATGTATGTTACATGATCTTATAGTTGTATGGATACTGTTTGCATTGAAAAAGAACAACTTAATTGGCAATTTTATAAAGTTCAACAGATTAAAAAAAACTAATCAGTGAGAATAAACATGTATTAATAGACACAGTGAACTGATATAGACTTTTTAATACAGATTCTGCTCTCTTCTATACAATAGCACATATTATAAATATTTTACAATACTAATATTTCTCTATACACATGGTTATAAATGTAAATTACAGTGTACACACATACAGAATTAACACAAATACACTTACATGAATCTTTTTATATACTTTTTAATGCTCCAACTCACTAGGAGTTTTTTTTCTTATCACAATGATGGGGTTTCTGCCCGGCAGATGATTGTGACCAAAGAAAAGGGGTTTAACATTAAAACCCAAAACATACAATTAAGTATTTACATCCCTGAAAAATATACATGAATACACAAGAAGTATTGTTTGGCTGTTTGGCTCACAACTAGTGTAAAAGGAGTGAGAGTGAAAAGAGGATGTAGCCCAAAGCCCAAAGAGCGATCCAAGTTTTGAGTTCATACAAAGTTAAAGTGGACTTGATCTACTTTAGTGACATAAACCCCATTGGTCTAAATTCTAACACCCACAATACAACAGCTGATTGAGGGCTGGTTATATTTCTTTTCAGTCCAGCAAGTTTGGAAACGAGACACAAAGCCCTGAGGAGAAAGAGAGATACAGATATAGTGTAACATGTCCGGTTTTTAGTCCAGAGGCTGTTTATCTCTGTGGTCATTCAAAAAGCTGTCAAAAAAAAAGAAAAAAAAAGAAAAGAAAAGTAACAGCCGTGAAAAAATTATTAGTTAACACAAAGATATATCCTACATCAGTGGTTTTCATGCTGTGACCAGCACTGGCTTTACAGACAAGTTTTTAAAAAGTTTTCACAAAGTATTGCCCTTTAATTATCTCTTTAAAACTGTTGTGATGGAGTAGTATTACAGTGTTTTTTTGTATACACATAAATACAAATGCCCCAAATAAATGTCTTTTTTTTTTAAAGGTCCAGTAGCCCCTGTTGTTCATCACAAGATAAACAAGCATTTTTGTTGTATTTTCTCTGTCATCTGTGCAAACTTTTGAAACCACCCCTGAATTGTTTGTACTTTACTTCCAAGGAAGCTTTCTTGTAATCTTTGAAAGTAATTTCGACTAATCTTACAGAATTTGTACTTTTTCTGTGTTTTCACTTTTTTCTGTTCAGTTTTTGTAAGTGATCATGACAAACTGGTGTTAAAGTTTTCAACAAATAACTTTTTAGGAATCACCTTGTTGGTGCTAAAAACTCTTAAACTGTGTTATCTTTGGTATATTTTATTGATTCAGCTAAAAAAGAAAACACGGAACATAATGTGTTTTTGTGACAGCCTGCTGGTAAATAAAGGGCCAAATGATCCAATTTAAAGGGGGCATATCATGCTTTTAAATCCTCCTTTTTCACATTTAAATCATTCAGTTCAGGACTCTTTATGCTTTGGTCTAAATTCCTTGTTATTGAAGGTCCACAAGCCCCTCCCATTTTGGTGCTGTCTCTTTAAATGCAAATGAGGCACATTTTACCCCACCTCCCTCCCATTGATCACTGACCACTCCACCCCAATCAGACTTTTTAGCAGCTTCATGGCAAAGATACGACTATATAGCGACACAGAAACATTTTTATTTACAAATTGATTAAAAGATGTCAACAATGGAAGACTTGTCCATCCAGCCTTACATGTTGGAGCCAGAGTCTGACCCAGAGCCAGAGGAGAATGAAGACATCAAATCTGCAGAACCTTGGATTTGCAAAATTGGTTAGCCGGAAATCCATGACCTGTTTTAACAGTTCCACAGCAAATGCTGGGACGAAATTGATCAAAATACGTAATAGGGAATAGAGAAAACTAAACAAATTCAAAAAATATGACTCAAACAGAATATGAAGATATCCACGCAGCACTAAGAGAGACTAAATTCAACTTCTCACTACTAGAGATTTCAAGTACAAAATGCATTCAAGTGCTAAAAATGAGGATTTTGCATGATAAGTCCCTTTTAAAATTGGTTCTTTATGTTACACAACTTTGGTTCATCCCTTGAAGTTGTTTAATGTTTGAATGAATAATAGGTCAGATTAAAAAACTAACAAGACAAATTTTCCTCTGAAAAGTCATTTAAGGGAGAGATTATATAAAAAACTCAAACTCAAAAAAAGCATTGCTCTGTATCACTTAGAAAGATTACAAGACAGTCTGCCTCCTCAGAACTAAAATATAAAGAAACAAGAGACAGCTCAAGATATTTGCACACCACAGAAAACAGACAATTCTGTGTTCACATTCTTTTTGTTCACATCTTAGGGGGGGTCATTGCTTTGTTCGCGTTTTATTGCACATAATTCCTAGACAAACAAATATATATATTTTTTTCAATTGACACAATTGCAGATTTGTTGCACACAAGCCTCCACAAATCTGTAAACAGACAACCTCAAAATCCCACAGACTTCCATTGTAATTATCAAAGTGGGTTTGAAAAAAAAGCCTTTTAGTTTAGTCTCATTCACAATCCTCTAAAATGCAGTATGGTGCTGACTAGAAATTACATAGAAATGTGTTTATTTTGTTTTTGCTTTTTTTTTGGTGATTTATTTATTTTGTTCGTTTTTGCTGTTTAATTTTATATAAGCCTGTAAACTTTGCTATACCCTTTACAGATACATTGTTGTAAACATATAGCCAGACCGTATAGTCAGCACCATAACAACATCCTAACAACTCAATTAAGGCATGAAAAGAAATAAAAAGGAATAAAATCTTTCATTTAGAGAACATCTGTGCAGGTAGATACTCGTGTGCTTTCACAGATAGTGACTAAATGCAGATAAGTGTGCACCGAGTGTTTGTGTGTGAGTGTGTAACTGTGCATATGTACATGCACATGCAGTTAAAAGTGCGCACAGGAGCGATATTACACGGTATGTATTTGCAGTTATCTATCCCTTACTTTACACGAAGGGTAAAGATTAGTACTTTGAGTGGTCATGGCTAGGTTGTCATAGAGACTCATAAATAGACCAAGGTGGACTGTGTCAGGTGAGCAAACAGCAGCGCTCACCTGTTTCCTCATCTGCAGAAAACCCGAAGCTATGAGGTTTGTCCTGACCTTTGTAAACAAACTCCTGCTCATTTGTCCTCACACCCACACACAAATACTCACACAATCCATCTCCATCAGCTTAGCAAGGTACAGACAACTCTTTCAAGCCGCACAGCGCTCTCAGACATGCAAGTGGAACTTTGAAGACCGTCCTCATTCCCTCACTGCTTCTGTGAGGCATCGATCGGTGCCGTCGCTGGCCTCCACTCTTGACTTGCGACCCTTCTTCTGGCCTCCTCCCTCCACCCAAGAGTTATGAATCACAGTCCCTCCGCTGGGAGCTGGGTCCACCTGCAGCAGGGACACCACCCTTTTCTTGACGCGCGTCTTCAGGGCACGCCGCAGCTTCTGCCGGGTGAACGCGTAGAGCAATGGGTGAAAGATGGTAGTCCCGTACGCCATGGCCAGAAAGCACAGCCGAAGCTCCACCAGGCTGTCGCTGGGACCCATGCAGAGGATGAGAACGTTGACTGCGGACAGAGGGGCCCAGCAGCCCAGGAAAGTGGATATGATGATGAGGGACATTTTTAAGACACGGCGTTGACGCTCCCGCCGGTCCCTGTGCCTGCGCACCGCCCGCCGCAGGGCGATGATGGCGGACACCGAGGCCTGCACACCCATGGACGAGGCAGGCAGATGTGTGGAGGGGTGGGTCTGGGCTGATGCTGTAGGGGGAGTTGGTGACGCCGGCGTGGCTGGCGTGGTGGCAATGGGGGTGGTGGCGGCAGTGCTGACAGTGGTTACTGTAGCACCGCTGTCGGACAACCCTTGAGGCATGGACGACAGCGGCGGGGGCGATGTCGGTGTAGGGGTGGCGGAAGGGATGAGGGGTGGGTGACTGAGGTTCTGGTTCTGATTGGAGGACACGGTTTCAGTGGGCAGGCTCAGGTCCTTCCTTGTTCGCCTCCTGCAGCGTATCCTGCAGGTTTTGTCCTTTGAACGTGTGCTCCTCATCATGTGGGAGCCAATGCGGATGTTGAGGGCTTGTAAGATCCTAGAGTAAGTGAACAGCATGACTACCACGGCTATGAAGAAGCAGGGCACTTGAAGTAATAAGTGGTAATATATAGCCATGCCTGTGTAATACCCCTGCCCCCCAACACACAGCAGAGTCCTGTTCTGCCATACAGGTGGCGGGTGGTGTGAAGGGTATGAGGGCAGAGTGGACGGGAACAAAGGAGAGATGGATGAAAAAAAAGGTGTGTGTTCGGTAGAGAGTTCTGACTCATTGCTTTGCCTCTCTGATGTGTCGTCCTCACTATCCTCCGCTGTGGTGGAGAAGAAGTCCCCTTCGAGAAAAGGCAGGAAGAAAACAGCCAGAGACACGGCCCACACCGCCGCCAGGAGCAGCGCGGCCCGCCTGGGGGTGAGGAGGCGGCTGGCCGGGCGCACGGAGATGTCGTAACGGTCCAAACTGATCACCAGCACGTTGACCGCCGTGGCCACGCTTGTGAACGTGACACAGGCTTCGTGAAAGCAGCAAAGCGTGGCCAGGCTGCCGACTCCGTTTTCGTTGGCTGGTAGCAGGATCACAGCGACCGTGAGAGGCAAACAGAGCACACACACCAGTATGTCGAGCACGTGGAGGTTGACCGTGACGAGGTTGCTGACGGAATCCACCAGGTTTGACTGAGCACAGTAGAGCACGAGCACGGTCAGGTTGCTGCTGAAGCCCAACACAAGCTCCAGTATCAGCACAGTGGTCAAAGACACCTGAAAACCAAGAGGGTACGGTGCGCTCCAGCCTTCCTCCACGCCCACGTCCCCTCCTCCATCCAGCAGGCCTACCCCCTGACCATCGCTGGTCTCCAGGAGGTCACGATAGCCTTCGGTCTCCATTGATGCCGCCGCAGTTCTTCATGCATAGCCACATCGGCCTGCAAACCAGACCATGGTCTAGATTTCCTTTGGCTGGGATGAGACAGCAGTGAAGATGATACCCAAAGATGTGTTTGAATCTGCAAAACAGAAAACAGAGAGAAAAGGATGTGAGAAAAATGACAAAAGGGGACAAAGAACAAACAAGCACTGCAGCACCCATGGTTTTATTTTTATATGACTGTACAACAGGTTCAAGTAAACCCAATGAGATGACCTCTCACAGGGCTTTGCTCACATGAAAACTGTGCTGATGTTTCAGAAATGATTTAGAGCAGGACTTCTACAGTGTTGTTTGGGTCTCATAGGGACAGATCATATCTGTGGTGTTGCTATTGATTAGTAACTTCTTACCTAGAATCAAAAGAGCTCAGACCTTTTGTCAGCGTGAAATATTTTCTTGAGGGAGTCGAGCTAAAATCCAAGTGTAATCAACATTTCATAGTGATTTAGGTTAATGTTTTGTATAAACCTTTAGGAAATTAAAGCCCCATTTTATTGATTTTTACACTTGAAAATAGCAAATTATACTAAAACCTTTTTCTTTTGAGCAACAATATTGTTTTTTGTGTCACGGTTTTGTCACGTTTTTAAAGACAGGCTTCATATGGATCTACACTGGTAATAAACCCGACCAACCAGTCTTTAGAATAAATAACTACAGCAGTAGCAGTAATGTAAAAGTTTATAAAATAACAATGACGTGAAATGCATTAGTTTTGAGTTTGGTGGTGCTTTAAAGGAGACATTAAACCCTTATTTTTCACATTTTTTCACTTATTGTGGGGTTTATATAAAGTGGAACTGCAATTCTTTGGTCTGATTTCCTCCTTATTGTAACTCCACAATCCCCTCTTTCACCCCTTTTCTAAGGCGTGTCTCGGAGCAACTCATTTTGATGCTGTCTCTTTAAATACAAATGAGGCACTTCACATTCCGCCCCCCTCCATCTTCCAGATCGGTCCATTATAGTTTGAAAGCAGATATACGTCTCTATAGCTGTACAGAAATACTTTATTTAAATGAATAAAAGATGTCAACAAGGGAAAACCTGTCCATCCAGCCTTACATATTAGAGCCAGAGTCTGACCAAGAGCCGGAGGAGAATGAAGATGATGAAATTGGTTAGTTGGTAAGTCCAGACATTATTTAGAAGTACCATTGCAAATAATTTGATGTATTAGTTCCATAAATGCCATAGAGAATAAAGAAAGCTGACCTGGTTGAAAAATATGACCCAAACAAAATGTAAAGATGTCATTGCAACACTGGGAGAAACTAAATCAAAAATATATGCACTCCTAGATACTCCAAGTACACAACAAAATACATTTAATAGCTAAAAAGGCACATTTTGCATGATATGGCCCCTTTAAGGCCATTTTTTGCTGTGGCCCCGCACAAAAAAGAAATGTTCTGTCTGGTACTTTAAACAAGATTCCACCAAATCATGATGAATTGTTTTTAATTAGGTATTGTTTCAAATAATATACTGAATTCTGTTGCTAAAGGAAAAACCTTCTCTTTTGAGAGCGAGTGGGTGGATGCTTATCTCAGTCTTGCTCAACATGCAATATAAGGTTCAGAAATTGTGCATCCAGGCTAAAGCGTTTGAAGATGATAAGGAGTCACGCTGAGATGTCAGTGACTTTACAACAGGATGTCTGAAGTTGTTTGTTCTCATGGCAGCTGTGCCCTAATGATCAACAACCAATCCTGTGAAGACAACCAAAGCAAGCAAAGATTTCTCTTTACCCACAAGCCAGCTTTTTTCTCCACGAGGAAGGGTGGTAAGGACACTGTTGGACAGGGCATTTCATGTCAACATTGTGGGTGTCCAACAACAGATGGAAGAAGCTAATAGTTCTCACACACAGACATAATGAAGACAAATGGATCAAGGATTCACAGACAGAACCACACATAAAATGCTCTCAGAGAAATTGCAGTAGCAATGGTGTCCTTTCTCCACACACACATCCTCCTTTTTCTTCTTTGTGTTTTTAAAACTCTTTGGTGGATTTTTTTAATGCTTAAGTCCAGAATATGCCTTCTTTGTAAGATAAGAAACCCGTACCTGAAAAACGAAGAGCTATTTACTTGACCCCAGTCTTTGCTGTCAGCCTCTTATGACACAGCCTTTGGTCACCCCTGTTCTCCATTTTCCATTTGTTTTACTTCACCCCCCCCCCCCCCCCAACCCCCCCTATTTTATCATGTGGAAAGGACCTGAAGGCAGAGCAGGACTCAGTGTGGAACAGAGGTCTATCTTAATTCACTAATGGGTTTCATGGGGTTTGCGGTGGGGCTGGAACATTGATTTAAAGCATCATCGACCTGCCAATTTAACAAGCCTGAGGAAAGAAAGCACATGAACACACTCCCTTTCACATCCTCCCCTGAGCACTCATCTCATTTTGAGTGTTGCAAAAACAGTTGTGTTCATTTTTTTTGTTCTCTTTCAGCACCAGCAACAGTTCCTTTTTTTGTGTTTGCAGTCTCTCATTGGTCTAAACAACAGATTTAAAAGTATTATGTTGATCAAATAATTTCACAAACATGACTGAACATAAAAGTTTTCAAAACTGTCTCATACAAATGATGTGGCTGTGGTATTCTGCAGTCACTATGTCGATTCACTTTTTATCAAATATCAACATATCGCTTGTTTCTCCTCATTCTCCTGCAAATAATTACAAGACGCTTACTGTGTACACTGTAATAAAGGATTTTGGTGAGATGTAAATACTACACATTCAAATTGTTTTAAATTACCTTTAAAGATTAGGTATCGTATAAATTAAATAATATTGGGTAAATTCTATCAACACTACCCATTTTTTGACAGTAACAACAGCAACAAAACAAAAAATGGTAAAATCTACCCAAATATTTTGGGTCGGACTGTCACAATGTGCGCATGCGCCAGAAACTATGCGCATGCGTAACCGG
>JAUBOC010000138.1:13633725-13658672 GCA_032275365.1 Anablepsoides cearensis | reverse complement strand
CTCTAATGAAATCAAACAACTTATTTGGGTACAGATCTGAACCACAATTTTACATTTGGAGACCCCTATGTGCTATAAAACAATACAATTCAATATAAAACAATATTGTAATACATTATAATACAGAAATATACCATACATTAGGATAGCAAGGTACCATATGATACCATGCAATACAACACAATGTTACACAAAACTATACATTATTATACAGTACAATACAATGAGATGCAATATGATACTGTCCTTGTGGCAAAGTTATATTTATATTATTGTGCCAACACAAGCATTTTTGCAAGCAAAGCTGCACAAATACCCCTCATTCATACCCTTGATAATAATATATCTCTCAGTCCAGCAATAAACACCCCAGAAGTCATCTTTAACATATAAAGTGACTATGCAGCACTCAGCAGTGCAGTGATAAAAGAAGAAAGAAAAAAAAATCAATCGTAATCAGGACAGTTTTGGTCTCACGCTGAGCTAACCTTCAGCTTCACTTCAATTAGACTCTGTTTCCATTCAGAACATACTAAAAAAAGGACTCTCTTTCTCTCTACATATATGTATTTATATACATAGATGCACCAGATCTCTGAAGCATATCTTCACAAATCCATTTCCATGAATGACTATGTTTAAGAGAGAGCAGATCATTTTTAAAAAAGGTTGGAAAATAACAAAAATAATAGATAGAGAAAAGTGAGCTGATGAAAAGAAATGTTGGGGGGGGGGGGGGGGGTAAAAATGCTGAAGTAGTCATTACCAAGTTGAAATGATTAAGCTATTTCACTCTGGAGGCCAATTAGATCTCAATTATTGCCATTTATCTCCTGCAGACAGGACATCATCGGCCAAGAGAGGGCAGCTTCACCGCAGGCATCTGCGCCATCAGAGTATGATGACAGATAAAGGTCTAACCTCCAGGGGATGCGTCCCTCCGTACATGATCCTGTCCAACCTGAGGGATTCATTTGCTTTTATGGAGATTTTAAATAAAACTCTTCAGGTGAGGCAATGGAACTGAGTCTCAGGTTCATTTACACCTTGTGGAACAGGTGTGTGAGCAACCTGACAATTCACACCTTAGATTATTACAGTGACATCTACAACACAAACAGGAAGGCAGATGCTGTAGTATTTGTACACATTTTCTTCAATTGTGCTTGTTTTCTTTTAATAGTCTGTTTTTTTCCCCAATATCAAAAGTTTCTTCCCTCTCTTTCCTCCTTAAGTGTGAGGCTTTTTACCACTTTTTGTTGTTCTAATTCAGAGTGTAGATCTCTTTGTGTTTCTCTCTTCTCTGACACTTGCAAAGAACATTTACTATGTCGATCTGAAAAAGAAAAGTTAAGTGTACTTTTAATTTTACACATTGAACGTTGCAAAGTGTGCGATCACTTCTGTCAGCAATCAATGAATCTATAGTGGAGGCAATTACTGTTTGTTGGGTTTGAGTTTTTCCTCTCTTATGAGGATGCGTCTTATTTGGTGTCTAATGATTTTATGCAAAACAAAACAACAACAAAAAAAACTGATAAAAAACAAACTTCTGTCTGTGTCTTAGGTCAATATGGTTCAAGTACTGCAAATATAAACCTTGTTTACTTTCTTGTACAGATGCAGAGACTTTCCTAAAGCCTCTCTTACATAAATCTTGTTTTTTTTCCCCTCAGCAACTGTCTCCTGTGTTGTTATATAAAAGGTAAATAAGACCTCTCAATCAGCGCGTCACATCAGACGTACAGTACTCCGTTTCTCACCGCAGCTGAAACAAACTGTGACAGCTTCCCTCAGCTGAGCTGCTGCTTCTTTGTACCTGAACAGTGACGTGTGTGTGTGTGTGTGTGCGTGTGTGTGTGTGTGTGTGTGTGTGTGTGTGTGTGATGGAATGTTTCCCCACCAGCATCATCAAAGCTTCTCCATAAATACATTTATAGATGCAAACCAACAATGACCCGTATGAAAAGCGAAAACGCTCGAGCCCTGACAGTGAAAGAAAACAATTCTTCGTTTTGGATTCACACCTCTCAGATAAGCATACAGTTGTGCAAATCAAGCTAAAATATGTTTTATCCCATGTTGTGTGTGTTTATTTTCGGTGTTTTCAGCTTAATTTAAAAATAAGATGGTTAGGAGCTTATATGACATGTTTTCAGATGATTTAATCTCTGCATGATGAAAATCAAAGATATAGTTCACAAGGAGCAGAATTCAGCTGCATTTTCAACATTTCACTCAGATATCTGACTTACAACTATATTTTTGACCAAACAAGCTTTTGTCTTACATTTATTAGTTCAAATTATTGTGGAATATTTAGGGCTTGAATCTAAAAAAAAAAAAGGAAGAAATGCAATAGATAATTTAACAATTATTGCAGGAAACAGTATTTGAATAAAGCAAATAAACCCCCCAAAAAAGGTTGTCAAAAAGTCTTAAGTCAGAGATTATTTATTTTTAAAACATATAAGCTGCCACATGGCAAAAACACCATGAAGACAATTTAGACAGTCCTAATACGATGCCTTGGAGTTTCAAGGGAAAAACAGCCCTCCTTCATTCTCATGACACAGCGGAACTAATGGAATATGACGTGGGTTTAACATATTCAGTAACTTCACATGACGATGCTCTGCAGGTGCAAAGTTTCCCAGAAAGGCTGCTGCACCAACGGCACTCTCAGTTCAAAGCTTATCACTGACAGAGCACTCCTTCAAATTCATAAAAATGCAGAGAGCGATCACAAAACATCCACACAAAAAATTTAAAAAAGCAAAACAGAAACAATATTTTTGGACACAATCAGCTTCAAATTTAAAGACAAAAGCTGATTTTAAGTCAAGAAAATGCTAACATTAAGTTACTCTATGAAAATTTAAACATGCTGCACTGATCCAGACTTTTGGTCCCTCAGTCAACAATCCCCTTAAAGTCCTGGTCTCATGAGGTTGTGACAGTTCAGGACTTCCACACAGATCTATTACAACGTGAAATGAAATGTCAAAACTTGACTCAGCCGCTGCTCTTAAAAACAATCAAAGGGGCCACCTCCATGTTCAGCATCAAGCATTCATGAAGCATCAACAGTCTGAGGGAAATGGCTCACTTAGACATAAAAGGGGTTTTGTTCAAATCTCCATTTAAAACGGTATTTTTTGGAAGAACTGAACTGATTTATTAACAGCTTCGTCCACAAATGCAAACAAAAGTCTGCATGTTGTTGCCATGTCCCCTGTTAGAAAATCCCACAGTTTCTTGAGACAAATTGCATGAAGATAGGGACATATCTCAGATTCTTACTGTAATGTCCCCCTCATGCGACCTCTTCTTTTCCTTTTCCTTTTTTTCCAGACATCTGCCTTCACCTGCACAATAAACGGCTCTCGGGAGAAAAGAGGACGCTCGGACAAGTGTTAAACTTACCAGCCTTTTAGTTGCTGGGGATCCCCTTTACATCCTACTGCAGGTGTCGGTGCGCTGCGCCTCCTCCAGCTCTGGACCCCTCTGCTTCACGCGCGCTCTCCAGGACAGCCGGCTGTCAGCCACAAACGTGACCAGAATATTTTGCCTCGGTTTTGTCATAAATATTACAGCGGAGGGGGTGGTGTGTGTGTGTGTGTATGTGTGTGTGTGAGAGAGAGAGAGAGAGAGGGGGAGAGAGAAAGAGAGTGGAGAGGGATGTGCGAGTGTGTGAGAGAGAGAATAAGGAAGGGAGGGGGGCGGGGGACCCCTCCACGCCGCCTGCAGATGCAGAACGCGGCACTAAGCTTGCAGATCAAGTTAAAACTGTAGCTTTTTTGTGTGTGTGTAAGTGTGTGTGTGTGAGTGTGTGTGAGTGAGGGTTCTTGAATTGCCCACTTCCACCTGTCCGCTCTGATACCGCGGACTTGCGCGCCATCCCACAGACAGACCGGCCGAACGCATGATAATGATGATGATGATGCTGGTGATGATGCGCTAACCAGCCGCTCCATCACTGCGACCAATATGGGGATCTGCAGGGGGGGGGGCAGGATTGAGAAGCGGATTTTTTTTGTAGGGGTGGGGAAGAGAGCGAGAGGGGTACGGGTGGCAGAGGAGGAGAGTTGCGAGTGAATGTGCGCGCGCGCGTGTGATCGTCTCACAAGGACGACCTGAGATTCTTCAAGGGTGAATGCTCCTCTGTGGTAATTCAACGAGATTTCCCAATTGAGCCCACCCCCCCTCACCCTGCTCACCCTGCTCACCCCCCACCCCACAACATCCAGTCTCACATATTTATGCACACTTGGCTCAATCTCCCTCCGAGGGAAAATAAGGTATAAAGGTTTAACGTGACAATCATCATCTCTCCCTGTTTCTCCCTGGTGTGGGGGTGAAGAGAGACTTAGGAAGAGTTGGGGTCTTTGCTGCACCACAGCTGAGCCGCCTGCAACATGTTCACTTCCAGGACTTCCAGGATGCCGGAGGAGCAGATGTAGAGACATGTTTACAAAGAGCATTCTTTAATCTACTGAGCACTCACTCTGCCATAAGCCCAGACAAGGTCAGCTGACTGTTGTATTTGTGACCTTGTGCTGCCATAAATAAAAGGGTCCCTGTTGGTGCAGTCCTCACGCTGATTTACAGACAGTTGTTTTTAGCAACAGACTCCAATTAATGCCTAAATGAAACTGTGAGCTAATATGTGCTGGGAATAGGATTAAGACAAAATATGCTCTCTGAGGATCTGAGGAGATTGTAGATTTTACACAAAAAGCTTATTTTTTGTCTCTCCTGGAAAACTTTATTCTGTATATTGACTTTTTTTTTTGAACGGGTAAAGGTTCCTTCAACAACTGCATTTGAAACATTTGCTCTTTGTATGCTAATAAGCAAGCTCAGGAATAATTTATGTTCCTGTAACCTTGAGCAACAAACATTTGTTGGCTTTAAAAATGCCAATGAGTTGATATAGACCCATTTAAAGCTCCACAAATCTACATATGTCTAGTATTTTTGACTGTTTCAAATCTTTCCACTTTATTTCCACACAATACATATCATTTGACAACACACAGATATGTTCACAGCAAATATGGCAGTGTTAAATGAACATTATTGATGTTGATTTGACACCGCTCAGTGTTAAATCAAAAGTGTTGATTTAACACTGCCATATTTACTGTCTTCCTTCGAGTCTTTCCCTGATTACACTACAGTTGACGGTTTTTGCACGCCTTCTTTGCACATTTCCTCACACTCCACCACCTCTGGGACCACGTTTCCCGCCCTGCAGCCCACCTTTTCCTTTCACTGCACCACGTATTTTACAGGACACCGAGGCGACCCTCCAGGCCCAACAGCTGCATCTTCTTCTCAGAGAAACACAAACACATCAAATTGCCCTTGCTACCAATCTGAATCTCTTGTGAAAACAGTCACATACAAATGCAAAGCTAGCCAGTGATTAGGAGCATCTGCCAAACACCCACATACCATATGCCTGTGTCTCTTAGCCAAGGAGGGGGGAAATAATACAGAAATACACTTATACACGCAGCACTTGACAGATTTGGAAAGTAAATGCTCTTGTGTTTGGTTCTAATTGTGATTTGAACACAAACATCAGGGCATTTCATTTAACTATATATTTTCTTATTTGATCCATTCAGCCTGTCTGCTATTGGTTTATTCTCCTTCATTTCATTTATTTTACTAAAGAAAACACAATGCCTTTATAGAACACCGAAAGACAAAAGTGCATAAAGATGCAGCATGTAAACGGGTTAAGGAGCAGCAGCACCTGTCAGGAAACTCAAAATATAATGTGATTTCTTCAACAGAGAGTGACATATCTTTTCTTTTTCTGTACAGGAGCTCTTCTCATAGGGCTGGTAAATGTCACTTCCAAACGATAAGATGAAAAAAAAAAGAATCCTTCACTCTTTTTGATTTTTAAAGGGAGATATCAAACTATGACATTTTTCCTGTGATGTGGTTTCTTTTCCTTTGTCAAGTCACATTGTATGTAGCTGTTCTGAAACTTCTCAAGTTGTTTTTTTATTTGATCATTCATCCACACAAGTGACCGAAAAAATTTGAAAGCCAAACTTAAAGGTTGTACGTTTTTGCTTTGAGTCTATAAAGCCAAAAAAAAAAAAAAAAAAAAAAGAAGATTGGACGCGGTGCCAGTGATGGAGAGAGATGTTCCCTGAAGGTGTCAGCGAAGCATCAAATCACTTCCCTCTTCACTACTTTATCTTTTATTTACAAGGCAGCTAATGTAAACCATTTACAGTACAGTCATGTTTCCTCAGTAATGTGGATATGAAACATTTATTACAAAGAGTGACCTTACACACCAGCTTATGTATATGTTGTAACTTCAGATCTGTGGATTACTTTATCTTCTGTGACAGCAGGAGTTGTGGTGGTGGGGGGTCACATCCACATTAAAGATAATGGCCTGACCTTTGGTAAACTTGGACACACAAGTCAAGACCTGCAGCCAAGGCTGACTGCATCATTACTGAATGAGAGAGTGTGAGGCTGGTCCATTTCAAACCCACCCCTCATGAACATTCCTGCAAAAAAACAGAATGAAAATATTATTTACAATGACCAGAATTCTTCTGTTTTAGCTTCTCTTCACTCACTTCCTGTTGAACTGGGGATAAAATCATAAATAATGTTCCTTCCTTTAATCATCTTATCTTAAAACAGATCACTTCACTCTCAGAGTGCAGGTTCTTCTAAAAGTAGAAATGAAAGCCTTCAGTGGAACCAGATCCCAGCTTGGGTTTAGAAGGCAGACGTGTTGTTTGCTTCAGGCTTAAAAGGCTTTTTGTAAACTCTGAACCATCCAGTCAGTTTTAGGATCAAAATAAAGATTTAAAGGAATCTGCTGGCTTTGTTAGGTTGGTAATATTTTTCTAATTTTAGAACTGTCTGAGTTTGATTCTGTTTTATTTATTTAACATGTAAATAAAATTGGTTTTATATGAAATTAATTGAACTGATCTAAGATGAAAGGATTTGATTTTATCTGTGGAGCGCATTTATTTAGAAATGAGAAAATGTTAAATTTTAATTAACCATATATTTTTTGAGCATTACCCTGAGACAGAACTAAAGCCGCCTCATGATGCCACACATGATAAAGTCAGATTCTCACTTGAGACTGTTCAACTCATAACCAAGTCATTGAGGAAAAACAATTATGTCTTCCACAGTACTTTTAAAGATTAGATTACACTTACTCATTTACAATGAATGGGACACATCTCCGAACTTATGACTCATCCCGGATGTCTCTGCCAAATCCAAAAGTATTAGTTCATGCTTTAAATTCTCAAACAGCATCTGGCTCAAGCCTGCACCTTTCTAATACATCAGAGTTTAAATACAGTCTAAAGAAAAGAAATAGCACCACTGGATGTTTTAAAGCTTATATTAAACCCCATATTGGAATCAAGGCTACTTTAGTCAAATACATAATTACAACCATCTGCATTTATAGTAGCAATTAGAATAATTTGCGTCGAAGAATCTGGTCGTGTTCTGGAAACACTCTGCTGTTTTACCTGCAGATGTAGAAAGACTGGAAGTGAGGAAAGCAGCAGCAAACAACTCTTAAAAGACAGAACAGAGCAACATCACTGACCACCGACATGACATTGATTATGTCAGACATTGTTTGTAAGGGAGAAAGTGTGTGTGTGTGTGTGTGTGTGTGTATGTGTGTGTTGTAATAGAAAGGGATGCAGGAAACATACTCAGGCTGAAGCATCCTAAATAGTCTGCTCTTTGTGAGATGTGCCGACTGATGTGGTGAAAAAAACAATAATTGTTTTTCATTTCTTTTTCAGAACAACCTTAGTATGTAAAAAATCCATGTGGATAATTATCCTGGCATCCCTGGAAAACAGGGTGCTCAAATAAATCAAATAAAAGTTGTGAAAGAAAACACATGATAAATGCCTTTTTGTGTCTTAGTTCATAAATACTCATATAGAATGAAGCTTCTTTTTTTTTTTTTGATTGGGAGACTTGTTGAATATGCATACTTACACTATGAATTTCAAATTAATGGTGATGGTGTCAAAGGAGAGGACAGAGATCACCAAAGTCAGTTAATAAATAATGAGTTCAGCGTGTGGTGCAGACTGCCTCACAGAGTCAGAGGCTGCTGACTGGCTGAGCTCTAACCATGTGCTCCTTAGATGGAAAGAAGCTAAATATTTCTCAGTGCTTTAAAAGAAAGTACATCTGGTCTTTATGAGCCGTTTAGATTATCCGTTTTTAACAGGACCCATTGTAAATTCAATTTGTAACAAGTAACTCTTTGTTATCTACAACTGATTAAATTAAATTAGAATTTTACTCCACTTTGTGTTAAATCATTCTGTTACTACCTCGCAGAATTCAAAGAACACTATCAAAGGCTGCATTGATGATTAAAGATAACAGTCACCTTTTCTTGGATTGGAAGACTGAATTTTGAGGCCATAATTGAAGCATGTTCAAGCGGTCATTTATATTCAGACACAGCTGGATGTGAGACAGAAACATGCTGCGGACACAAGTTAACCTTATTACAGTCATGGATGGAAAAGATGACCAACTGCAGCGCCTTATAAAACGGCAAAAAGTGCAAATTAAAACGCTGCACCTATTCCGACTCAGCTCCACTTGCAGCTCGAACGAAAGGCACTTGAAAACAAGTGGCAAGATTGATCAGATAAAGCTGAGAGATGAGGAAGCAATAAACCCAGTGTGACCGAGGGAAACTGTCATTCGCTATGTTCCAACTAATACGGCGGAGTGAAGTGCTTTGAAGCAGACATAAGACATAAGCAGAGACGCCGAGACAATACTGAAACAAGGGGTGATAACAATCAACCATCAAACAGTGTAACCTAATAACTGTATGCATGGGATGGCATTAGGAAGAAAGAGAGCCTGATTAAAGGAAGTATAGTCACTAGAAAAAAAAAATCTTTGTGAAGCCGCTGTGGCATAACAAAATGACCTTGAGCCGAGGTTTGAGTGAAGCAAATGCTGAGCCAGGAGTACAGGGCAGATGGAGAGGATTATCAGTGAGGTGGAGTGAGAAGGGCAGCCAGTAAAGTAAAGTGGAGAGGAGGAGAGAAAAGGAGATCAATTGAAGAGAAGGATACAAAAAACAAAAGATCTGCTCTTCGACTGATGTCCAACCAATTAAAGGGACAGTTTAAATCTTTGAAAATGGTTTTCGGTAGAAAGGTTAAGAACAATTAGGTGCTTTCAGACCAAGGTGTAAGGCCCCTGAGATGTATAAGGACTAGTCCCGAGTGCTTATAAAGACTTATGCTCTTGCTTTTACACAGTCAGGTAAATGCTGGGAGGGTTTACAGTCAGCGTTGATGACATTCACCAACAGTAACAACAGACGAAGCCCTGACTAAAGCTGTGTTTGTTGGGTTTTGGTCTTGTAGCAGCATTTAAAATAGAAACTGAAATAATTAAAACCATAAATAGATATAACTTCAGATCAATTTGTGCTTCAAAACAGAGCTGATCAGACAAAACGTGACAAAACAGGTTAAAACTGAACTAGACCAAGACCTAAGTGGATTGCTGCCACCTTTAAATACTAAAGTTGCATTCCACTTCATGCAAACCCTATAAACGTCACATCAGTTTTACATCACATGGTTATTTTGACAAAAGTAGTACAATATTTCTGTCAGAAATGCTCCAACTGCACCAGAAATGTTACAGATAGCTGCTGCCATGTACTTTTTAAAGATAACCACAAAACTACAAATAAAAAACAATTCTTCTCCTTTATGTTGCATGTATACAGATGTATAGTGAAAAATCATGAACTCAGCTTCAAACTTTTGTTTCGGTCCCAGAGCCGGCCTGTAAGGAAATGCTAAGTTTGCTCCTCCTCCTCCTCGTTCCTCTACACTGCCTGCCCCATTCCAGACAATGCCCCCTCCACACGCACCACCCTGCCAACATCTCTCCCGCACAGTTGTATTGTAAGAGTATGGATTTTTATGAAATTTATGGATTGAAGGTCAGTATACAGATAAACATCTGAGGAGATTGACATGTATGACGATGTAATGCAAGCTAAGATTAAACTATTCAGTCAGAATTAAACCTAACTTATTCAAAGTGCCACTTCCTGTAAGATATTAATTGTTCATAACCTTTTCACAAAACCTGACTTCAAATGATCTGAACTACCGCTTTAAAGCCTTGCATTGTACTGGAGAGGAAACTCATTTACCTTTGGCCAGCATAAAGAAGCAGTGGCAAAGCATGGAGAGGCAGTTCACTAAATGCCACCTCTGAAGTGTATTTGTATAACATCATGGTGCCTTTGCCTCGGAGGGGGGTAGAGTGACAGCTTGATTTAACCTTCTCATTAGTGCGCCCAGGAAGCAGCCCTGGACCTGCACAGTAGGTGTAATATTGACAGAGTCACCATAACTCTTTGACCCACTACGGCATGGCCAATCATCTTTAGCTGGTATTTGGAGGAACTGTAAACTATAATTTTCTCGCTGCTGCATGCCCACTGTGATTCTACTTGCTACTTTTCAAATAAGTCTACTGGCCTGTGAAATTAGTTTTATCACAGCACACAATACGGCTACAGAGCAATCCTCGACTATCTAGTGGCCCCAAAGGCAGGCTTTGAAAAACACATTTCTATTCTAAATTATAGACGTAAGAAATAAAATACAAAAACACACATTTTCAATTTACAGAGGTGTAGAAAGTACTTGATAAAAATAACTTAGAAAAATTATCTCAACAGAAAATAACTTCGGTAAAAATACATTTCACTAATAATAAAAAATGTAAAAGTCATAATTGGGAAAGAAAAAGTACTTTTATACACACTCTAAAAATGAAGTGTTGAACTTATTTAACCAAGTTATGTCAACTGATTTTACTAAGTCAAGTGAAGTAAATTGCTTTACGTTTGCACAACTTGGTTTAGTGGAACCAGTTGACATAAATACTTTTTTAAATTACAGATACTCAAAATAATTACTTATGTAACAAAGTAAATGTACTTTATTACTATACACCTCTGTTAGTTTATATGTTTGTGGAGCATGCACAGGTTAAAAAAAATCACGATTCTAGTTTTATGGTATATTTCTGTCTGGTATGCACAGGTGGGCCCAGGTGTCTGCATGGCTACACTCATGCTCCTGCAGTCAAACTCAGTCAAGATTTTTCTGGTTTGATTGAACCACAAAGGGACTGTGTGATGGATGGAGGATGAGCCGCACTTGCTGACCTGTCACATCAACACCCCCCCTGCACCACCACCACCACACCCGTCTGCCTCCGTGCCCTGATTCCTCTTCTGTTTTTGACCTCTTCCTTTGAGGCCTGCTCTCCCATCTGACATCCACAATCCTGTGTTCATCCCTGCTCTCCTGCTCTTCATACACACCTACAGCCTGTCAGCTCCCTCCTATGCTCTTCAGCGCTACATTAACAGACAGCCCCCTCCTGGTATGTCAGCTGCATGCAGAAACCTGACATTTGTCATCATCTCACAGATGATTGACTTGCCTAAACGACAAAACCCCAATCTTTGTTTGCATCTTCTTTGCAGCCTAAAGTTGCCATTTGATTTAGAGCGGTGATACAGTTTAAAGCCTGCCAGATATAAAGTGCTAAATGAGAGCATTTCACACCAATAGATCCTCTCAGTCAGGTCACATGCATCCATCTGCACTGACAAGGAGGATGTCGTCCCATCCCACCTCACCAATCTTCCTCCTTTTTGACAAAATGACAATATGTCGCCAAACCTTTTTCCTTCTATGTCAAGCTAAAATTGCTGCATTCATTGTTACAATTTTCATTCAACAGGAGCTTTAAGTTATGCAAATTTTAATGAATCAATAGACAATTACGCTGGGAAGCTGCAGTAGTTGCACGGAGTTAGTTAATAGGAAGAGACGTGGAAAAGACACTCAGGGAATGATCCCATGGGTGTGACACAACAACACAATGAGTGATTAGGGTGGTGCATATAGTCACACTGAAGATAGTGGAATTTTTAAAGCCACTACCTTCAAATGAATATAAAAGTGAGGCAGAAATTAGAAAAAATGTGGATAAATCATTAAAACCAAAACTGTAATGTGGGCTGTAGCGGCATGTTACCGCAGGATCTCACTGTTGAGGTCGTTCTGCTGTTTGGGTTCAGCCTGCTTTACATAAAAATGTAAATAAACCATATTTACTGTGATTAGTGTGTTTTTGACCTTGATTCGGGTTCACACAGCACTTAACAATTTGTTGCTTATTTACAAAATTACACAATTTACATAATTATACAGTTTTTTTACAGCTAATTATACACCCTCTATATATGTGTGCAGTTTATATCAGTTTTTGCTAACATCACATCAACAGATCTGCTGGAGGCAGCAAAGTGAAACAAAGATCTGATAATGTACAAAATAAAACAATATGTATATTAAAGTGTATAAGGGTTCTACTCAAAGGTTACGAGCAATTAACAAATAACTTATTGTAGATTGCTGTGTGAAGGACATTTGTTTGGAGAATGAAGAAGGACCTCCATGACTCCAGAAAACGTGATCCCACACACAGCCTCATGCTTAAATGAGACATCAAGCATTTACATCCTCATTTTTCCACACCTAAATCATTCAGTTGGGGTCTATAGAAAGTTGAACTGCAAAGCTTTGGTCTGAATTCCACATTATTGTAACTTCACAAGCCCCCTCTTCACCCCTTTTCTTAGGTGTGTCTCAGATGAACTCGTTGTGAGGCTGTCTCTTTAAATCCAAACGAGGCACATCGACTTTCATCCCCCCTCCACCTTCCAGAGTCTCCAGAGTTTGATAGTCAACCAGAGTCTGAGCCAGAGTGAGAGGAGAATGAAGACGTTTAATGATAAGTCAAGAACTTACTAAAAAAATCAGTTGCAAAAACTGTGATGTAATATGAGAAAACATCAGAGAAGAGAAAACTGAATGGGTTGAAAAATATAAACCAAACAAAATCTAATGATATGTTAGCAGCAGAAAGAGACTAAATTCACATTTTCTGCTCCAAGTACACAACAAAATGCATTTAACACCTAAAACAGTGGATTTTGCATGATATACCCTTTAAGAAAGCAAACACATGATGTGTGTATCAATCCTCAAACCTCCATCAATCCTGTGTAGCAATGAACATTTGAACCAATTTATCCAACTTACTCACTTTCAAAATCATTTTGATGTAGTTTTTCTAATTTAGCTGTGTGTGAAATTTTAATTTAACATTTGTTTTCTTTTTTTCAGTCAGGACACAGTTGACTCATTTTGTCTTTTTATAACAACATCACTAAAAGCTTTTCAAACTGTCACAGATTAATATACTGAAATAGCAAACAGACAACAGTGCGTGAAATCTTATATCTAAAAAGGTCACCCTGAAAGGGTAACTGCAGAAAGGATGGTTCGGGTTACTGGTCTATCAGAAACAGGTCGAGGTGTCGCGCCATTTCCAATAAACAGGATCTTATCTCTATCTCTTCAACTGTCGCAGGAACTGACAATTTCCACCACTCTCTGCTTCCTAGTCAGCTGCAAAATTATAGATTTCAGTTTAGTTTAGAGTCAGAAGGGGAAGTGGATCTCTAGAGGGATGAAAGATTGAAAGGAGGGAAGGAAAAGAAGGTAAGGAGAGATTGATGGATAAGGACGACTCAGGACCTGTAAAAAATATTAAACCTTCAGTTGCTGGAATAGAATGATTATCTGTATTACAGCCGGAAAAGATGAGCCTTGACCGTGGCGGGGCATCCTGTGGGGATTTTCAATAATGCTGAGACATTGTGACACACAGATGGCCAAGCCTCATCAGAGTGGTAATGAAGAGAATGGCTTACTCATCTCCTGGAGGATAGATTAACAGAGTAAACAACACCTTTGCTGCTCTTTTTCCTTGCAGGAGATTGACAGGAGGAGTGGAGTGAAAAAGAAAGAATAAACTTTAAAAAAAAATCAGAGTGGGAAGAGATTCTGCCCGACTTTTTTGAATCTCTTCATTCAAAATCTCAAAAGTGTGACATTGAATTTAAAGCCTAAATATTTTCACAACTCGTCATTCGGCTCAAATATCTCATGAACTCAAATCTGACATGAGCTCAGACAACGCTGTGTGCAGAGAGCTTTTAATTGAAAACTGTCAGCAGAAGCAGGGGTGCAGAGAGGTTAACCTAAGATCTATACACTGAATAAATGCTTAGACTGGCACAACTGTGAGTCCGCAAGTGAAGGACTTAAAGCAGGAGGGGGTGGGGGAGGGGAGGGGAGGGGGGGAGGGACTTGGGACGCCCAGTTCTTACCTTCAAACGTAAGGAGAGAAAACAGATCAAACATGAGGTCAGAGGATTAAAGGAACTTGCTGGGAACAGCAAACACACAAGCTGTATCCTATAAGAGCAAGTTTTATTTAACTTATGTCCCGCAGACATGAAGCATAAAAAACTTACTCAAAGGGGGCCAAATTTTAAAACTCGGTCCAAGTTGAAGGCTAATCTCTGTCAATATTGATTGAAAAAAGTTACATGATGATTCTCATAGAACTACAAAACATACAGAACCCAACAGATTTAAAAAAGGTTAAAATGAAATGTATTTAAATTTGATTTATTATTCCTTAGATGCATTTTGTCATAAACCAAAAACTCAACTTTAAAATAAGACAAATTATATATAAAAAAGATTATTAAAGTTGATTGTTGCTCTTTCCACCAAGACAAAGATCACTGATAAATTCAAACTTAAGTTTCTTGACTAGAAAGTTGTCATGAAAAAAATGCACTAAATGCAATAATAAAAAACCAACAGTTTTGACAATTTTAATTTAATTTAAAATGAGTTTTAGTAATAAATTCTGAGTTTTACTTACTTATTTACAGTCATAGGGAGGTAAAGGACGTCCTGCGCTTGTCAGCAGATTTATCATACTCCCCTTGTTGAGTACAAACAATAAAACAATAAAATGTTAACGAGGGCCAGATTTGGCCCACAGGCCTTGAGTTTGACACGTGCATTAGATTGTCATCTGACATTTTAAAGTATTGAGTTCTGCATCTAGTTGGCACTAATGTGTTATTACAGCAAAACTAGTGCACAAACAAAGCAAAAAAGTTGAGTTGTATAAATCAAAACTTGCCTAAAGTGACTCAACCATACAAAACTAAATTTACTCTGGTTGGAAGTAGAGGTACAAAATGAATTTATGTCTCACGCAGTTGCTTTGCAGGAGATAATTGGCTAAAGAGGCATGTTTCTGCTCGGAACTTCTGTTAGTCTGGCTTACTTCAGCACTTTACTATCCCCACCACCTGTCCAGTGATTTTAGTAATCTGTGCAGACAAGAGCCTGGATAGAAACAACCACTTCCTGTACTTTTTCTAATGAGCAGCATTTGCGAGCAATAAGAATAGATACACAGAAACAAGCAGTATGGATCATATACTAGCATGTTAACAAGGGGAAAAGTGGGATTTCTTACATGTTTCATTGCTATAGCAACAGCCTTTGTACTTGTGGATGCAAGTGGGAGGCAGTAAAAAAAAAAGAAAAGAGCAAGAGTTAGAGTGTGAGGAGTGATGGAGAGAGAGAGAGACTTTGGCTTGATTCTTTTTTTTTTTTCTTGGCCAGGTCCTACCAAAGCAGCTCTCTGCCAACTCAAAACCCCGGGGCTTTAAACAGCCAAGGTCACTGAAGAGGAAAAATGAACAACTGCTGGACGTGTTTCTGGATACTTCTCATCCAAAGGAGGAGTGTAAAAGAGGAGTTCTGGCTTCAAACGGGCAGATCACAGCGTGAGCGTGTTGATTGTCCTCAACAAAGTCAGCAGAAGGAAACAGAGACTCCTAAATACCCTGATTAAAAGAAAAGGAGCAAACAAAAGAACAACTGCTCTGATTTCCTTTTTGGAGTAACTCGCAAGATTTATTTTTTTAGCATTCAGCTGTTACAACTACAAACAGGTAAAACTGTTCAGGTTGGTCCAACATAACTTCAGCTGGACGTTACTTTAGAAACTGTCAACTGATGACCAATCACGCCAAAAATATAGAACCATCACTCCTCCAGACAAACAAGAATGAAAAACAATTTAGAGGTGATCAATGAACAACCTTGAGCCATAATGTCTGTTTATGTTCTCACAGAGAGCCTTTAGGACTCCCTAAAGCTGGCAAAGTGCATATTAAATTAATTCAAGTTATTAAGTCTCCCCTTGTTTCATTGAGACAAATTTACAGTCAATCGTTTGCATGAAACTTCCAGGCCTTCCATTTCAAACACACCCATGCACGCACACACACACACACACACACACACACACACACACACACACACACACACACACACACACACACACACACACACGCTCACATACAGTTACTATCTTTAGAGTCACTTCAAAGACTTGAGAGATGTCTCCAAAGGCTTTAGATTGCATAAAGCAGGCTGACCAAAGCTGCTGAAATCAGTGATGGCTGCTATTTTTAGGATATGAGAAATGTATCTGTAACACCACACACACACACACACACGCACATGCGTGCACACACACGCACACACACAAACAGGAACATGAATTGAGCACACTGAAATAAATGCATGGAGCAGATCTTCTAGAAGATGTGTGAATTTAAAGAAGTCGTTTTTTCAGATTCTGTTTTCTCTACAGTAATTAAAGTCAGCTGTATGACGGAGACTCAGAGGGAAACGCTCTGAGCTGTGATGTGAAAATGAGAGCTGATGTTTGGAAATTTAGGTGTTTAAAGAGACCATTTCATGTAATCCAGAAAGTAAACGCTCAAAACGCCATTCTGCTCTTACAGCTAACATCACAATGTGCCTTTTTAACAGTGAATGTGTTTGTCTCATTTAAACTATGAATCTAAAACCATGTAAATTAGGAAACAAACAGGAAATAATAAAACAGAAAACCTAAGCTAGAAGGGGCATTGTTGTTTTCTTAAAGTCAATGCTGAAAACCTAAAATAACCCTTTAAATACAATAGAACAACTTAGTCTTTTTGAAAAATAAAGGCTCGATTTTTCTTAACAT
The DNA here is from genome assembly GCA_032275365.1 of Anablepsoides cearensis. Classification (NCBI taxonomy): domain Eukaryota; kingdom Metazoa; phylum Chordata; class Actinopteri; order Cyprinodontiformes; family Rivulidae; genus Anablepsoides; species Anablepsoides cearensis. The sequence goes on along the minus strand of JAUBOC010000138.1, from coordinate 13,641,569 downwards.
GTAAATAATAAAAGTACTTTCAATTTATTAGTTCAAGTGTGCACCGTAAATGCCATAAAACATTCACACTATTGAGATCATTCATCTTTCTTCTATACGTTTTTATCTCACCCTACAATTTTTGTCCCATTTCAACAATTTATGTATCAAAACTTTCAGCAACTTCAGGACTTTTCAGCTGACGTCAGCAGTTTTTGGAGACATAACACTACACTTTTGTTCCCATTGAAAATAGTGATGTCTTTAATATCCTTAAAATCCTTCGGCATATTTAAAGTTTTCATCCTTTTTTGTTCTGTTTTTTTTTCCTTCAGCTTAATTTTAGCTTCGCTTTTTCAGCTATCTTTTTTCTTTTTAACTATTCAGCTAAGATATGTATTTTTTGTGCTTCTAACAACTTCTTTCAGTTTTTTTCTACTATTTAAGCTACTTTTTAGCTATTTGCAGCTAAGTTCACATTTTTTTTTAATGCGCCTTTTCTGTTTTGTTCGAGATTCAGATTTTTCAGCTATTTCTTTTAGCTACGTTTCTGCTAATTTTGGCTTTTTTTTGGCTATTTTACAACAAATTACAAAAATCTTTTTGTTTTTTTTGTTCTGCAATATTGTTTAAATATTTATGCATTTTTAAAGCATTTTCGCAGAAAAAGCTAATTCTCTAGTTTCATTAATTTATTCTGGCTATAATTTTTTTTCACAACCAATATAGATATAATAAAATAACCTGATGAGAAAATGTCTGAGATAAATTTTGAAATATACTCAGGCAGACAAAGTCGAGTCAATAAAGCTGCGTGACGGCGGATGAAGTAGGATGAAGCTGATATGGAACGAGTGTGACACCAACCAGGGGAAATCAACTGAGGGCAGAGAGCATGCAAAAACACAGGAGGTGGAGTTGAGGCCAACAGGCGTAAAATCCTCTCATTAATAAAATCTGCTTATGAAATTAGAACATCTGATAAGTCACACACACACTCACACACATCAAACTTCCGTCTCCCCTGAACATTCATGTAGACCTTATCAATTTCCAAAGCGCCTAACACAAAATCACGACTAGAACAAAATGATAGGCTGACTTTATTTTTAATCAAACATTTAGTTTATTAAAAATGCTCAAGGATTATCCACAGAAAAGCTCGTATCACACAGAAACACAAGGTAACAATTTAAACACAGTAGAAAAATACTTTTTTATTTTTAAAATAGCACCTTTTCTCTGGCAGGTAAACATGCATTCATGATAAAAGTAACACAACTTCCCCCCCAAAATGATAAAACTTTATGTACAAAGAAAATTGCGCTTGATTCTTCATTTTTAATACAGATGATAAAATCAGAACTGATGACTGCAGAGTTGGTTTTGAGTGGAGAAGAGTGAGGATTGTGCAGAGAATCGATGGTTTCTGGTGCAGAGATTATGTTTATGTGTACAGCAGTGTCCTGGTTGGTTGGTTAACACGGTTCTGGTTTTAAAAATCTGTAAAATATCCTGTTTTTAGACAGAAGTCAGTAACCCTTTATAAAACCCACACCTTATTTAGCCTTACTTACCATTACTAAATGGTTAGTTAAACTTAAAAACATAAATAATTAAGGATGATTCATACTTTAAAAGCTATATGTTAACACATTAATGTTCTACCTATAAAGTCTACGTCAAAACAAACATACTCATTGTTTATAACTATTTTATACACTTTGTGCTCATATAAATGTACATTCACACCATGTGTTATATGTATTAAAAGTTACAGAATGTTTGAATTGAATATGATTTTGGTCTGTATTCTATAGATAAAAGGGAACTTGTGGTACTCCAGGGTTTTGTCTTTATTAATAATAGTTGGTTGGTTTTGGAATTAAGTATGAATCATCCTTATGTAATGATGTTTTTAAGGTTAACTAATCACTTGTTAATGAGTAAGTAGGGCTAAAAAAGGTATAGGTATTATAAAGTGCTACACAGAGGTCTGACAAAAAATATGATTCTGGGGCTTTTAAACCCCAGATTAAAGTTCCTGGATATTGTCTTTAAAAACAGATTAAAGTGATTAAGATGGAGAAGTCTAAACTGCTTTAATATGCGCACACAAAGTTACAGTACAATATGATTACTAGACCCTATATGACCTACAGAAATACAAATACTTGGTTGGATACTACCGAGGAAGTAAAGACACTTTTGGACAACAGCAGAAAACTTGCAGTCAGAGCGTTTGAGTGTTTTTTGTGAATATAAAATGATCTTACTGTTTTAAAAACTAAAACTATGAAATTTAAAATATGGATGTGAAACACATTGAAGTTAAGTATAACTTCTTTGTTTGTGTATATAATAATTATTTAGAGCTTGTAGTTTTTTAATGATCTTAGGAATATCTGCAACAGTATAAAAAAAGACCTGAAAGGTCAGCATAGCTGTGACATGATGCAACCTTCAGATAATGATTAAAAACTGGCTGTGAATATGATGTATTCAGATTATTTTGTATTTTTATTATATTTGTTATTTAAATACAGATTTTATGTTTGTTTTGAAAGATTTAAAACATTGTGCAAGGTTTTGTACTGTACTAGTTTGTTTTTTCAAAACTTGAAAGTAATAAATTATATTTATGAGGAGGCATTTAATCATAACTCTTGTTAGTATATTAGTGAAAACTCCATAAAGACATACTTAAAAACAGCAATAGCTTCTAAAACATGAGTAGATTTGACAAATTTATTTTCATTATGTTAAACTATAAGGTTAGTTTGGCCATTTGCCAATTTTTGCATAAAATAAAATATTTATTGAACTGAAATCTTTAAAAAAATAATACCAACTGAACATTTGGTTTTCTCACTACAGCAAACAAGAGTATTTTAATCTTTAATATTTCTGTTATTTTGAAAAAAACAAAAATAAAATACTTAGAAGTGCGGCTGTGTTGTGGCTTTTCACGGCAGAGTAAAGCTTGGATGGGTTTGAGAAAACAATAAATAAACAAAAATAAACAAAACCACTGACATTTGAAAACATTCTGACCTATAAAAACAGTTCTTTTGCAGAGGAGGAGTTCCCCACAATCATCTTGCCGTCGTTCCAAGACGAGGACCTGCAAAACAGATTATTTGTGCGCTTCGGCTGAATATTTGACTTAAAGAGGTTTGTTTGTGCTTCTTCCCCTACCTTCAGCCTCCCTGAGGCAGAGCTTTTCACAGTCCTCCTGCTGGAGGAAGCGATTGTCGTTTCCTTTGCAGCCGCCGTAAACGAAAGGCCTGCAGGCTCCAGAGTGACTGTTAAAGTACCAGCGCAGAGTGTATCGCTGACATTCTCCCTCATCCATGGCCAGCAGACATATGTCTGTTGAACCTAAAGTAAACATAACATGTGAAAAAGCTCAGCACATAAAAGAGGAGGAGGGGAGTCAAAGGATCAAACATGTCTGTTTATTTTAATACAGTTTATACAAAAAAATCTCTTTGTGTCAAGCTTTTATGTTACTGCACATCTTTCTTTATTATAATAATAATTTTTAAACAAGCAGTTGGGTTACTAACCAACTAATCCAGAAAAAACATAAATGTATCTTAAAACTGAAAAAAAAAACTTGCAGAGGTTTACCTTCGCCTTTGACTCTCCTCTTGGACCTGACTGATCCGGACTTGGCTGCAGTCAGAGGTGTCGCTTTGTCCGTTTTCTCACCATCCACTGTCGCTTTTGTCTGAACGTCAGCGCTCGCAGATTTATCCGAATCCACTTTGTCTTTTTTCTCCGACTCCTTTTTGAAATCCTCACCTGCTGATGCACACAGAAAACACAACCAACAAGTTACACGGCAGTTGAGCTGTAAAAATATAGAAACAGGTTAACATATCAGGAGTTTAAGATTGATGGCTCAGAAACGATGCGCTGCTCATTTTAAGTCAACAATCATTTTAAAGTTGAGAGTAAATACATGTTTTTAAGACAGTGTTTTGATTTTCTTTTTCTATCGACATTCTCTAAAAACAACTTAAGTTATGATTCTTAGAGCACCATCAGACTCATTGGATGGCTGTGTGGAGAAGTAGAGCAGGTCGTTCACTGGATCATCCAGGGCCTCGATGGAGTAGATGTGTTCGTAATCCGGGTCGTTGGTGTTCACCACCACCCGCAGCTCACGGCCTGAAACAAGCGTCGCAGCACACTGATCAAAATCCTTCATTTGACTCTGAAACTCTCCAAGCCTCACACAGATTGAAGGGCTTCAACAACCTTTTTGCCAACAGAGCGCTCCAACCCTTTCAAGTTCTCAAACTTTTAAATGTTTTGAACTCTTTACTCAGTTTCCCTCAGCCTCACACACACGTTTCTTCACTATAGAAGTGAATTATTGCTTAAGTTTTAACATCAAAAGTTTAAAATGATTCATTCAACTTCAAAGGGTCGAAAAAAGTTCCTGCTGTCCATGTAAAATAATGCACAAAAAGCCCCCAAAATACAGAATCCTTTTACCCTCCCACAGTATTTGTCTTTAGATAAAAAGACAAATACATTTTATGTCCAAGGATCATAAATGGAATCCTTGGTTTTCTTGTTGAGAAAACCACCCAATGCTCAGAGATCTCCAAGTGCAGCAGCACCAGTTCAGTCTGTTTGTTAAAGACGAGCACGCAGAGCGTCAGAACAAACACTCACCCTTCAGAACCAGCAGTTGGTCTGTTGTAGGCCGAGCCCTGACTGCAGGCTGAGACTGAGAGTCTGGGTCTGAACCTGAGAGAGCCGGACAGGAAGGAGAGCAAACATGGGTGCCAAACAAGCAGAGACAAGATTCAGAGAGTGACAGGGTCCAGGTTAGTGTTAAACAGAAGTAAGGTCAGAAATCAGAAGAGCAAAATCATATTCAAGGAGGACAGATGAATCTATTTAAAAGTTTGTAAAATGTTTAGAATTTGCTTTGTTTTTTGCAAAAATATGACCTAAAATCTCCTCATATTTTCACAGTCATCTGAGAAATGCAAAGAAAAAATCAAATAGAGAGGATAAGTTGTTATAAATGTCTTCGAAAATTTGTTTATTTGAAGGTGAATTGATAAAGCAGATTTTGAAAAAAAGAATTAAAGAGTTCTGGATTGTTATCAGATGTATTTATTGGAATAAAAGTATCATGTGGACAAACCACAGGTCTGTTGAGAAAGTGTTTTGTAGATTATTAGCAATTCTATCTGAAAACCCCTCCAAGCCGTCCCTGAAGTACAAGTCTAATCAGCAGAAACTGGAAAATGTTTAACTGTTATTTTGAGCCTTCATTCTACTGAGATGATCCATTTTTCTTCCATGTGTTTTTCGACAAGTAACTCATTCTGCAATTTTGGTGCTAGTTCAACAAATCATATATCAAAAGTTTTAGCTAATTTATGACTGACTGATTTTTTTTTTCATTGAGATTGAAGGAGCTGTATTCAACATCCTTAAAACCCTTTAAAATGTTTATAAAATTTAACTGTACTTTTTACCTTTTGTTTTGGTTCTAATTTTTTTTTTCAAATTACTTTCTGCTAATTTCACCTGCCTTCACCATATTTTTTGATGATTTTAGCTTTTTTCTGCATTTCCCCTTGGAGCTATTCTTTTACTTCAAACATTTTAGGCTTATATTTGCTAGTTTAGGATTTTTTTTAGCTGAGTTTTGACAGTTGTATCTGTTTTCTGTCGTTTTAGCTACTTTATAGCTATTATAAGCTAATTCTAGCTTTTAATCTAAATTGAACTTTTTGTAATTATTTCAGCTTCTTACAGCCTAATTTAGCAAATGTGCTCCTATGCTACATTTTTTGGCTAATTTCAGTTGATTTAGCTTTCTTACAACAAATTACAACTTTTCTCCTTTTCTCACTTTTCTGTCAGACTAGCTTTTGTACTCTCCGTTCACCATCTGTCCACTAATTTCAACTTGTTTCTGCGACTATCTACTTTTGTCTTCTTACTTTCAGTAAATGTCAGCTGTTCAAATTTAACATTAACAGATTTATTATTTAATATTTTCAGCTGCCTGAGCAGCTTTCAGTAAAAATCTCTCAGCATAAAGGATTTACACTGCATTTTCACAGGAAATGCTAATTCTACTAGACGTTGGTCAGACAAAACAAAGATTAAATTTTATTTTTAATTTTCCTTCTCAGATATGTCATTTTCAAAAGAATAAGTAACCCTCTGTCACATTTGTTGATTTTATGTTATTTTTTTACCATCTGCTGTTGATGTTTTTATCTTTTTTTTTTTTTTTTTTTTTTTAAGCTTAAAAGATGTTTTTATCTTTGTGAAAATCTGAGGTTTCAGTCATAATTAAGCAGAAGCATAAAACAATTCTAAACATTTCATAAACTTTTAATTATACCTGTGTAACATTTAGACATGAATCAACACACCCCCAAAGTACCACAAAAATCATTACACCAATCTGACTTAAAACCCAAGCAAAGAAATTAATTCACCAAACTTTAACAAGACTGACAAACATGGAATAGTCTTGTTAAAAAAATGTCTGCAATCCTTTCAAAGACTCAAGCCACTGCTTTGTGGACTTTGTGTCATTCCAGTCAAACATGAACAAAGAGTAAAAATCATTACTGAGTTTAATTAAACAAAACATGGGACTACTTTTTGAATGATGCTGCATGAATTAAACATGAAGGAAAATTTGCTTTGGCTGCTTTTTCTGTGATTCTGCATATTTATTAGCAGCGTGCCTCAGCATCACTAATCTAAAGCTGCTGAAACTGTCCATACACAACACAAATCTGCACTGATTACAGGCTAAGGTAACAAATAGTTCAAACTCTGGGAAAATGGACTATTTTCAATGAATTTACTATTCATTATTTAGATTTTTTTTTCTACTTTACCATGGCACTTTAATTGAAAAAAAGTAATATTTGGTTAAAAATATCTCCAAAATGAATAAATGTATTGGGCTCTATTTATTTAATGAGCAACCCGAACAAACAAGGATTTTTTTTAAGTTTACTTTACTTAAACATTTTTGCTCAAGGGTAAACATATAATAATAATGCATTTAGGCTTTCACATATGCACTTTGCTGCAGATTCCATAGGTGGCCATAGCGCCATAGGTGGTGAAAGAATAACACTGTGACTCATCCTAAATTGCAGCCCTTCTGTCTACTTTAATTTTCCCTTTTTTCTTCTACAGTCGAATGGCTCACTCACCTCCACACGCTGAGGATCAGACAAATGAACCGAAGGGAATCAGAAAGAGAGAGAACACTATATGTTAGAGTCATGGAATTAATATAACTGTCTACAGCTTCTATAAAAGATAAGCTTAACTCCATCAAGTTCAGTTGATACTATGACTCATGCATTGGGATCAAAATGTGAAGTTCAGCTTGTGGAACAGCATGGCAATAAATTAGCAATGAACGCTGTGAAAGACTCACCACAATGCTGATTCATCTCTGAGCGAACATACTCTCTGATCTCATCCTCCTGAATTCAAAACAAACAGGGGAATGGGGCGGAAAAATGTTACCAAGTGCCCCATTAATGACTCTGAGAATGTGTGTGTGTGTGAGAGCCATTTGGTGTCTTCAAACTGGGCGCTGTGGTAATTATCCTGCACTGACCGTCATGCCAGCCTCTCCTTTGTCTCCCTTGGCTCCATCTGGCCCGATCTCTCCCTGCAAGATGAGCAGGCATTAGGGCGCATACAACCCACAGAGTGACTTCCAGTCAGATAATTCTATAGTGTAAGATGAGGCACACAGTGGGAACAAATTTAACAGCCAAAGTGGAAGGTTAAATAAGCAATGAGGACTTATACAGAGACTGTTTGACACATCCACTTCTAAGAAT
>JAUBOC010000138.1:13594009-13622247 GCA_032275365.1 Anablepsoides cearensis | reverse complement strand
GGACACATATAGACACTTTGTTGGTGTTGAAATTAACACTGTGGGTGTTAAATTAACACTGGCATTTTTGCTGTGTAAAATCTTATTATTGCTGCAAAACCACATTTTTTCCCCAAATTATAAAGATGTTTGGTATGCTTAGGGATAAAAAAAAAAACTGTATTTCGACCTTTGGTTTGTGTTAACTATCAGAATTCAACTAGATTTTTTTTTATTAAATCAATGTTGAAACACTAAGAGTAACAATCAGTCTTTTTATGATGACCTCATGAGGAAATAAGAAAACATATTTGCAGGGTTTTTCCTATGTTGACAAAGTCACCAATTATTTTGTGTATTTTCTATTTTCTTTTATAAAAGTCTTTTCTTAAAACTGTCATCATGAAACCAACCGTAAAAGCTGATCACTTACTTCCTCTCCACGCTCTCCAGGTTCACCAGCCACTCCCTGAGATTAAAACACACAGTGACTGAAATGTTCCATAAACATGATGTTTATAGTTAGTGTTGTGCACAGTGACAGTACTCACTCTGTCTCCTTTGATGCCAGCTGACCCTTTATCTCCTTTATCGCCCTGAATGACAGCAGCCAAACATTCATTCATACAGTTTTATATGAAGAACAGTTTGCCTGTTTTGTTTGTCTCATGTTTTCTGTGTTCTACTGACTGATCAAGCTTACCCTTTCCCCAGGGAGGCCTCGCTCTCCAGCTACACCCGGCAGTGTTACACCAGGTGGACCCTGCATCAGGCAGGATCAGATAAGCCCTATTAGCTCCAGTGAGCAGCTGATCTGCTTTATTGTGAAAGAATCAGCTTACAAACAGTATTAGCTACTGTTACACTGATGCCAGCCATGACTCACCCGTTCTCCTTTAGGTCCAGTGGGTCCAGCCACAGCCTGTAAGAGTGTCAGAAAGTATCAAAAATAATGGGTATTACCTTTGCAGAACAACACGTGTTATTGTTGACACAAAGTAAATGTAGACTTGAAAGCATTGAGTGCATTGTCATTATTTTCTCAAGCTCTTAAACATTAAAAGCCTTTATGTCCTCAAGGAGGGTCAATAAAAAGACTCTCATGGCTCATTCTCTCTACTACACTGAGTCACAGAATTTGAAAAGGGGCACTTTGCAGTTAAAGGTCTTTCTGCACAACATCTTGTATAAATAACACTCAAAATATCTTTAAGTCACTCAACAAAATGTGAAAAATGCACTTGGCTGTGAGGGGTTTTGATGAATCTTGATATTGATCAAGTCAAATCAACACGATCAAGTTCCTACTTTTTTGGAGAGAAACTCAGATCCTTGGTTCATCTTTCTTACATTTCTTGTCAGAAAAACCCACAGATTAAATTTTCAGCATCTCTGCACATCCAAAGATCTGGTTCCTTGAGAGACGTCCATTTAAATTCAGGTCCAGACTTTAACTTAGACACTTAAGGACGTTTACAAAGTTTCTTATAAAGCCTTTGAAGATTTTGTTGCACTTTAAATGGGTCATCTGTAGGTTACAACTATAAAAGTTCAACACAATATTCTGTTTGAAGCTTATAGCTTAAAACTTCAGAATAAGTGAAAAAAATTTATTATTAATAAGTAATGAGTGTCCCTGATTTATTTGTTGTGTTTGTTTTTCATGTTTTTAAAAAAAGCTGAGTTGACATTTTTGTGACCACGCCCCTTATAAAATCAGTAGCTTTTGGTTATGTGAGGTTCATTATTAGGAAATAAACATAAACACGGAGCATTGTGTGAGACAACACACACACTGCAGGAGGATGCTGAGCAGATGCAGAAGAGTTGCCTGGTCATTTATCAAACTGTTGAACTCGCTGACAGCGTCAGCTTAGCTCTGTCCAAGGTGCTGAACTTGAGCTTGTTGACGGTGGGGGAGCTTGTAGAGACTCGTGTCGTCACAACGGACGTCAGTTTTCCCAACAGCAGGACTGCTGGTGAATAACAGCGGCCTCGCAAAGCAAGCACCGTGTTTCTGTGTTCGACAACTACAAACTAAAAAGGGATCAAGTCAGCGATGGAGCGAAAACTTTGAGGAAACTGGTTCTGAAGTCTGGGTTCAGCAAAAATCACAGTTTCCACTTTAACAAGAGTCAAACTAAGAGAAGTAGTCTAGATGTTTGTTACAACAAATTTATGATCCTAAAATGTTGTTCAGAGGATCTGCTTTATGATCCAAATATCAGTGGAGAAATGAGAATAACTTTTACACTGAGTGGTTGTGCTTTTGTATAGAATGACGGCAGATATTAACAATAGATTATTTGCTATTATGAAATTCACAAAATACTCATGATTTTCAAGGATTTTATTTTAAACAGTTGACAAACAAATGCCATCACATTAAGACAGCGTACCAATGCCAGAGTTATTAAAGTGTCTTGTTTACATTTAGAAAAACATTTGATATTTATATTATATATATATATAATAAATAAATAAATAAATAAATAAATAAATAAATAAATAAATAAATAAATAAATTTTAAAAAGACGGTCCAGCAGCAAGAAGCTCTAAAAAGTAGAGTGCATCTGCAACAAGAAATGAGCCACTTATCTGACCTTTTTGTACACGCTTGTTGAAAAAACAGCTATATTATTTCAGGGCTCAGGAAACACTGCAGTCGTGTGTTAGCATCCAGTAAATGTAGGCGCTTCTGTATGTATGTCACAAAATCCTGGCAGCAAACCAAGCAGACATGTTGTGCATTACAAAAAGTAACGCTCCGGGCTGTAATGTTTGATGGCTTGTTGTTCAGACAGGGAGAAATCTGCTGTGTCTATGTTGGAGGAAGTGTTGATTGTATAACAACAGGCAGCAGTTTCCTTGATGGTTATGTGAGAACATAAAGGTGACTGATGGTGTTCACTAAAACCACATTCAGGAGTAAGACATAATAAAAGTAAGGACACCCTGCATGATATTATGATGAGACTTAGATGGAGTAAATATTATAAACAACCTTCACTGTCGTTTTCAGTCTCGCTGAGCTGAAATTTGTCTTAATTGACACCCCCTCTGGCAGAACTGTCACATGTTTTGTCAAGTCAAGCTAGTTCCAATCAACAAATGTCTGCAGTGGTTACAGCACGAGCAACTGTAAGCAGGCAACAACATTCCTTGTGTCAGCAGCAAAATAGGTCTCGTCTGAAGCGCAAACAACACAGAAAAAAGATAAATCACACTTATGTTGCACAATGTGGCAAAATGCATGAAGTGGACTTTTCTAATGAAGCTGTTTTACAGTCATGTTTATTCAGTCAGGGTCATAGATCACACAAACGATTTTAGACCGTTCATGGTCAGATTTTCAGAGTTGATTTTTCATGTTTCTGTGTTTCAGTGGTTGAGAAAACCACTTTTAATTTTCTGCTTTTTGTTTTCAAATCAAACACAAATAATTTATTCATTTTTTATGTATATCTATTCAAATTTGTGTATATATTAATTAAAATAGGCAGTTATGTTGCCACTAGTTTTACTGTTTTTACAACGTGACCTTGGCAGGTTTCTGCAAACAAGGCCTGCAAAGCTATTTTGGTTATTAACATTTTTTTCACTCATAGAGAAATAGAATAGAAACCTTCTAGCTGCAAAAAAATTCAACTTTTCAGGAAATAAAAATTAATTTATTTAAAATAATTACATCCTGTGTGGTGAGTTACAAAAGCTAAACTGCTCGGGCTAAATGTACCACAAAATAAACAACGCAAATCTAAAAATCTGCAAAACTGTCAGAAAAGCAGAAACTGAAACTAAAATGCACCATAGTGCATTTTCAGTCCTTTTCCGCATGCAGGGTTAAAATCATTTTCACCCACTGTTCAGTTGCACTATTTTGGGTCAAAACATCAAATATTTATTTGTATGGTTGGGAGATAAAAATAGAGAGAATCCAGGTAAATGTGAAGATTTATTTTTAGCTTTTATCTCTTTCTGACAAAATGCAGTTTTATCTATCGTGCCATAGAAACACTGAGCTGCATAGGCTGGCACACAGGATGACAAAGTGTTTAATTTGTATTTTTTTAGATAAATTGGTAATCATTGAGTATAAATAATGAGCACCAATCAGAAGTGTGCGCACAGTTCGTGAACTTGTATTTCTGGGAGCACTGCTTCACTTAACTCACTGAGATTCAAGTCATGTTGGAGACACAAAGATGACGAGCTGGATCCCCGGAGTGCTGTTTAAATATTCTTGTCAATCTGGTCTAAAGATAGACATCTCTTTGACATGTAAGTCTACGTTTAGACATCTTTTAAACCTTCACTTTAAAACCAAATTCAGCCCATTTTTAGCACAGACAGTTATGGGCGTTTTATATGTTTGTTTAGACATATTTAAACAAAAGGAAAAAGCTCTGTAGTAGTTGTCACTAGACGAGGCATAAAAACACAATGTTTCAGGTAAGTGGTTATTTCCAATCTTTGAAAACTGCTTGAGCTGCAAACATTTAAATGGAATCAGACAGAAAAAAAACAACATTAAACCAGCAACCAATGATCTCATAAATCTTTTTTTTTTGTCTTTTCTGTCTAAAACAGGTCACTTTAGACTCCAATCTAATAAAAACAACTGCATTAACTGTTTGTTTTTTTTTGTTTGTTTTTTTTAACCAGCAGCTTAGCAGTTTGAGCAGTCTCTCACCTTCCCTGGGGGGCCACTGTCCCCCTGCTCCCCCTTCAATCCATGTTGTCCTGTAGGCCCAGCAATACCCTGAGGAACAAATCACATAATGTTAGAAATGAGGAGGCCTTAATGAAAAAACAACAAGATGCACACTAAAGTTGCACATGGCACAAGATAAAGGAGCATAAGGTACCTGTTTTCCTGGTAATCCAGGAATTCCTTCTTTCCCGGGGACTCCGTCTCTTCCAGGAACTCCAGGTTTACCAGCCTCACCCTGAGGAGCAGAGCGTACCACTGTGAATGTCCCTTGTTTCTTTTTATTTTTCTAGAAAATTATATCAACCTCACTTTTTCCATTTATTCTATTTATGTCGGCAGCCGACAGCACATCATTGCAAATACAAGATAGGAAAAGCAGAAATGGAGATTGCATTGATTACTTAATAAAAAGTAAACATGTTCCTGCTCAAGCTGCCTCAAACACAAAGTGTAGCTGTTATTTATCACTCAGAGCTGGTTACAGATGTTTTGGCCTTTTGGTTTAATTACCTTCTTATTTTCAGCACAACCGAAATGTCTCAGAGGCAAAACATTACTATAATTTTTTTTTCTTTTCATCCTCCTTTTCTTATTTCCTTACTGTGCTACAGTGCAGCCGACAGTAGCAGCCAGAATCAAATTTAATACTCACCACCTGCCCTGACAGCCCCGGGGGGCCCTGCGGACCCTGCAGGGAGAAATAAATACAACGTTTTAGGGCAACACATTTTATTCTGCACCGATATTTCAATAGAAGAAACATGAATGAGGTTGTCAGTGGCGAGAAGCTGTGATTTATGGGAAAACATACGACAGCTCCAGGAGGACCTGGGGGCCCTGGAAGACCTGTGCTCCCCTGAGCACCAGGAGGACCCTGTGGGGAGGAGCGGTTAAGTCAAAAACTGCATATTGTAGAGACTTAAATTTGGAACATGATAGGATTTGAAAACAACAAAAAAAATTGGTTTTCTTACCTGGACACCAACTCCTGGTTCTCCTTGACTCCCCTGTCACATAAAGGAAGATGCTTACAGTTTGTCAGGAGGGCAACAAGGCAAAAAAATGATAAAAGAGCAGTGAACTCACCTTCAAACCCATTGGACCTGGCAGTCCAGTAGGACCCAAGGGGCCCTGATTAAAACAAAAAAAAAACACCCCAATAAACTTTAAAGTTTTGCAGTCAATTATTAAATGTCCTACTTATTTCATGCACATCTTACAGTTGGTCCCCTTATGCCGTTCTCTCCTGGGTTTCCCTGTGAGCAAAGATTTACAGATTTAGGTTATTTTTTTTAAAAAAGGGTTAATTTGATACAAAGATGTTAAAGGAACATTTCAGAAAATTTTCAGAAAACTGTATTGAGTGTCTTGTTGAAATTTAAAACATAATAAGTCTCTTCTGTTATTTATAAAACTAATATTGACATCTGGAGTGGTCACTTGTTCCAGTCTTTTAAAAGGCTCTGAGACCCAGTTAATCTTTGTTAAATTGTTTGATTTAAAGGAGAAAATTTGTGAATTTGGAAGCTGTTTACTCTACTGAGCATTTATTTGTTTATTTATCTTTACAGGCAAATCTTCTAACTTTCAGAGACAAAGTAACTGTTTCTAAAAAAGTGAATATGTTCCTTTAAATCACACATTTATGCACAAATATTTAAAGTAATAGTTTAAATCAGTTGAAGTGGTGTTCTGCTGGTTGACTGATAAGATACTAACTTGATAAGTCTTAACAAGTCATGTGAACACAACATTCTTTTAAATATGAATAACTGAACCACAGTTTCCCACCTCAAAAGATCTGAACTACTACTTTAAGGTCAATTTAAGCACCTAAAATATAGTTCACACTATATTTTTGTGCTGACAACATTAAGGGTCTAAACACATGAATTCGTACATGGACAGTTTTACAAGAGACGTGAATAGAACAAGAGAAACACGGAGACAGTTTAAACAGAGTCAACAGTGAGGAGACACCTCCACGATAAGCACTGCAACATGAGTACTGAGCAAAGAAGCAGCACAGAGACACCAGGCACAGCTGCATGCACAATAAGCAGACTCCACAGTAAGGACTTTTTTAGAGTAATCCCCTCTTTTCTCCCCCAGCCCACCGTCAAACAGACACACACAGACACTCAATGAGACACACGCCAGCACACGCTGGATTCTGATGAGTGCTTTCACCTCAGGATGTTATCTGACTTCCTTTCATCTTCAACAAATTCGTAACGTTTTCAATTTTTGATCAACTTTCAGGTTCAAATTTCAACTTTTTGAGTTTGACACGGTTGCTTTGGGGACATTTTCACAAGAGACTGATCAAGGTCTGACTCTTATCCCAGCTGCCAGATTATGTTTCTCAATGCAAATAAATTAGGATTAATGTGGTGAAATTTGCCTGCAGGTTACGTTACAGAGCGTGCATCCGGATGATAGGTTCTCCCTCTTTTCAAGATGCTTGATGTCTAAGCTACAGCCCACGGGGTGTCTCGGTGACTTTGGTCCATGCCCACTTGTATTTGGTGCAACACGGACATGTTCTTCAGACCCTCCCTCCAGCAGAGTTAAAGCACGCCAGCCAGCAGCAGGAAACCTACCGGTCTGCCTAGAACTCCGGGGAACCCAGGCAAGCCCTGGAGAGGATGAAAGTCAAAGGGAAGAAGACGACAGGAGGGTGGGGAGACAGATGGGTGGAGAAAAGCGGACAGTTTTACAAGAGACGTGAATATAACAATGGAAACGGGAGAAACACAGGAATAAACAAAGATAAGACAGACGTGGGGAGAAAGACAGTTAGAGAGTGGGGTGTTAGCTGCACAGCTGCAACAGGATCAATAAAGCCTCGGCACAAGGAAGTGAAAAAAAAAGAGCTCTATTTGCTATTTGTTCGCAGCCAACCCAGTAGTTTAGGTCTGCCAATCAAGCCTAAAAGCAGACTGGGTTATAGGTTACTCACTGGTTGGCCTGGAGGACCAGCAGGCCCTGCTGAGCCCTGCTCCAACATGCCAGGAGGGAAAATAAAAATAGTGAGGAAGTACTTCTTAATATTGAACTACTTCTTACATTTACCTACAGCAACACAGCCAGTCAGGACTTGTAGAACTTCCCAACAGTGTTTTTAGTGATGAATGTGAAATCTATCTTTAGGAATAAGATTCGTCCTTATATTTGTTGCCAAAAATGTTCATTGTTACCTGATCAAACAATCCTGCAAACATTGAGTCAATGTGAATCAATAAAAAAATGAAGTTTGGACAAACATTACAGTATTTACCACATTTGGTTGCTTTTATAGAAGAAAAGACTGCTTACCAACCTGCTGAAGCAAATGTTTACACCAAACAGTGCAATAACATGAAACTTAATGAAAATGTGAAACTGCACAACAGGACATCATGTGCTGTCCTTCACTCACCGGTTTCCCATCCTGACCAGCTTTTCCTGGTTGTCCTGGTTCACCCTAGGTTTATAAACCACAAAATATTATGTCAAAAACAATAAAATTACAGCTTTCATTAAGTTTAAATATTTTTTATCCCATTTGACTAAACATAGTTAAAAGATTAGTGCATAAAACATTAAAATTATATTTCTACACATTTTGCTGTTTATTCAAATTAAAAACTTACATGTTCATTATAAATTTTATTGTTTGTAGTTCATATATGAAATGAACTTCCAGGTTGATGCTAAGTGTTTAAGCTAAACAACCCTATTGCTTACATTTTTAGTGTATGTTTTTACAAGCAAACATTTGGTTTTACCTGTTTTTTTAGCTGTACCAGTGACACTATTGTAGAATGTGTATTAGGATCCAAATAATTTAAGATTTCATAAAAAGATGCCAAGCTTTTTTTCAATCCCTTTTAGTCAAAATGTCACCTGATTTCATCTCTGAGCTGCAGCAGGCTTTAGATAACTGTTGGAATTTTGTAGACCGAGGGATCATCCCTGCAGATTGCCAGATAAGGTAAGCTTTATCGGTCTTCGAGTTGTAATCTACCACTGCTTCAAATCAGATGTTCTGTTCCAGAACGGAGCCATATGCTGCAGAAACATTCTTACTTTTAATGATGCAGGTGATAAAAGTTGGTTTTGTCTGAAAAGAGATGCTTAAAAACTATAACCTCAATTCCGATGAAGTTGTGACGTTGTGTCAAACAGAGATAAATACAGAATATGATGATTTTCCTTTAACCTATATTCAATTGAATACTATATCAATTCCTGCAACAAGTTCCAAAAACACTGGGACAGAGGCAGGTTTACCACTGTGTTGCTTCAATTGTCCTTTAAACAACACTCAATAAGTGTTTGGGAACTGAGGACACTAATTGTTGAATCTTTGTAAGTGGATTTCTTTCCCATTTTTGCTTGATGTACAACTTCAGTTGCTCAACAGTCCAGGGTCTCTGTTGTTGTATTTTGCACTTCTTAATGTGCCACACATTTTAAATGGGAGACAGGTCTGAACTGCAGGCAAGACAGTGTAGTACCCTCACTTGTTTACTACAAAGCCATGCTGTTGGAACATGTGCCGAATGTGGCTTGGCATTGTCTTGCTGAAATATGAACGACGACCCTGAAAAGACGTGGCTTGGATGGCAGCATGTTGCTCCAAAACCTGGATGTAGTTTCAGCATTAATGGTGTTTCTCAGATGTGCAAGCTACCCATGCCACAGGCACTAACACAACTCCATACCATCACAGAGGCTGGCTTTTGATCTTTGCGCTGACAACACTCCGATATTCCATTTCCTCCATGGCACATTGTCCATCATTTCCAAAAGCATTTTGAAATGTGGACTCGTCAGACCACAGGACACTTATCCACTTTGAAGGACTGATCCTTTCAGGGATGCTACCTTAATACCCAATCATGACACTCTTGGAATGTGTTGCAGGCATCAAATAAAAAAACGAGTGAATATTTGAAAAAAAAAAGAACAATAAAGTTGATCCATTTGAATATTAAATATTTTGTCTTTGTAATGTATTCAATTGAGTATAGGTTGAAATTGATTTGCAAATCATTGTTTTTATTTAGGTCCTTCATTGGATTTGGGGTTGTATATGACTGCTCTAATTTTCTTAAAAAAGCTCCTGTTATTTATAGAATTGTAGCAGTTTAGTCCAACTTCAGATATCTCACAGTATCCTACTTCTGAGGAAGTTTTTTTTAATTAAAGAATAAAAATAAAAATAGAATAAACAACATTTTTAGAGCTCATCTTATTTTTCAAAGAAAAATAAGTAATTGATTTTGCATAACTGCCAATATTTCAATGCCAGGTTGTTGAAAAGATTGTTATTAAATTATTTTACTGGCAAAGAAAATAATAGCTTGTCTTTTAGCTTAATCACTGAAATTCTGCAACTCTACTTTTATGTATACATTGATTACAGTGTGCTAAATTAAACCAACCATCAGTACTCATATCATCATCAGTACTTATACTGTAATCGGGTCTGAAGCAAATAGAAAAGTCACATGAAGTACAGTAAATACTTCCCTTGACAAATAAAATTCTGTCCACATAGCACGGGCTGATGTCAGACCCCTTCTTTATTCACAGTCTGAGCAGGAACTAACTATTTAGTGGATAGATATGAGAACTTTCAAAAGTAAAAAAAACATGATTAATTACATTTCCAAAGAAGGCAGTGTTCTCAAAGATTTTGCAAGTTAAAAAAGTTTAAAAAGGACTTTGGTTCCTTTCCCAAGGAAACACAAAAGATTACCTTCTGAGACCTTTTTCAGCTGAAACAATAGGTCCCCCCACCACCACCCTTTTCCTGTCCCTTCACAAAGGATGTGTCCACTCATCTACAACCCTCATGAACAGAGTATCTCTCTGAAAATATCAAGAGCTGCTGAGCTTCAGTAAATAGGTACTTTTCAAAGGTTAACTTAAAACACAGTCATTTTTCTTTAAATCTACCTCGGAGTAGAACAAAACACATTCATCATTTAAACCACACTTAGTTTTATGTTCCCCTCTTTTTTCTCTCTCTCTCTGCGTGACCGTCCTATAATCTAATCTGAGCTGAGAGCTATCTCACCGCTGAGCCTCCACGTCCTTTTTCTCCAACCTCTCCTCTGTCGCCTTTTTCACCACGAGGACCTGCGAAACCCTGTAAAACAAACACATATTACCAGGTATAACAAAACATCAGAGATTAACATGTAATTGTACATTATTTAAATCTTACTCGTTCTCCTTTCGGTCCTGATGGTCCAGTAAGACCAGGCTCACCATTTTCGCCTGGGGGACCTCTGAGCCCGGGGGTACCAACTAGAACTGATTCACCAGGAGCTCCCTACAAAAAAATATAAAATTTTTCTATGCCATATTCCATTGATGATATCACATAAACCATCAGCACTGGAAGGATTTTACCTTTTCACCTTGAGGCCCAGCTGGTCCTGCTAACCCAACTAGACCCTGATGAACAGAGGAAACTCTCAGCCCACAGTAAAAACTGCATAAGCTACACGTCTAGTATAACTACTTACAGCATCGCCTTTGTCTCCTTTATCTCCTCGCTCTCCCTGAAACACACAAACATCAAGTCATATTTATTGATAAGAACATTTTTATTTCAGCGAACCTCCTCTTCACCTTTTCCCCTGGTCTGCCAGCCTCCCCCAGTTCCCCCGCTCTTCCAGGAACACCGGGTATTCCGGGTTTGCCAGGCTCTCCTGCAGGCCCCGGGGGTCCCTCCGATCCTCGCTCGCCAATTGCTCGTCCTGGGAGGCCAGTCTGTCCCATCTGTCCTCGCTCTCCTTGCTCCCCTTTGGTTCCTCTGTCTCCCGGAAAACCGCGAGCACCCTGATGCAAAACGGGACGGCAAAATGTGATTTGTTCTGATCTGACAAGATGTCTTCCATCTACGTTTTTATCTTTTACTCATGGGGGCAGATTTACTGTTTGGGTCAGTTTAGCATGAGGTCACAATTTAGATTTATTGCCTGGGAGAGCATCCAGTTCCTCATCGTCACACACGGGCACGCCAACTTGTTTGAGCGAGAACCAAGTCACACATTTTATAGTTTTATTACTAAAATTCAAGCCAAATAATCACAAACCTGATCAATGTTTATCAGGGCATCATTTGTCAAATAAACTTCATTATAATAGACGTAATGATCAGGTTTACATATATTTACAAGTATAAATTTGTTATGGTTCATGGCTGAACAGTGCACTTGAGTAAAGAAGAGTCTTCAAACCCCGACAAAAAGCTAAATAAAAGAAGAAAGACTGCACTAAACCACCTGATCCTACTTTACGTACTTAAGATGAAATGGTCACAGTCCTCCAACTGGAGGATCAGTGATCTGATTCATCAGCCTGGCCAAGAGTCCTTGTTCAAGAAAACAGAGCCCCGCAATGCCCTAGATATAGTAATTAGTGTGCGAATTTAGAGGGGAAGTGATGCTTACTGAGAGCAGATAAAGAATTAATACTGCTGTATGAATGTTTATGACAGAAATCAGGGTAAATAAGAAACAATCAAAATATATTAACCCTTTAAGTTTGAAAGAAAAAAAAACATACAGAAGAAATTGTGAAAAAGGGAATAAATATATAATGGTGAGTCAGCATTCACACTAAACTTTTGCATAAAAGTTTTTAAAACTTTCTTAAATTTATTCCTGACATTTTAGTCATTTTAAACATACATATAAAGTATAAGTTTAGCCATCTGTTTTAATAAATAATACCACAGTTACATATTAACATCCAAACTGGTTTTTATGACAGATTAAAGGTTTTGCTAAATGCACCCTTGTCTTAAACCCACTTACATCTGCACCAGATGGTCCCCTTGGTCCAGCTTCGCCTCTGTCCCCCTTTTCACCCTTCTCTGCTTTTTGCACTGAGGGAGACAAAATGTTGTCCTTCTTCTCCACCATCACCTTCAGATCAGTCACCTGTACGCAGGAGAAGAAGAGTTTCACACCTTCCAGAAAGTCATTGTTTGTGAAACACTTCTGACCTCAAATAAAGACTGTCAGCAAATTACTGTCACTGCTTATAACTGCAGTCCTTTCTGTCCCTTAATGAATTTAGAAATGCCAGGTTTTGGGGGTTTTAAGGAAATATTTAGCCTAAAAACTCTTAAACATTTAAAAAGATGTGTAGGAATAATAGAAGACAAGACAATCAATTTAACATTTCAACTTACAACCCTGCAGAGAGTTTCAGTTTTATAATAAACCAATATAGATGCAAAAAAAGTTGTAAATGGCACATTGACATTTGGGGAAAAAAAAGTTAAAAAAAAAACTAAATGCACAAGTTTAAGGAATATTTTTACTTCTTAGAACATTATAATCACACTTATTCATAGAGACCTATAAGAAATGCATGAATCTAAGAATTATAATCTGTTTTTTTCCACATCTTACATCTGTCATTCTGTTTGTTTTTGTCATTTCTTTCATCCTTCAAAGTCTCATCTGTTAAAACAATGCTGTAATGGTAAATTTAAACTGGAAACAAACCACGCACCTGAATACCGAGGCTGGCCAGAGCTTTTTGCATGTCCTTTTTTAGAGAAGTAGAAACACATTATTCATGAAATGATGCATAAATCAAAGAACAAATAAATGATAATATGGTATGAAGTGTGCACATATTGTACCACTGCAGTCCCAGGTTTACCAGGAGCTCCATCCTCTCCTGGGTCTCCCTACAAATAATAAGAAGTCAAAGGCGTCAATACAAAACCTGTGAATGATTTAATATTACACTGTTACCATGTTAGGGTCACGTTTCACTTACAATGTCACCTTTAGAACCAGGTGGACCTCTCTCCCCCTGAAACAAGAAAGAAGGTTAAAAACAATGGGGGGGGGGGGTAAATGGTAAAAAAAACAGCAACTACTTACTCGAGCTCCTCCTGCTCCTGGAATCCCAGGAACCCCCTGAGAGACAAAGGCAAGTCATGAAAAACATTTGGATGTTCAGAGGAAAGCAGTGATCTATACACATCACTAAGACTAAAACAATCAAACCACACGTTTGATTTGCTCAAATAAAAATATATTTACACAAGTTTACACTGAGTTTAACTTTAAATCATTTATTTTTGGTAATTGTTCCCAAAAAAAGCCAAACTCCTACTTATCTCTATAGTATTAAGCTCATTTTAGCTGGTTGCTTTTGCTGTCCCGTTCTTTCAGTCATTTGTACATGTTAAGTTGTACAGATTGTTTGTAATTTACATGGACTTTACCCCATTTTGCAAGTATATATGACATATAGGGCAATCACACAGATTTTTTTTTATTCCATGGATTTTTTCCAAAACTCTGCTATAAATACATTTTACTTCTTTGCTGCAGCCCTTTTTCCCACGGCCAATAATCTGCTTGTCATCCAACCCACTGTTGGATCACATATGAATAATACACATTGTTTTATAAAAAAAATTACAGATTTTTGAGGGTCAAGCTACAGGTAAACATCTAAAAGGTATTGACATGTATGGTCTCTATATTCATGTTACCAGATGTGAGGGTAAAGTTGATAAACTCAAAGTTTTGTCTCTAGGCTCAGCTCTTGTTCCACCACAGATCAGTACAGTTCCTGTCTGGTCAAAGAAAATGTCAGTGGTAAATGTTTTCCTTTCTAAGACAGCAGATGCAAGTTTAAGTGTCTGTGGGTCTCGTTCATGGGTGGGAGTGAAACAAAGTGTGGAACTGTTTGGCAAATATGGCAGCCAGAATAAAACAGTATTGATTCTCACCAAAGGTGACAAAGTACAAATACTTAGTTACTTTACTTAAGTAGAAATTTTGTTAATCTATTCTTTACTGGAGGAGCTGACTTTTTGCTTCTGCTCCTTTCATTTTCACGCCATTATCTGTGCTCTCCACTGCAGATGTTTCACTCACAGGCGTTCCTGGAGGTCCCTGTGGACCTGGGATTGGAGCAGCTTCAACTCCTTTTACGTACACAACCTGAGGGAAAAATGTGTAAATGAGTTAAAATGTCAATTTATTGGTGTTATTGTTGCTCTGTTCTTATCGTAAGCCACACCTGTCCGGGAGGACCGATGCTGCCAGGCAATCCAGGAGGTCCCGTGGGACCAGAGGGGCCCGCAGGCCCGGCAGACCCGCGGTCACCTTTCTCCCCATCACGGCCCTGAAAAATCACATGCCGTTATGCAACCGAGAGCCACTTCACACAGATTTATTTCCTTCTGCGCTATAGTAGAGGCTGAACTATAAAATCAAAGCAGGTGGCTGCTGCCACCCCTCCACTGATGTTCAAGAGATAATTAATATAAATTTGCACATGAAAACAGCACTCTGACATTTGGCGCTCCTCTGGATTCCTCTCTGAAGTGGCTCCCCCTTAAAGGCTAAGCTTGATCATTAAAAGCTGGTGGATCTATATGGCTGATTCTAAGAAGCCCATTGATTCAGCAGAGAGTGAGAGTCTGGTGTCGATGTCAAAGCAAACTACTCCCCACAAACACACATTAGAGGAAAGTGACGAGCAGAAAAGGAAAGCTGATGTGTAACGGAGACACAGAGAAAATGGGAGGGAGGAGAGGAAAACGAGAGGATGCTGAGTGGAAACAAACTTTCAAACAAAACACACAAGAGGGATAATTATATAAAGGAGGATTAACAAAACTGACATCTCTTCCAGCTGCTCCAGCTTCTCCTTTGTCACCCTGCAGATTAGAAACAACAATCAGCGTTCTGGAGAAATACACAAAAATAAGCTTTTAATTGAGTATGCACATATAGATTTTTGTTTTAGTTATGCTAAAAGTTATGCTGTTTAGAAGTGAAAAGATTGCAGAGATGCTGCTTAATAAAAAAATATTTTGTGTGACATTTTCTCTATAACTGTCTAACTATTTCTCTGGGTTTAACTGTGATTCTGTGTGATTCTCCACTGAGGTAAATGTGTTTAGAGAAACTAATCCTGATAGTTTTAGATAATATGAAAAAGAGCCACAGACCTTTCTCCCATCTTCACCAGGCACTCCATCCTCTCCCTGCGAGTCAAAACAAAATACGTTACAAACTGAATGATGGCTGGTCGTCAGCAGCAGCACTCTGTTCAGCTGTTTCAGAGGCTCACTTAAGACAGTTATTATGCAGCAGACTTTGTAATAAATGTCTGAACAGCTTTTGGCTGTTCACAGGAAAAGGATCGGTACATCAAGGCCATTACTAGTGAGAGATTGCCAGACAGGCACGCAGAACTCACAATATTTATCCTCCAAATGAGCAGATTAGTATTTAAATCAGCCACTAATAGAAAAATAAATCAGTCATAATACAGTTTATGTGACTCAATCATGGGGAGAGTTACCGTTTTGCCAGGAGGACCAGTTTTGCCATCTTCACCTGCTTTCCCCTAAAACATAACACGACTTATTTAAGAAAACTTTATAAAATAAAAAATATATATATAGTATATAATAATGTGCACTTACAGGTATTCCTGGATTTCCTGGAGGACCAATAGGTCCCTGGGGACCCTGCTCACCTCTTAATCCTGGTAATCCCTATTACAGCAAAATGTATGAGAGCGAACTTAATCTTTTCAGTTTGAGATTTGATCACCGCAAAATGCAAAGAAAAGTCTAAATGATAAATGACTAAAACAGCTCAGTTAAATTCTATTTAAATTGTTGAGCTTAATCAAAAACTTGTAGCTGCCCCGGTCCTTTAAAAACAATGTTATTACAATATTATTATTGACAATATTACATAACAGTCTCCGGTGAAAATAAATTGGCCTTGAGAAATCTTCCCCTACACTTGGCTTATGCAACAAGTTCAGAGTACATGTGAACGTCTCCACAGTGCCCTCTGCAGGATGTAAACCTTCAGTGCACAGATTTGGCAAAAACTCACACTTATGTCCTGATTTAAAAAACAATTGATTTTTAATTTTTTAGGGGAAATCAGGGTCAACAGGAAAAGGGGAAGTGCCATCTCTGAGAAAATCTAAGCTTACGTCTCTTCCAGAATCGCCCGTTTTCCCTGGATCTCCCTGTAACAGAATAAATATATAAATTTATTGTAACCTGACAGGTACATGCATCACAGTGAGGTTTGTAGTTTTGTAAAATGTGCTAAAAACAGAAGTACCCTAAGTCCAGGTGGTCCTGAAGAACCTGGTTTCCCATCCAGACCAGGTCGCCCATCCAAGCCTGATGCTCCTCTGTCTCCCTGAACACACAGAAACCAAAGGTTCACATAAAAATATCAGGTAGTATCGTATTAGATTGTGGCTTAATGAGGCTGCAATCCACTTTGTATTGGAGATAATTATTTACAAAAAGTAAGATGATATTTGTTAATAAACTTTAAACAGAATCTCACTTCAAAAGATCTGAACCTTTGCTTATTGGAACACATAAACTCAGCACAGCAATAAGGAAATTAGTGTTTTGTAGGTTATTTATGTGTTGTAACAATGCTTTTTGGCAATAAACCCTATACCATTGGAAAGTGTTTATTTCCATTTTAAATGATGCCACATGTGCAAGGAACAGGCATTTGTGAAATGAGCAGTAAAGCTGAGTATGCGGGTTGCGCACATGAAAAATTTGCCAAAATCTTCAGTCACACTACTTAATTGCAAACCTTCTCTCCTGGTGCTCCTCTTTCTCCTGCATCACCCTAAAACATTTTTTAGAAGTGAAAGAAAATAAATAAATCATACAGGAAATCAAATGTTCCACAGTTTGAGGCAGTTAAGAAGACTGAAGCAGAGAGTGAACTCACTTTTGTGCTGGCGGGCCCTCGTGGTCCCTCTGAGCCCTGTACAGACAGCGAGAAGTCACTCAGGATGACGAGTCACGCACAGCAAAGGTACACAGAAACGAGTTGCGTTTTCAGTGGAGAGGAATATCAGTTCCCATTAAAGTGTTTGCAAATAAGCCTGAGGCCAACTCACTCTTAGACCTGGAGCTCCGGGAGTCCCTGCTTCGCCTTTCTGACCTTTGCTGCCATGCTCGCCTGGGTCGCCTGCATCACCCTGATAATCACAGTGATGGGAAGTTTTCTTTAGCTGTGCAACCTACTTTTTCAACTCAATTACCACATTTTTTATTTCAATTTAGTTTAGTTGATTTTAACTATAAAATTTGCAGGATATTTTATTGTGGAGTGATTCACATGTAGAAAAGAAAAGCACATACCTTCTCACCTCGCTCGCCTTTCAGCAGAGCCTGGGTATCAGCCTGTGGGCACACAAGCATGAACGTTCACATGTAGCTCTGAATTATCTGAGTTAGACTGTGTGTAGTTCACTTTAAAGTAAACATTTAAACTTTCTTTTTTTTCTCCCTTCAATTATAAATAGTTAAGTGACAATTTTACCAGTTTTCCTGGTGGTCCTGGAGGCCCTTCAGGTCCCTGGTGGGAGAGAGGAAAGTGTTTGAATCTGCTGAGTGCTGACCTAAAGAAACACCAGGAGTTTGTATAATTAAAGAAGACGGCGTACTAGCTCTCCTTTCTCTCCCCTCGGTCCAGCAGGTCCAGGGCTGCCCTGCAATCGAACACAGATCAATAAAGATGCCGAGCGGCCGACCTTCCTCACGCTTTCCTCTCACCCGGCCTTGGCGGAGAAACACAAGAGCGTATTGAAAATCTGTCTGTGCGATGCAACATAAATGAGTCCCTCACATTTCGGCCGTGCTCTCCTGGGTCTCCCATGTCTCCTTTCTCTCCTGGTCGTCCGGGCTGACCAGCCAGTCCCTGAGTGGGCGGTCGATAACAACGTTTGTTAACTGAACTTGATGTAACTTGACAGCTTTAAAGTTTTAATGTGAAAGCTGAACTAAAAGAGAAAGAGGGGGGTTAAAAAAAGGAGCCTTGCCCGCAGTCCTCTTTCTCCTGGCTTCCCTGAAAGTCCTGGTTCTCCCTGATAAGAATCAAACAAACAGGAAACAGACACACATTGATGGTCAGATATACAACCTAAACCTCAATGTTTTATCTATAAAAACATGTAATAAAAATATATTAATTAACTTTCTTACACAAGCAAACATACACTAAACAGGAAAACAAATTATAAAAGAATTCAACTTACAGGTGTGCCATCATCACCTTTGTCACCTTTCTCTCCCTGTAACAGATTTAAATTAAAAATCACATAAAAATACATCAAAAGTAAATGTTCAACACGTCTTTAGTGAAAAAATGTCTTATTTTACCTCTAAACTGTCATCTTTAGAAAAAGATGCATGTTCAAAGGAATGAGAAAATGTTTAATTGGATTTTGAACTCTCATCACATCATAATACATGTGCCAACATATACTGTTTGTCTTTTAAAATTACCAAGTAAAACAGGATGAAAACAACAATAGTTATTTTTAAAAAGCTGTCAAAGATACAGTTCCAAGTATCTTTGTTTAAATCATTTCATTAAAAATGATGTAAAACTAAACCAATGTGAACAGATTTTACATGATTTTAAATATGCAAATTAAAAACTGGTTTAAAAAATTCAATAAAATAGAAGAATATTAAAGTAGGATTTCTTAAGGGAATGCATATCAGTAAAGTTTAAAATAAAGATCTTACACCATTGATATTTGGTGTTTTGAGGATAACTCTCAGCTACTGCATCACATTTTAGCTTAAAGTCAGTAAAACTGACTGAGTTATAGTTAATGTTGTGTTAGCTAAGATCAATCAGATGTGCTCGCCATTTTGAAATAGATTAACCTTCAAAAGTTAATCAGTTGTAGATATTTATCCAATGTTTTCTTTTTAAAACGTTTCATAAAAATCCATACAGTGATTCATGTGACACTAAAAATACATAGTAATTAAACCTGCACACAGATGCAGGATATCACAAGACAGCAGGCAATTATTCAAAATAATAATGTCAGAACAAACAATCGTTAGAAGCAGCCACATATTAAACTGATTAAAGCTAAATATTAGATCAATTAGACGAGGGTGTTCCTCAGATCAGATCAGCAGCACCAACAGAAAAGTTCTCATTACATTTTGTTTGTTCAGACAGAGGAAAAATCTGCCGTTTTATTTACCAGTTTAATAGAAGTGGTTGCTTCCTAAAATGGATCATATCAACAGAAATTTCTTTAAACACCTGAGGTGTCTAATGTCATGCTGACCTGTTTTCCAGGCAGTCCAGCTTTTCCTGGGAGTCCTGGGCGTCCATTCTCTCCTCTCTCTCCCGGTTCACCAGAGTCTCCCTAAATAACAGTCAAACACAGTGATTTAACAACTCAACAGAGCAGAAAGAATAAAGAGGGCATTTCAGGTCTCTCACTTTGGCTCCAGGTCGTCCACTAAGACCAGGGGGTCCCTGATAAGAAAGCAAACATATACAGAATGGTATTAGTGGGATGATTTCAACAATCGTTAGGAGGATATTTTGTGTCTTTTAAACTCACTCGATCTCCTGGTTCTCCTTTTGTTCCAGCCTCATCTGACCCACCTCCTGGAGACCCCTTGAAGGAGGACAGAAATGTTCATTTTATTTGGAGGCCTGCAGAAATGTTTTAAAGGATTTCAAAACATTCTCTTCTGGGGGCTGCTCACTTTCTCTCCTCTTTGTCCCGGATCTCCCTTTTCTCCCCTTTGACCCTCAGAACCAGGCAGGCCTCGTTCCCCCTGTGGGCAGGAACAAACAAACAAAACCATGAACATCTGATAAACTCAACTAAAAAAAGAAAACATAGTAGAATGAGTATATCTCACCTGATCTCCTTTCTTTCCTGATAAACCTTGAATCTGGATGGTTTAGAAATAAACAGTGAATCATGTAATTTTCACATTTAAAAAAAGGGATAAATAAATACAGATAATGATTTTCTCATATCTGTGTGCTCACACTTCTGCCCGGCTCCCCTCGAGCGCCTTCGTTTCCCTGGAAAGAAACACGTTCAGCTTGCTCTCTGATCTTTGCTTGAAAACTCATTACATCAGGTTATGAAATGTTCAACAACAGAATCACGTTCCTCCTGACCCACTGGTTCTTGCAGGATTACTCCTAATTGAATCAACCTTACCTTTTCTCCAGAGGCTCCACTTGGTCCTGGTAAACCCTGGTAGTGCATTAAAAAAACACTTATATATGAAGTTCTCATTCCTCACCAAGTTACAGCTGAAAATATAAGATTTAAAATAGTGTTTCGCTGCTCACCCTCAGTCCTGGCGATCCCGGGATTCCAGGCTTCCCTGCGTCCCCCTGAGAACACGAAATTATTCAGAAAATGATGCAAAATCATTTAAAAACCAAATGAAGGCAACGGCTGAGAGATTTATTCTCTACAAAATAAATAAGAAACACCAGCTGTACTCACTTTCTCCCCAGTCTCTCCAGCCGGGCCTCGCTCCCCCTACAAAGACACAGACCTTTCAGATTCGTTGCATCGTGTTTACTGGGTGAATATTGGCTCGGAGCAAAACATTTCCAATCAATCTCTGTCAGTTTCAGGTTTATTTAAAATGGATCTGATATGTGAGATTTGAACTTACTGCTTACAAAAACTGACATTTACAGCCTAAAGCTGAAGTCGGTAAGTAAACTCATGACGGTGCAAGAAGTGCTAAGTAAGAAAGAGTTTTGTTGTTCATATTTTATTGTTTTTCATCCAACATTTTTTTTTTACTAATACTCCTGACATTTTCCGTCAATTATCTGCCAAAATGTTGTTTGTGAAGTGATACGTTTTATTTGCAAAATACTTTTCTCTTTGTCGGAAATCTGTGTTATCAGATCTCAGGTTTTTTGTTGCATTTTACAAAGTTTTGGTTGAAATAACATTTTTGGCATTTGAAAACATGAACATTCTAGGCAGGACCACTGATGTAAGACGTTTCCCTGTGAGGCATGAAGTGACTCCCGCCACTATTTCAAACAGCCAACCCTCATTATTAAGAACAGGCTTGGTCTCTGCAGACCAAGCCTGAATAAACTGAAGGCCAAACACGTCTGTTGTCAGTCCGACTCTAACCTTTTCTGTTTGTCTCATCAAACCTTTCAAAGATTAATAAAAGTCCAAATAGAACAAAAGGTTTGAATCATTGTTTGGCCTTTTTTATCTAATTTTCCTTTCATGATTCATCTTCTCTCTGTAAACAGTAATTAAACCTGATTTTTTTTTGTCTGTGAATATGAACCAATCATTGCGCAGCAGACACTTAGCGTGCACACACGCTAACAGACATGCACCAACTCGACTGTCTCGTGTAAAAAAAAAAAAAAAAACACACACTCACCCTGTCTCCTCGTGTCCCAGGCTCACCTGGCTGACCTCGGTCGCCCTATCCGGACAAACACAGTACCAGAGGTTGTTGTTTTTGTTTTTCCAGCTTGTGACAGAAACTGTTTTCCTTACCTGTATCTTACCTTGCTGCCAAGTTCACCCGCAGGCCCGCGCAGACCCTAAAGCATCAGAAAATTCTATCAAATCCTACAAGGCAGTTCAGGTTCTGATACCATTCAGCTGGATGTTGAAAAATATTTGAAAACATATGTTTTTTTAAAGAAGCATAAAAATAATAACACTGTAGTATTTAATAAAATACACGAGCCAGCAGTGTTAACAGCATGTACACAAAATCCTGTAAAACCTCATGCCTTTTGGTCGATTGATGGTGTTACTAAGAAATGATAAATCAAGAAACTGTTTCTAAACACTGCAGGCAGAATCATTGATCCAAAAAAAGACAACATTTTAAATAAGGTTTGTGTTGTGTGTCCTTTAAAGGCTAAACTGTGCTTTGAATAACAGCCAGTTATGAGTACCATCAAACAGTCCCATCAGGGATCTTCTATAATTTGCCATGTGGCTAACATACCCGGTCCCCAGGATCTCCTTGCTTGCCAGAGGGTCCAGGCAGTCCAACACCTTCATCACCCTGTGAAACAACAATAACCTGTTACTCAAAACAAACATTTTACATTGCCTATGTATTCTCAAGCCAAATAAGTTTGCATAAACCTTTTCTCCTTTGCTGCCCAGAGGTCCTGATGGCCCTCTAGCACCTGGAGTTCCTGGAGTTCCTGGAATACCCTGATAATAATAATAATTATTATTATTTAAAATATATATATATTTATTAAATTCCCCCACCTGCACACAAAGTTGTTCAGCAGTTATATAAAAGTGTCAGCGCTCACAGGGAGGCCCCTCTCGCCCTTCACAGCAACCCCACTTCCTACTCCTGGAGGTCCCTGTCAGCAAAGAGAGATAAGAGCTGAGAATCATTACGCTCATGAGCTCAGCGGGAAATTTCTGCACTGAGAGGACAAGTTGGTGGTGGTTTGGCTCACCCTCTCTCCTGTGCTGCCTTTATCGCCCTGTGGAAAAGAGAGAGGAAGAGTGAGACTTCAGGAACAAGGCCAAAAGTAAGTAAAAAAAAAAACTAATTTGAGACAAGTATACTAATTATACTCATACAAGATCATACAGCAGAGGTTCCCAAACATTTCCATGCCATGGCCTGCCAAACAGTATGAGCTCCTCACTTTTATTTACTATTCAGTAATGTACTTCACAAATAATTAATACACTTGTCTAAAATTAGAATGTTATTAAGTAACATGTTTTAAAGCTGTATTATATTCCCACTAAAAAAAAACTTTTCAACTAAATGTTGACATATAAGAACAGAGAAAAAAATCAAATCTTCTCTTAAATAACATATAAATTCTATTTAAAAAAAATCAATTATATATGAATGCTTCAACCAAATGTCTTCAATCCTTGAATACTGTCTAGCATTGTGTTTAAAGGTTTGTAACAGGCAGTCTTACAATGATGTGGTTGTAAGTTGTTCGCAAAAAAAAAAAAAATGCTGAATTGCATTTTGCATTGCCATAACACTGAAAAGCATTCAGTGTTATGGCTAAATCATTCAGTGTTATGGCTCCTCTAGCATGGAATCAGCTCCAATCAATCAATCAATCAATCAATCAATCAATCAATCAATCAAAACTTTATTTGTATAGCACTTTTAACAGCCAACGGCAACCAAAGTGCTGCACAACAGAATAAAATACAATCAGATAAAATCAAATAAACACATCAGTAGAAAGAAAAAACATGCAAGAAAAACTGGCCTACTACATGTGCTCTCTGGAGTTAAAAGCCAAAGCAAAAAGATAAGTCTTTAAAAGCCCTTTAAAGCTCCAGTTTAAACTTAAGATGTCGGATCTTAATGCATTGAAATTATTTCGAGCGATTCTGAAAAACAGGCAACCTGATCATAACATAAATGACCAAAAACATAAATCAGTTGCTTTTAAACTAATTTTGCAATTTGTTTTACACTTGTATATATATGGTTTAATTTGTTTTAGTTTTGTGTAACCAGGTTGTTGTGTTGCAGATTTTTGTTTCCCTTTTTTTTACCCTCCAGAATTCTGAGTCCCCCTTGCGCCCCCTGGTGGACCCTCGGGGGATTGCTGTCCTCACTTTGAAAAACACTACAGCATAATAATTAAGACAGATTACAATACAACCCACAGGGTGGAATAACGGCAACAAAAATTAAAATGACAAATCGTTTGCTAAGTTATGAATGTCACATTCTCATCTTTAGTCATATTATATTTCAATTGAATTAACATCAGAAAAGCATCAGCTAATATTGTAACAACAGGGTTCTGCCTCAGGTTTATATCACAACTACAAAATCTGAGATGTTTTTTTTTTCTGGTTTTCCCAGAAGTTAATGAACCTGAACCTATAAAGCCCACCGTCCTCCATGTGTTTCTGCTCCAGCACACTTAATTTAAATGACTGTTTTCATCAGCTTATATCAAGACAAGTAATTTAATCAAGATTGTTAGAGCATAAAAAACATGCTAAGCAGTGGAACCAGGACTGCATCATTAAAGGTGGGTTTAACAGACATAAAGTGCTATCATCATTCAAATTTAGTTTATCTGAACTGTGGTTTGTGTTAGCTTCTAAAAACAAAACAAAAAATGGAACAATAATGAAGTTTAGTATTTATGAAGCCAAAATGTGCAGAGAAAGGGAAATATAACTGTGACTGTAATCCTTGGAAATCTGATCCAAAGATTGTCACTACTAAACTTGTGACCATGTTGAGTTGACATATTTTGCCTTTTATCATATTCCTATTGTATTAATTATTTTTATTGCACCTTGTCTGCTTTGCGCCTTATTAACCCCTGGAATTTTATCCTTTCATATAAGCAGATACGACATGACGAAGAATCTTGAAAACGGGCTGTGGTGTTCATCCTCTCACTAGCAGAATTTCACAACTTTCAAAACTAAAGCAACAAAGATGAAATCAGAGCAGGAAATTTGTTGTTGGAATTAGCTGGCCTTCTCTGATACTGTAATTAATTCATGAAGAGCAAAGTGCAACTTATGAAAAATACAGTTGTGTTATTGAAAAATAGAATAAATATTATGATTAACACTATGATGAGTGTAATTATGAGAAATTGCATGTACTAAAAATACCATCAGTATCCATTTCAAGCATTCAACTCTGTTTTTACAAAAATGCAGCAAGAAAAAATGTAAATGTGCAAGAAGGAAGTTATAATTATATTAAAATATAAACCAGATATGTAGCATATTTTTATATATATTTTACATAATAAACCTTCATAAAATCAACCTTTTTAAAAGTTTTAAATCAAACAAACAAAACTCT
Organism: Anablepsoides cearensis; assembly: GCA_032275365.1. NCBI lineage: Eukaryota > Metazoa > Chordata > Actinopteri > Cyprinodontiformes > Rivulidae > Anablepsoides > Anablepsoides cearensis. The sequence goes on along the minus strand of JAUBOC010000138.1, from coordinate 13,596,870 downwards.
TTAAATCTGTGGATTTACTTTGTGAGAGCATGAGCTGTTAGGCCTTCATTGAAGGGTTGTGCAGATAGCTCAATGCTACCACCATGTGCTCAGTTCAGACAGCAACACCTTCATCTTAAAGACTGATTTGAAAAAATCTACTTGGTCACAAATTATTTACTTCATTCCAGGTTTTCACAACTTTTATTATGCAATTAAAAGTGTAAAATGTGCCTTTTTTTCTTGCATTCTCATATAAAGTGGCAGAGTTTACTTGAGAAATAAAATGTATTTTTTTAAGAACATTTCTATATTTTGTACATTTGTAAATATGGTTTCTGAAATTTACAGGCTCTGCTGTGAGTTTTATTAATTACCAAACTGAAATAGTCAGAGACAGACCTTGATGGAAACACCTGGAGTTCCTGGTATTCCTGGGCGACCATCCTGACCTGGTGTCCCTGGAACTCCGAGGGATCCTTTGGCCCCGTCACTGCCTGGTCGACCCGGAGTACCCTAAATGTTTGCATTGCAGAATTCCTCAAATGTTACTTATTCCTTTGCACATCTTTTCAGTGTTGCTTATTAATCTGTTTTGTACCGGTATTCCTGGGATGCCTGGCTCTCCTTTCCTTCCTGGAAGACCCCCGCCAGATATAGCTGAGCCTGGTTCTCCCTGAAATAGCATCAAAAGTTTCAAGGCAGCACAAATTGCTTTGCACTTATACTTGTACAAATGTTTAAGGGTTTTATCTCACCCTTTCACCTTTATCCCCCTTTGGTCCTGATGGCCCTTGTCCACCTGGTTCACCCTAAAACAAGAGAGACAATTCTCATCAGTGTTTAAGCATCCACTGGATAGTTTTCAGATCACATGATTACTCACTGAGCTTCCTCTGACTCCAGGGAGGCCTTGTGAGCCCTACAGGAAGGCCAAAGTGATGGTATAACCTTTAAACTAATCCAAGATCATGAAAATGTGTAAAGAGTGTGGATTCTTGTAGCCCTACTTACTGGGACGCCTGCATTTCCAGGAGCACCTGGTCGTCCTGGTAACCCTGGATTTCCATCAACACCTGGGAAACCCTAAACAGAAACATATCACTAGATTTAGTTTTATTTAGGCACCTTTTTTATATATATGAAAAGGTCCAGTCTCTACTTACCCTCTCACCCTTTACACCTTTTATCCCGGAGGGGTCGAAAGGGACCGATTGTCCTGGAGGACCAGGTCGTCCTTCTGGACCTCTGGGACCCTCCCTCCCAGGCAAACCGTCACGACCCTTCATCATGTAAACATTATTGGACTCATTATTATCATGCATAGTATTTATTTTTTATATAACAGGAGATTTTGATGTAACGACACAGAATCAACATCTCTGCCAAAACGGACTCACAGGCTCCCCTTTGCGTCCATCTGCACCATCTCTGCCCCTCTCCCCCTGTGGAACAAAAAAATAATATGAATATTTTTACATTCATGAAAGCAAAAGGTTTTAAAAAACTGGAAAGCAAATTAAATGAGTATACTATGTATGGTACTAAAACTTTACTTTAATACTAAGCTTTACTTCAAACTTTATTTAAGGTAGCTTTTCTTGAAGGAAATTATCCCCTGGTTATTTGTAAAAGCTGTAGGTGCTCAAAGTGTGTATTATGAATGACTCTCAGCTACTACCACACCAAATATAAGGTCAATATCTGTAAAAATGCTATTTAATTTAGCTAAAGTCAATTGCCTGTGGCTGCCACCTGGAATCAAGTTGACTTAGTAAATCAGTTCTACAGCCAATAAAACGCTAATTCATAAAATACTTTACTATCGCTAAAACACACTTGTTCACACAAAGGCAACTGGTCAATATTGTGAGTAAAGGAAAATAACTTGCAAGTTATTCTTCTTTTGGAAACAACTTGGTAGCACAAATCATAATAGTGATGATGTAAACATACCCTCTCACCACGCTCTCCCTTCTCACCCTGAAAAACATCAGTGACATTTTAATTTAGAATCCTCAGGATCAAAAAGGCAAAATGAATAAAAGGCAGATTTTTTTTATTTTATTTCTTCTCACCTGAGGACACTGAACAGTACATTGGTCTGAACCTGGAGATACCTAAAAATAGCAGAACAGGAAAACCCTGACATGGTTATAATATTTAATAAGAAAGCATTTCAAACATTAATTCACACTTTTTCCCCACCTCTGGTATTCTGGCAATACCACAAAGTAAGTCTGCCAGGTCAGCGTGCAGTGTGTTCAGCTGAGCTGCATCTCGAGTATACAGGATGTTCTGGGTGCTGCGATCCGTCACGGCCCGCCGCAGCTCCTCCGTGTCTGCTTGGTCTACAGCTACAGCCAGCACTGTCACACCTTACACACACACACATACACACACACAGACCAACATGTAGAAGGTGGCTGTTGGATCTAATTTGTCCAGTACAGTGTTGTGCAGACAGGTTTACAATTGGCTTAAGAACATTTATCAACATAAAAGAAGCATGAACTCATGAGTCATAGAAAAACTACAAATTAGAGAAACAGAAACCAGTTTAATAATGTTGAACTATATTTTATCTATATATGGTATTTACTGTAAATACAAAACTGTGCATCTGTTGTAAGAATGTTATTACAAATGCATAGAAGCAAAGGCATTCTTTAGTGACTTTTTAGCTGGTTAGCCGCCAGTTGAACTAGCCCAACTTCACTGACTTGGTGATGGTAGGTAGTTACTAGGGGTGTAAATCTGTCATGAATCTTGCTTTTCTATGATTTATTTTGTTAGAATTCTTCTGTTTTATTGTTTAGTCATCTTGTCTTATTTTCTCATTTCCTGTTAGTTTCCTCCATTTCCTGTATCATGTTATCCTC
>JAUBOC010000138.1:13566387-13578387 GCA_032275365.1 Anablepsoides cearensis | reverse complement strand
GTGTGTGTGTGTGTGTGTGTGTGTGTGTGTGTGTGTGTGTGTGTGTGTGTGTGTGTGTGTGTGTGTGTTGGGGGGGTACTACATGCAATAACTGTGTTTTTAATAAAATCCTGAGGTCATTTATTTTTAATAAATATGTTCAGCTGAGGGCAGCATGCTTGTACTCTTTTCTTTTTTGTGCAAGAACGTTTGCATGAATTTAAAACACTGAGAATAATAAAAGTATATTATAATATTTGTAAGGAAGACAGACAGCTTAAGTTAGTACATTTAAATAAGTAATGCTAAGTGTTCAAATCAATCATTATCAAAAAGGTATGACTTTAAAAGCATTTAACGTTTTAAAGCAGTTTGCAGGTTGTGGATGGTGTTTGCATGCATAAAGAGGCTCCAGCTCACCTCAGACTCTCTGCTCCGTGCTCCGGACCACAGACTGCAGCTGTCCACTTCTCCACCTGTGGAGCATCCAGTCCACGCTCGTGGCTGCAGCGTGCGGCCACACTCAGCTCTGTTCCCAGTTCCAAACACAAAACAACTTTCAGAAAGCACAGGGCAACGCCGCGGTCACAGAAGAACCAAACTCTTCCCGCTGCATCCCCACAGCTCTGTTTCTGATTCCAGAGGCTGCCGCCTTGTTTCGCAGGGAAGAGCAGAGCTCGAGCTGCAGCAGAACAGTTCAGACTTGTTCGGATGCCTGAAGGGGAGTCCTCCTAAGCTCTCTCTTTCTGCTGTTTTTTTTTTTTTTTTGTCCTCATCTCTTCTTGCAGCTGACTGCAAGCAGAGACTGAAACTGTATCCTAGTGGCTCAAGTTAAAGACAGCATTTCACAGCTGAGGTCAGAGGTTTACATACATTCATCATTGTCATAAATGTAACTTTTAATAACTTTTTTGAATTGTTTATTTTCTAAGGTGAAACAAAACTTTTTCTTAAAACAATGTTTGAGTATAAAAATTTAAGTTTGGGGGGATTTTCCATGTTGAATGGGGATGGAACATCTTCCACTCACCACAACAATAAGTCTGATAACTTTTTATACTGTTTGTGGTTCATGGTTTATTTTATTTTTAATGAAACTTTCAGAAAGTAATTGATTGCATATCTACAACTGATTAACGTTTAGTCAACTTGATTCAAAATGCCCCCTTAAGCTAATAACACACTTCTTTCAATTAAGTCAGTTATATCAAGGTAAAGTTTGTTGTAGTAGCTAAGAGTCATCTTCAACACACTGAGAACAACTCATTACACAAAACCTTTTCTTAAAACTTTGGCACCATTGTAGTCGACATTATCTGTGTTTTAGTAAAATATATCATGAACCACATGGGGTTTAATGTACTTTCAGAAAGTTATTGTTGAAAGTACATCTAAGGAGCTGTTATCCTCTGATTTCCACATTTAATCTGCCAGTTCAGTTTACAGCACTTCTTTACAGAAAGATGGTAAAGATAGCATGTTGTCAGGGGTTGTGTTTAAGGAACTTTGGGAAATTGTCAACTTTTTTTTGAGACAGATCCTTACAGTGTGCCTGAAACCAAAAAAACAAAGTAAAACAAAACAAAGCAAAAACAAGCATTTGTTTATTATTGTTATCATTCTGATTGTAGCAACATCGAAGTGCTCTTGGGGGCCCCCTGTTGGCCTGGGGTTAAGAGATTTGGGCTGGCTATGGGATTTCTTTTCATTCAAACTAGGTCAAAATTATACATCCTTTCACCTAAATCTTTTAATTGCTGATTCTGAAGGTCCTAGCATGTCTTTTAACTCCTGCTTGGTGACAGTAATTGACTGCAGCTGGTAGTTTCTCTTTGCCAGCATCATAATGATTTGTTTGACAGAACTCAGCAGATCGACCGATAATCATCTGTTACCCTTAGATGAATGAAAATTGGTTTCTGTGTTCAGGAGCAACCCAGAAACCACTAAACCTCAAATGTACCATGAACTGTGAACTGCTGGAACACCAGTGACACCATCCACAGTGAAGAGAGTTTTACATCAGCAAAAACTAAGAGGACCAAGAAACAGGCACATATTATTGTGTCATATTTGCACATTATGTCTGAGGTGTCACAATGTGTCATGAGCCAGGAATGTGGTTTTAAGATGCTCAATCCAAACCAGTCAGAAAAAAAAAATTAGAGGGCAATGTGTTTTTTATACCACTTTTTTCTTTCATTTCTTTATGTGAATATACCTAAAATGGAAAAGTGGAAAAGTACAATAATTTGAATGGAACACAAAAATATATTCAAAAATACGAGTTCATCCAAATAAACAGGTTGACTCTCAATAGAAAAATGATCTCAGTGTGATTTTTTTTAAATGCACCCTGATCCCATTTAATCATTTTTTTGTGATTACTGCTGTACGCTCTACTGGTTTTAAATTTGGGGATATGAAGAGAGAAGATTAAGAAAAAAACATGCTGTAACATGAGTGTAAGTTAAATCTGTGTACATTTTCTATTGTGTCTTCTTGCTTCTTTATGTGAAACAATTAAAAAATATAAATATTATTATCAGGAAGTTGTTGTTAATGTTCATTAATGTACTCTAATGGAAGCAAAAAAATTGGTGAAAAACCTTATGCCTATATGTTTATAGCCATATACTCTGTATATTACCTATTTACTTTTAGTCTTGATTTTAGAATCATAATTTAATCATGTCCTGTTTCAAGTTGGGAAATTAGTTCAGTGATTTTAGTGGTTTTATTTTATTTGTTTTATTATTATTTTATTATAATTTGTGTTTTTATATAGATATGTACAAAGACTTAACTGAACATACAGAAAATGATGAAAAAAAAAAAGAAAACTGAAAGTACATTAAAAGCCTTTTAGAAACCCTGGGGGAACTACTGCTTAACATCACTAAAACTCTATAAAAAGCAGTCTGATATCTTTGAAGCAAAAAGAGAAACATGTGGGATGGCTTAAGACTTTTACAAAATGTTATTACCAGCTTAAAATCCCCCCTCACCAACCCACCTTTGGAATGTGTTTCAGGCGTGTAATGCAGAAATTGATGTTTATTTGACAAAAACGATTTAAACTGACAAGGCATGGAAAATGTCTACTGACTGAAATTTAATAAAATTCTGAGTGAATGTAAACATAAAGCCTTAAACCCGAATATTCCGTACAATTCCAACATGTTTCGATTTGTATTTGAACTTCACACATCCATGTTGTATGACACCTGGGCTGTGACGTTCAGGTTCTGAGGAGGTGGGTCCATGCAGTATTTAATGAATGCACACATTAAGCAGCTGGTTATGTTTAAATTCAGTTTTTTTTCTTTCTGAACACTTTCACAGCCCTCTAGCAATGACAATATTACCAATTATTCATGTTGATTCTTGCTAGAGAAGCTGTGGCAGTAAAACAGTTAAGTCTCGCCTTTGAGAGATAAAGTTTTCCATCAGCATGGACGGTTTTTAATTCAGAGGAGGAACTAAAATTTTCTCACCGCCTACTGCCACCCATAAAACCTGTTTTGGCAGCCCTCTTCCCTTCAGATGGATGTTTCTTTTATTTGCATTTATTGTTTCTTAACCGCTGAATTAAATGTCTCAGTAGGAGAGAGAGAGGGACAAAGGCTGGTGTAATCAGGCAGGAAGTCAGAGGTTCAGGGAAATCTGTGCACGACAGATGTGATCTGCAGCTCTAGATATCTTGAGTCAATCAACCAAACTGAAGCCAGGCTGCTCTAATAAAAACACATTCCAGCACGAGAATGTAGCATGTATTTTCCTGACACTGCTTTTCTTAGCTGTTGCTGATTATGAACAATGCAGAAAAGATGACTCGTGGGTTTAGCAAGGGCAATGGCATAGGCAGTATAGGTAAAGGCTAAGGGTGCCGTTCATCTGGGGTGCACCACAAATGAAATGAAAAAAAATTATATATTTTTTTTAATCAGAATATTGTTGATTTAGTCTGTAAAATAATCACTGGTTACTCTTGTTCTGTGGGTTTCTCAGCTGCTTTGTTACATGAGGTGTTTGGTGCAGAGAATATTTCACGATAAAAGTATCATGGCGCAGTCAAGACTAGGGCTGCTACGATTAGTCGATTAAACTGATGAATAATTGACTATTAAAATAGTCGACGACTAATTTAGTAGTCGATTAGTCGTTTAGTTTTTTTTTTACTTTGTTTTTCTCTCCAAACTGCTTTGACACCTTCCACTGCCACATCTGCCTTTCTCTTTGACACACATGCACAGTAGTGGTAACCAGTGCAGGCCGTGGACGTCACAAGACATGATACAGACAGGCTCTGGTATCATGGCTACCTGACAACAGACTAAATAAATACAGGAATTTCAATTAGAAATGATTTTGATATTTATTTTTCATAAATTAGTCTTATAGTAATCGACCAACAAAAACTAATTGTTAATTAATCAATAAAATTAGTCATTAGACTAATCGATTTATCGAAAAAATTATCATTAGATTAATTGAGAGAAAAATAATCGTTTAGGACAGCACTAGTCAAGACTAGAACAAACATAAAAAAATATAAATAATGGGAGTTTCAGTTATGATCTCAGATAAAGTTCAGGTTTAAGTCTGGTTTTCAGTATTCTCCCTTCATAAAATACAGATTTTATGTCCAAAAATAATAATAAATAGGCCCTCTGGAGGAGTTCTTCTTTAAGAACTCCTCCAGAGGGCCTACTTTTTTTTCTACCTGGATTACTGAGATGCATCAGGACATTTTGAACTGATTTTATGATGTTTTATTATTCAAAAGATTTAATGAAATGCTCTTCAAATGGCTGGAAAATACAAGATTTTCAGGGGGAGTTAATCCCTGGATCCCCCTAAACTGCTTCAGTCCACAGTTACTGGTTACAACCTGAACAGGTGCTCCTCGTTGCTGTTAGGAGATGTTGGCAGGTATAAGGTAGACGTCTGGTTTTCTGTTTTGAATAGATTTTATTGTTAACTGTTTTAATTGGACAACTTGGGTAAAATAAAATAAAAAATAATATCAAAGGTAAAACTATATAATTTTGTACGTGATACTATGTAAATGTGCAAATAAATTTAGAAAACTGCCCAAGGGGCACCACCTGTATTCTTGTCTAGGGTACCAAATTGCCCAGCCCTGGGTTTTACTTGCACATTTTGTCCAACTTTAAATGGTGTCATTTGCTTTTTTTCCAACATTTAGCTTAAAAAAAATGCTTAGGGCTCTTTAAGAGAACACTATGAATCCTCTCCTGAGCTGCTCTGGTTGGGAACAAAAAAGTTAGCCTAATTCCGACTTTAGCTATAAAGATTTCTTCGACTTTAGTATGTCTCTAATATGTCTCTATGTGAACTTTTTTTTCCTTTGGAGTTTGAATGCGTTTTTCTTATTCATGTGTGGAGTTTCCTTCAACAGTCCAGAAACATCATGTATAATTTGATGTGCATGTCTGTTTTGAATGTTTCTGTGTTGGCCTTGTGATGTATAGCATCCCATCAACACTGGCTCTGATGCTCTCCAGATTTAGCTTGTAGACATTTAGCTGACCCACTTGAAAATAAAATAAAAAAAAACATGGAAGAGCAATGACGTTGAGGCTTCATCTGCCAGTAACAAATATTTAGACATTGGTGATATGACATCAAAAATGTATTTTTTGGCACGCATGTGAACATTTTCTTTCATTCTTTTGTGCTTGGAGGGTTCAGTCTGGATCAAGCAGGGAGGAGGAGCTGCATGTAGTGGGAAGGAACTGTAGCTTGTGATATTTAAACAAATGTCTGTCATGAACAAGTTTAAACTAGTTTTATGAGGAAAAGGCTCTGAGTTATGTGAAAAAAAAATCATTTTAGTATTTCAGCTTATCCTTACTTTGGAAGAGCTTTAACATCACTTTGATTGTGTGAACACAAAAATATTTCCTAACAATTCTGTATTTTTTATTTTATTTTTTTTCCTGGACGACTTTAACTCCCTGGTAGCAAAATGCAACAAAACTGAGCAATGACATGTTTAGTCTGTTTTCTGATTGACACTGATCTTATTCTCTCCTGCTTCCTCATATTTATGCTTACTCAGCTCCACTTAAAGCTGTGTGACAACATGGAAGACAGGGCAGATTACATGCGAGTGGAATGTTTCCTCATATTCCCTTTCACTTTGTTGAACACACTGCTTAGTTTTTTGACAGTGTGTAAACGGGTTTTACATCTGAGTGCAGGCAGGTGACAAGAAAACAAATCCTCTTAGGTTTGTGTTGCCTGAGACGGAGGGGAAGCTCTGAATGCGTTTGCTTTGAGTGGAATTTTGTGCTTAACCTGGCTTTGTCACAAGGACACGATGGAGAAATGGTTTACAAGACAAGAATTCATGGGCTGTCTCACCTCTCTGAGTTTTAATTTCCAATCGCCTGAAGCTTCCACCTCAAATACCACCTGTCCAGGTGACAAACAGCACACTGACCTTTCATAGCATCAAAAATAGGGGAAGGAAGAAATGAACTTGTATGAAGCAATGTGTGTGTTTAGACAAGTAACATCGTAAGAAAAAATGATCAGATAAACGTCACTAGAATGGGAGAGTCAGTTGTTTTAGAATATTAAAAACAGAGGAAATATGACAAATGACAGGGAATATTTTTTGAAATTTTGACCTTAAGTTAGAGTTCATTAACTGCTCTATTTACAGAACTGGTTTGAATATAACAAAATACTGCTAATTAAAAATCAAGGCTAAAATGACAAAAAAAATATAAAAAAAAAACATGTTGAATTATTAGAGACCTAAATTTAATCATAACAAAAAGATTTCTCCATTCCATAATATTTTTAAAGTATGATAATTAATTTTATTTTGGAAAATTGTAAACTTTTTGTTAGAGTAGGAAAAAATACATTTGAATTTAAGATCATGGGATAAAAAGGTACAACTGCATAAAATGACTTAAATGATTTTGCTGTTCTGGACAATTTATGAGTTTCGATTTCTGCTTTGGTGAAAAACAATCTCTTGGACTAAGATTTGTAGTGATGCCAGTATAAAAAATGTCATCAGTATCAGGCTTTAGCTCAGTCTGAAGCTTCATTAAGTCACTGGTCCCTAACAAAATAAATGAGCCTATAATATAATTTCTGGACACAGCCAGTCAAGTTATTTCTTCTTTCAAAAGACCCATCTTCATACTGACAGCTCATATAAGTGAGTTATAATAACTTAGAGCAAATTCAATTGATTTGTTGCCACTTGCAACATTGGAACATTTAGTGCCTACAACTACATTTTGACAAGATGTGAAGAAAACCAGATCCTGTTGACCATCTTGGTGGAGCTTTGTGCCAAAGTTATTGACAATATATGTGACAAACGCTCAGCTCTAATGGAGACACATACTGAACAGACACAATCAAATCGAGAGCACAATTTATCTACACTGACAGCAAGTGGGTGGCAGGCTTTCCCCTCATGATGTACGAACAGAGAAGTTATTTAGGTAAAGCAGAGTTTAAATCTCACTCAGTTGATGAGCTAATGGCTAATCCAACACCAAAGAGTGTTGCTGTTGTTTTGTAACAACTTTAGTCTTTTAAATATCCTTGCCATTAGTGACAAACACTATAAACTTTTATGTTGCCATCATTTTAACAAAACATAGTCATTTGTGTTGAATAGTCTTAGTTATTACAATTACAACTGACAACGGCAGCAGCTAGCTTTAGCACTTCAGGTACAGCAGAAAAGAGTAAAAGTTCTGTGACTTTATTGTATTGTAAAGATTCATTGAACGTTACAGCGGCCGTATGAAATTTGTCACAGTTGTGTCTTAGTGTTTGTATTTTTTTTGTTTGTTTTCTTGATTTATATTCAGTTATTTGCTTTCCAGTATGTTTCAGTTACATTTTTAGTTTCTGCCTGTTCTTTTCTGTTTTGTTTTTTTGTTTTTTTTTTTGCTGTTGATGTGTAACTAAAAAAATCTATGTTCACGTTCCTGTGTTGTTTTCTCTCAGCCAGACTCAAAACTATTTTCTCTCAGTGTATCACACACACACACAAACACACACACCTGTCAGTCATCTGTAATCATTTAACCTGGCTCTACTCAGTAATCACCCCTTCCAGCAAATATATTTGGATTCTTGGTTTAAACTCAGGCTTTGGTCAGATCTGAGCACACAAGTTACTGAAACTCATGTACTGTCTTGATCTTAGTTCAGTTTTGACAGTTTTTGTTCCGTCTACTCGTTTTGTTTTCATTTACTAAATCACTTTTGAATTAACCTGCCTGTCTGCTTACCTGACATCTTGGGTCTAGTTTTCACTACAGCCACCAGTTATTACAGAAATTTGGAAGATTTACATTGTTTTAAGATCACAGAAAGTGAAACTGGCCTTGCTTTGGGATGTATTGCAAGCAATAGCATAGCATGATTATCCCACATCTTAATACTCATGTAGGCAGTGACCTCTGCAGTGTGTTAGCTTGTGACATTTATAAGGACAAAAAATGAACAGAAGCTGTAGAAAAAAAATCTAAATGTTCTCCTCCTCTGAATGCTTTTTAAAAACTGAAATAAATGTTTTTGAGGACATTAAACCTGTTAAAAACATTTAATTTTTTCATGACCTCAGCTTGTTTCTAAATATCTTTCTTGCATTAGAATAACATAAATTGATGTGATTAATAAAGACAGGAACCACACAGCTGCTCTGCTGGCATCAGGCCTGAACACACACAGGTTCACATCACAGCATGATATGTTTTCATTTAGATTAAATGTTGTATGTTTTACATCTTGGCCCTGCTGACATAAAAAAACTACTATGTGATGAACTCAACAAGTTCACATTGTGACTTCAGGTTCTATTGATATTTCAGACATGCATCAAAGTATGTTATGAAAGATTTAGTCTCTGCAGATTAAAAATCCAATGAATAAATGATCTGTGGTCTGTTACAAACCAATCTAATGTCCACATCATCTTGCTTCCGTTGCGTACCCATTGACCCACGGGGAGAAACCATTGGGTGGTTCAGACAGAAAAGCTGCAGCTGATTTTAATGGTGACTTTCTAATAGCAGAGTACCAACTTGTCTGAACATACTGGCATAAACAAAGACACGATGATGATTCAGCCGTCTGGTTTGGGTGTTTGTTTCCTCTGTAATAGTACTCCCGGCAACATCATCCTAGGTGGGAGGATGTGACATGTTTGAAAAGATCTAAAAGAAAAAAACCTCAGGATTAAACAAATGTGAACGTCTTCCTCACATCGTCAGTATTGGAGGACCAGGAAACAATAAAGGCAGCAGCTGTTCAGTCATGTTTCTCTTTAATCTCTGCATCTCTAAGCCTCTGATGAAGGTGAGTAAAACATTCATATTTAGACGTCCACTGTAAGTTCTGTCTGTCACGTATACGTAAACCAATCACAAACTACACATGTTCATACTTTAGGTGTGGTCTTTGTTTAAATGGAGGTTTGCCTCATGGAAAATGATACTACTTTACATTTCAAAGCCTCATTCTCTTCAAACCAGCAGCTTTGCACGCTTTAAAGACAGGGTTCACTTTCACATCCTACAATAATCAACATTTAAACCTGTCTTCCTCTTTTCCAAATGTGTGTTCAGACACACACTGAGCTTGTAAAGTCTCATGTCTCTTAGATGAAAGGCATCCCATTCACATGAAACATCTTGTCCTTTTGATCTGAACTGAACGAACCTTGGTTTTAAATTAAAGCCAAAATTAAAATCATTTCTGGATGTTTTGGAAATTTGTTAACCAATTATTTATTTTTTAAAATGATCTTTAGCTTTTTTTTCCCCAAGTTTTATGTGTATGTGTATAATAGTCAACTCTCTGTACTAGCTTTAAAAGGATAGACACACATGCACATAAAGTACAGTATATTATCCTGAGACACTAAGAGAAAAAGGGATGCAGAGGACTACTGTGTCACTATACAGAATGAAAACAACCAACAGCTAAAGGCTCTGCCACACTAAAGTGTTTTAGACAACTTATGGTAATGTATGAAAACACTGTGGCAGACGAAGATGGAATTTGAAAACTCCACTGGAAACCCCTTTTTTTACTTCAATATCATATTGACAATGAGTTGAACAAATGTGTATGATCTGTGTCTAACATATGAGTAACATATTAATAACTTTTAGCCTATGCTAAGCTTATGAATAGCATGTTGGAGTTGCAACTTGTAAACTTCAACATATACCAGCATGTGGCATTAAGTTTTCATACTTTGGCACCAGTTATTTAAAACATTATAGTGTTACAGGGCATTAAATAAAGTGGAAGAAGAGAAACTCTCAATGAAGCCCCAGCATGGCATATTACCAGCAGATTGAGGAAGTGGCTGATATCAACAAATGTCAGCAGTAGAAAGGCTGGGCTAAAGGACAGCACAGATAATATTCATGGCAGTCCTTATCAAAAAGTAGTAAACTTGAAGTTCATTTTAATAAGTATGCTTCAGTTTAAGTTTAAGTATATCAAGTATACTAGACACCATACTTGTAGTGTACTAGAAAGTATACTGATTAAATATTTGTTTGTACTAAATTGGGATGTTTTTAGTTTATACTGTTATAATGTTTATAAACTTACCAAAAAGAAGTTTACCTTAAGTACTTGTCATTAAGTATTCTAAGTATACTTTTATTTACCATATACAATGATATAAGTATACTAGTTTACTAACAAGTATACTTCTAGGACTAAGTTGGCCCACAACAAGTTTATGACAGTATACTCAAAAGTATACTGAAAGTAATCTTCTATGCATACTTTTAGTTTAATCTTGAAATATACAACACATAAACCAGTCTGTGTGAAGCGTGTACTACTAAATTTTATCTTGGCCAAAACTTTGAACATTAGTATAGACTAAGTAATTTTTTTGTATACTTTTAGTACAAGCCAAGTGTAGTTTAAGATAAACTTGGTTAAGTATATCTCAGATAAGTACATAAAAAGTAAACTGGAAGTATCCTCTTTTATTTTATTAGTATACCTAAAGGGTACTTGCATAAATACTACTTTTTGCTAAGGGAGCAGTACAGGCTGGGGTCTACCAGAAAGCACCCATGATCCTGGCTGGTTGTGCAAACATGCCTCTGAAACTGTGCAGACACAGCATGCAACACCATTACCAAGTAGATTAATACAGGAACATCTGTGCTGAGTATGGACTGGATGTACAGTCAAAGTGGGAGAACCTGGAACTTCCAGATCCAGACAGACCAATAGGTCAAAGCCTCAGTGGTGGGTGGTGTGACCCCCACGCTGGAAGAGTGGCTCCAACAGATCACAGGAGTAACCTCAGAGATCTCTGTCCATATGGAACAGCTCAAACACTCATCATTTTCTCTAACGGGCATTGAAATTGATTGTTTCTTGTCAGGGAGAAGTAGCAAATAACCCTGAGCTCTGAGAATCCAGCTGTGTTCCGGAGCTCTACAAGAACAATGCCCACCCACTTTTATATTCTGCAGGTGCTTTTTAATTTTCTGTTACAACATGTACAACCTCTGTTCTGCTTTTCTTCCACTGAAACTTCCTTCATAGAACTAAAGCAAATATTTAAGGTTAAGAGTCACTGGATAGCAATGTTGAGGTTTAGCTGAAGGAAAAGAAGGGTCCATTAACAATCCTTTCTCTGTTTTCTAGACAGATGACTAAGAAACAGCTCATTCTGAATTGTGTGAAACAGACTTTTTGTGGTTCGTTAACGCCCATCTGACTCATCTGAAGCCAACAAAAACCAAAGCGCAAACAGCAACGCTCTGACTCCCTCTAGTGGTTCAGAGTGGAGGCACAGTTTTATTTTTATTCATAATGCATCAAACATTTACACGGAATATTATTGACTGCGAAACAAAGAAACAAATAAAACAAATAGGTTGTTAAATTATGCATAAAATAAATATATAAATAGGCATACTCATGACCACAAATCACATCCTTTATTCTCTCTCTCTCTCTCTCTCT
>JAUBOC010000138.1:13489384-13500234 GCA_032275365.1 Anablepsoides cearensis | reverse complement strand
GAACTGAAAAGGTGAAATTTCATTATCTGAGATTCTTTTTGTGAATTAAATTAAATGAACATGTTTTGTATAGACCACAGATGTGTCCTTACTTGTTCTAGGACCCCCATAATAGGAGACCTTTAAGAATGGGGCAGCTGTGACTGATGTGTGCAACTGATGCTATTTAAACTGGAACATAATATTATTGATGAAAATCTGACTAAACACTTAAAAGGGACAAATTTAGCAAAGTAGTTTCTTCATAACTGTTTTAATTGCTTTAGTGTTGTATTAATATTATATTCAACCACTTAGCATGTATGTTATAAAAAAGTGACTTACATGGAATTTTAAAACTTTAGTAAGAGTTTGTAAAGAAAACCCTGGTGGGAAAGTGTGTGCAACAAAGAAAGAAAAGTAGCTCTGGTGAGTAAACAAGTTCTACACTAACCAACTTATGGTTTTACAGAACTTTAACAGGACAAAACGTTTAAATTGCTGACTCTGAAACTGATAAGTCAGTTTTTTTAATAGATTGTGGTTCTGAAATGTTTCAATAAAACCCATCTAGTGGTTCAAGAGATATTTTGCGAACAGACAGTACTACTAAAGCTTTAAACACAAACCTCTTGCACTGAGATTATAAACTGGGGATCAGTCTTAGCTACCACCATGACACATTTTAGGTGAATGAGGTGAGTTGTAGCCATTGTTGTGCTATGGTCACTTTGCTTTGGAGGCCATCTTGACTCAGGTTGACTCTAAATGCCAATCAGGTGTAGACGTCCACTTAAAACTTTATTATTTTCTGAAAGTCTCAATTTATTCAGTGATTCAGTTTTGTTTTGTCAAATTAATGGTACAAACTGATAAACAGACATGCACAAAAAATTAAAGGTCTATAATCATGACATAGAATACAATGGATCTAAAAGTTTATAGATCTAGATAAACAAAATGTATCAACACAACTCTAAACAGTCATAATAAATTAGACAAAAAAAGTGGCCTTTTCATGAAAAGAAAAGCCCACGTATTTTCCTTTACATGTAAATAGGTATGCGGGTTCACCTTCACAGATGTCAGAGATCCTTTCAGGGCTGTTATTGTGCCAAAACAGACCTGTTTGCTTTGAAAACACATTCTGCTCCACAGATAATTACCATAGTAACCACAGAGCTGAAACCCTAAACTATCTGGATCTTTCCACACAATTACATTTCAGTGAACATGCCATGCACCAGGACTGTCATCAAACAGCCGGTCAGATATGACAAGACAAAGCAGATTAATTCATTACACTGAGAGCGAGGCCTTGGACTTGACAATAAAACCCATTTCCTTGACAACCCGCCCCGGTGGCAGAGGGCTCCCACTTCATCCGAGGGGCAGGAGGAAGAAATGAGTTCAGATGTGGCGTCGAAGCAAAGTGTATTAAGCTGCATTTTTTATTCTTATTTGTCTTGGATAAAGACAGGGAACAGGAGTGTCCTTTTGCAACAACGTGCTGTTCAAAGACACAGAGGAAGCTGGTTTGCACAGCCAATAATCTAATGACTTTTAAGTCAGGGACTGTGCATCACTTCCACTGTGATAAATAGATCAAGTGCTGCTCATTTATTTGAATACCTAAAAACAGTGAAACCATTTCAGAACATCAACAAATTAATATTTGTGTTTAAAAGTCAGAGGATTTCCATATTGGCAATGTTGGTGTCAAAGACTCCACTTTGAGTTGACACACTAAAGGCTCTTTTTTACAAGATATACAGGAGTTCAGAGTAAACTAAATAAAGCAAAAAGTGACAAACACATTCTTATTTATACATTTTTAACCCATTTTCAAAAATCAGAAAATTACAAATCAGAAAACCAACAAATAAAAGTTATGCCCTCGTAAAATGTTCCAACATTGTTTGATAGTCGATTTCCTGTCTGAGAGCTGATGTCTAAATGCAAATTTTGATTCCATGTTTGGCACTGGCTTAAAGAAACAACAAGGAAATGCTTTAAAAAATGTTTTAATTTGAGTCAGGTTTTGATAAACCTTTTCCATAATTCAATCAATCTTTTTCCCAAGTACTTGTATTTCTGCTTCCTCATTCTCTTGTGCAAGTCACGTCTTGCCTTATCTGGTGTAGTACTTTTGTATCTAATACAAGTACAGCTTGATCATTATCATGTAAGGACAAATTGGAAAAATGCAAGTGGTCACCACAGCCCCAGACGCCCTTCCTAATGCAACCAGGGCTTGAACCTGCAGCCTCAGGATTAATAGACCCCGTCACTGATCACAAAGCTCAATGATGACAAGTCAATAAAGAAATGTGGCAAACTATAAGACTCTTTAAGGTCAGTCAGTATAAAACTTTGCTGTATGACCTTAAATCTTTTGCATTCAGTCAATAGTAAGCTCCAAATATTTTATTCAGACATTAAAAACAATAAATAAAATGTTACAGGAAAAATTAAAATTAAGATTTCCCATAACAGACTCATTTACTGAAATAAAATCTTAGAAATTCAGTCAAAATGCTTTAGGGCAGAAATTGCAGCAGACTAAACCACAAAGTCATGAAGACTCGTGTTTTAACATGAACATTGGTTTCAAAATGAGAAGTATATAGGTGGAATGAAAAAGAGAACAAACACAAAGCTGGTGACTTAATGTGTACGGATCCTTTTTTGTGATCTCCCAGATACACCATTTAGAAAAAGTGTTCAAGGCCATACAAAAGACTAGTAAAGTTTCTGAATCAATCAACTAGTACCTCATGCTTTAGCAGATTGTTCATCACCTTTTTATTTACTAGCAAAAACATTCTGAAGTCAGATCTTAGCAAACTAGACATGGTAGTTTGACCACAGGGTGGCGATATAGGCCTCATTGCTAATGACTGTATTCAGTAGAAGAAGTAGTTATCCTGACTAGAACATCACTTTTTTAAAAGCTAAAGGAAACACAGCATTTAAGGAAAGCTGTTCGTTAGTTTTCTGTGTTTAATATGTGCTCAGAATAAAACACGATTGGCCGCAGTTGTCAAGTTTTCTTCTTCCTGAAGCAAGAGTCAAACATTTTTTTTAATTAGTAGCAAAATCTTAAAATTGAACATTTTCTTTTTATAATTAAAACCAAACAGTACAGTACACACAGCTATAGTTATTGTGCCACATCCACTAAAATGCCAAATATTTAGAATAGGCTTTTTTTTTTATTAAAATGCTCATTTAGGAAATTACTACAAAAAAGCAGGTATTAAATGTTTAACTGGATAAAAAGCCATGTTTTTTTTTTGTTTGTTTTGTTTTTTGCTCAATGGTGCACATGATTATAAAAAGGAGAACTGAAACAAAGCCCAATCTGAAGAGTCTGCTGACTGCTGTTTGTTTTTTCATAAAGTCTTAGCTTTTGTTGAGCATTTTTTTGTAACAAAACCCCTAAATTCATCTCAGTAGCAGAAATCATGCAGGTAACAAAAGCATCATAAAGTCCCAAAAAAAGTTGTGGCACAACAAGTTTAGTCTGATGTCAGGATCACTTCCTGTAAGTGCGTAAGTGTGTTTATACCTGAACCTAAAAACAGGATAAGGAGCAACTACCAAACCAAAGCTTAATGTCAATATTAAAGAACCAGAACCCTGCTGGTTGGCATCCATCTTTTTATTTATTTTATTTTTTTTAATCTCGTCTTTAAAAAGGTGTCGTTTGGTTTACAGATGAATGTCAGGTTCATAGTACTACTGTTCTTTAAACAGCTTTAGTGTGGTGCAAAGGTGTTAAACACCTCTCTTACTACTGCAAGAAAAAAAATATGGCACAAAAAAAATGTGTGCCAATCTGAATAAAGCATCAAGTTAGTGGAAAGACTGGGGCATCAATCAACTTTTGTTTTCTTTGAACAGTTGCCACACAGAGCAATAACTTCTACAGTTTGACTTAGTTCACTTCCTGCCTCACAGGAAACGAGCTGAAAAGCTCCGCCCTGCCCTTCCTGTTCCCCTCGTTGGTTCTTGCACACACTTTTGCACTGGATGATGTCCATTTCTGCTTCCTCCTGAAAGTCAATCCTTTTAGTATCAACTTACTAAACATCTATACCACAAGCCTAAAATCTCTACACTTTTATAAACGTAGAAACTAAATCTAAAGAAATTCTGCTGCTTTCTAGACTAGAAATCCAAATTATAGAGACATTTTTCCACAAACTACAATACAAAACGAAGCCAGTGAAAATGTAGCAACACATGGCTTGAAAAACAGCAGGATTACACGTGAGCCTGGGCTGAGCTGCACTGTAATTGAGAGGTTACAGTGTTAACCAAACAGTTCTCCTGTAAAGACAGGAAAGCTATATTTAAAAAGGTCCCCAAGAGAACAGAGCAGGGCCCTCTTGAGAAGCTGCCATTGTTTCAAGGCCTCATTTACAGCCCAATCTTTCTTTAAATTGGATTAGAAAGGTCACCACCGTGCAAATATTCTACTAAAACCGTTAAATAATGAGCCCCCTACTACAACAAAGTAAAAAGCAAATAAAAGAAGTGACTTTAAAAAGTTTTATCCACCGACATCAAAAGTTTTATCTTCATGAATTTATTCAATCTGATATCTTGCAATGCAAGTTGCAGGGCTGAAGGTGTGCAGTGTATGACAGAGAGGCTAAATAAAAAAAGAGGGAGTTAAAAGACAAAACAAACAGAAAAACAGGAAACCAACCTGCTGCAACTGGCAGCTTTTGTGGGCAGGTCTGACTCAGTGCAGTGCACATGCTTCTGCCTTTAGCTTTCACAGTGAGTGGGAAGAAGCTTTACATTACAAGTTTCAACAAAGAACGGTCAAAAAAAGAAAAAGAAAAAAGGTTAGAGTAAACCCATTCAACCTTCTAAAGTCTGATGAGTAAGAAGCAAATCATAAACATCAAAAGCTCTTTTCAGAGAAGCGGTCTAATAAATGTCTAATAATATTAAACTGGCATCCAGGCATAAAACTAGAGGGAAAGGCTGAGTTCAGCTGTGCTACTCTTTTGAACAGGTGTCTGCTCCTTAAATCTATCTCCTCAACCTCTGACTGAGAGAAGAACAGAGGTGAGAACTGAGTGTTGGTGTGTTTTACTAAGCGCAAACTTTCAGCACACATCATTCACCTCATTTTCATTCACGCCCGTACTGGCGATACCCGACACGAAACAATAATTTCTTTCTTCCACATTCAAATAAACACAATTTGCTACTTCCTCCTGTGACACCACGGAAGGCTGCATGGCCGAGAAAATGTGATACCAAAAGCAACTCCGGCTTAAAATCTTCTGCAAAACTTCTAAAGTTGAAAAACAAGTTGCTATCTCTCAATCTGCTTAAGTTTGAGATGCATTCAAAAGGTGTAGATGCTGATAAGTTTCTGGTGTTGGCATCTTTGATACCTCAGCCCAGTTTTGCAGTGTGATTTTATTTATTTTTTGTTGTTGATTTACACTGTAGGCAAGCACACTTATTGATCCTACAAATACACAGAGACCAGTTTAAACATCACACTAAACACATTCCAGACAGAAAATTGCAGGAAAAAAGGAAGTTGTGTTTTTTTGTGCGTCATTTGGATGTCATTTTTTTTTTCTTGTTAATCAGCTCTAAACTCAACATCCATGGACATGTGGACAAGTATGAGCATCCCTGTATTACCAGCAACAGTAAGGTCCCACCCTTTTCTCTGTTCTCCTGCTCAGTGTTCCCTGGCTAAAAAAAGGAGCCTCAGTGTGGGAGCACACCAAACTGAGGCCCCACTGAAAACCACATAATTACAAATCACAATAAAGCCCTCAGTGCTGGACTGCCAGAAGCTCAGCTGCACGCTGCTAAAGCTCCAATGCAAGGCTACCCCCCCCCCCCCCCCCATCCTATCCCACCTCCTCCACTGGTGAGTAACGTCATGCCAGGGCAATTCACAAAAGTTGTTCCTACATCCCTCTAATGCACAACAGGCCCTCACCAAAATAGACAAAATATTAACTTGTGCAAACAAAAAAAAACTTTTTTGTGCAACAGCTTCCATTCACGATTTGCATTTTCTAAATGCAAATTTAAAAATGAAAGTAGCAACCGGAAAACCAGCAAATATCTGTCCTCTCATAGAGCTGCAGATGTGTTCTTTTAGGTGCATCATTTATATCTCTTCTTCTTAGGACATACCTCAGTAGTGCATAGCAAAATGTTTTGCTCAAGTCTGACTGGCATATTGGTGCATCAGAATTTATATTTTTAAAGCCACATGTCTGTAACTATCTGAGATTCTATGTGTGCACCGTGTTGCTTTCTCTCTTGCCTGTCTTTTTTTACACATCTGACACATCTCACGTCACTCAAGTCATCCCCACTCTATCCACATGACAGTGTTCATATGCTCTCAGCTGACTTCAACACTTCCCATACACCTATGACACACTTACTAATCTAGTGTTTTCTTTGCAAGACATATTTTGCGAGTTGGATTCCTACTCAATAAACATCCTTACAGTATTTACAGTCAGTTAATCCAACTTTGAGTAAAAGGCAAATAAAGTCCCTTTTCTTTAACAAGTTGGGCACTGTTAGGAGTATGATGTCATAAAGTTAGTTTCAGACGTCCTGTGTTGGTTAATGTTAGGATACAGGAAATCATTCATACAGTGAATGAATGATTGGTACTAGTACAGAACACAAAAATCTGAAACACTGGCCTCGGTTTCTTTTTTTTTTTTTTACATGTAGTCTCTGGATTAATGCCTTGTTCTTAACTTGTCACTTGTCAGCCAACACTAACCAATGTGGAACATCTGAAGTAAACAAACCTCATTACATCCCACAAGATTTGGCTACATGTTCAAAGGAATAGAACTTTTTTTTTGTTTTGTTTTTTAATGTTTCATTTGCAGACTTATCTCTGGCAAAGTTCCTTTTTTAAAGTGATAATTCAAATTTTAAAAACAGGTCAACATAACCCAGTGTCTTAGTTTCACCTCAAGAATCCTTAAGCTAGATTTCAGCTGTGTAGATTTTAGCAACTGCTTTGTTGATGCAGGTTCGTCATTGACCAAGTTGACCAAGTTGACCCAGATGACGAGACCTTGAGCAGTGACCTCCCACTGGTTCTGGAAGTGTTAACTGCAGCTGACCTCAACACTGACATGTGATCAAATTTAGCATATATCTTAAAAGGAAATAAGCGTTGCATAACTATCACTGGTCCTGCTGAAATCAGGGTTGTAAAGACATCAAGTGCAAACTAGCAATATTTAGCTCCTTTGCTGAGAAAGTAAAGAGTTTTCTATAAACTGTGACTCTGCTTTTTCCTGAGGAGAAAATTTCTAAGAATCTGTTTCAGTACCACTGCTGCTGACACACAGAAACGAGAACAAAAGATGGTATAAAGAAGCAGCCACCATAGCAGAAAATTTACATTCTTGGCAGGCACCATGTACCTCATTAAAATATTCCCTTGGTCAAGAATAGGCACTACTGTAATAAAGACCTACAGTCTAACACAGAGCTAAAGCTTTAAACAAACAAAACAAAGCCAATCATTAATGCCTTGTTCAGTCCTTAAGGTAAAATCTTATGAGCTTATAGAAAACTGAGGTTAAGATTTAACTGTATCATGGGCTGACAAAAGACTGTTCCAATCCATAAACTAATAGTTGTCAGTAAGTGAATACAATTGAATTAGTCAGTACAAAGTTATATCAGATAACCTTGTTTTGTCATTCATTGTTGTTTAACGTTAGCAGCTGTGATCAGTAGTTCACTGGGAGGCATTTTTTCCTGTTGCTCACTTTCTCTGAAGCATTACAAAAATACTGGGCACAAAACCACTCATACGTTCTGTTCTGGACTGTTCTTTCCCCCCCAAAGTGAAATGAATGCTTATAAAAACAAGCATTGTTTGACTCACTGAAAAACCTGGCAGTCTATGGAAGGGAATTCTCAATCAATGTGCAAATAGTCCATAATAATTTCTAGCTATCCACTTTCCTAACCTCTGGCTCACTAACAACCAACTGAACAAGGTAGGAATAACAGAATGTTCTATAAGCCAGAGGCACTGTTGTTGTAGTTTTAATTATTTAAGTGAAAAGAGCAAAACAAGCCCGAAACCAAAAGTGGACATTAGTTTAGTCAACATAATATAAAAGCATTACCCGAGGTATGTTTTGTTCTTTGCAAACAATTTTAAACCTCAAAGAGTTGGGCATCCTTTGAATTTGAATGAATCCGGTTCCTCATTTGGATTCAGAAATTCCCAATGATTCCCAATTTTGAATCTTTTTAGAAGCAGGGTCGAAAAGGTTTACATGGTTTAAATGAGGTAAACTTATATACAGCCAAAGAGTATTTTTCATCTTGTTTTGAGATGATATATTAAGCAAGGGAAGAATGTGTTTGATTATTAATCTTGTTAGCCTGGAAATGTTTTCCTCATTTCAAGTCTTACTAGAGCTGGGCGGTATGACCCAAATTTTATATCACGGTAATTTCAACAATTACACCGGTTTCACGGTATTTGACTGTATTTTTTTCCATCACAGCTGAGCTGATAATAAAACGTACAAACGTTGCTTATTGACCTTTTTTATTACTGTACCTCTGTCTGTATCACTGTTTCCCTCCTCTAGTACATCTTTTTTCTTTGCCTGGTTGTAGACAGTAATCATACAATTTGGTCCGATCGTGAAAGGTTGAGAAAAAAATCATTATCGGGTCTATCGACACACTAGTCAACTCCGCTCTACTACAAAACTACTTCCCTCGGGCTTTTCACAATAAAAGTACATTAAACTAAGTCTCCGTGCATCTCCATTATAACGTAGCACATTAAATCCAACTGTACACGTCACTGAAGAGTTGTTTACTACATTCAGCAATGGTGAATCAGTCAATATAAGCAGCTGAAACACCACCCGTCGCCAGTTACTCAGCAAGCTGCTCCGACAATAAATTTAGCATGCTAATACACATAGCGGTATACCGCCCAGCACTAAGTCTTACCAAGCGCAGTTGTCTTACTGCACTGGCAAATTATTTCACTTAATTTGACAATTTGAGTCTGAACACTAACTCAAATTGAGGTTCGGTGGCTCACCAGGGTTTTTTTCTTTGTTGTTGTTGGGCGGCTTCTTCTTCCAGTTGGCGGCAGACTGGGTATTGAAACTAGGTATCAGAATTTAAAAGTAAGAATGATTCCGGGATAATTGAAACATTAGTCCCGGATCCAATCGATACTCGATGCCCAACCCTCTATATATTCGGTGGCTACTGTCTGAATGATTTTCAAGGTTTTGTGCGACGACCAGCATATCCAATGTCTTGCTGGACTGCACAGTTTCAAAGTTGAGAGTTTCAGCAAGCACGTCAACACAACATGTATCTTTACTGCTGAAATCATTTCATGGAAAGCGACCGTGTTTGAGGGGAACTGATAACCTATCGCTCTTGGGAATTTCCCCACATTTTCATTTAAGCCCCTGCCAATGCTAGGTCAGTTTGTCTGAATCAGGTCACCTTTGTATTGAGCGTTTTATGCCATTCCCCCCGGTAAACACAAAATAAACATGCAGATTAATTGTACTGCGCACACACAAACACACACACTACTGTGATTACTACAAGAGCTGGCATCATGACACTCATTTCAAACACACAATCACATGTACGCGCAACAGCAGCTTTTTTAATCGCCAGCAGGCTTGATTGGAAACTTCCTGGAGGGCCTGTCGATGAACAGCTGCAGCTGAGTCAGCCTTTTTCTGCCCATTCCTTGTCAGATAAAATCTCTGGCGATAACTCGGGCTATAAAGATCTTTTCCACCTTTATTTTCTCCATAAAGGCTCTCTCCGCTTCACTCAAAACAATGTTTGCCAATATGAGGCAGATGTGTAAAGGTTTTGTGTTGGTTCGTCTTTCGAGTTAATTAGATGCCACACATAGGAGTAATAAGTGTCAAAATCCCCGTGGCATCAAATCATACAAGGATTCCTAGAAAAAATAAGACTGTGTACATAATAGCAACTGGTTCAATATTTACAGCACAGTTTTCCATTGTGAGCAAATGACTATCCTGATGCTGGGTCATCACCATTAACAATAAATCACAATCTTATACAAAAGAAACCAAATGTCGAAACTGCAAATATCAACATATTGCTACTTATATTGAAACTTTTCTTTCCAAATTCTCCTTTCTGCATTATTTCATTAAATAGGTTTCACAAAACATGTTTGAAGGGATGTCAGTCCACATTCTACACATAAAATTATTCATTGTATTTTTATTTACTTTGTTCATTCATTAAAAAAAATCTACATACATAAAAAACCACTAATCACAAATGAAAGGAAGGAGAAAGAAGGCAAAAATCTTAGTATAAGATTTGTTACTTATATATAAACCAAACTGTAGTTAAACAAAACACACACACACACACACACACGAAACGGTCCATTTACACAAACAAGCCTGTACTGCCAGATTTCTTTCCTAAATTGTTAGGCGGGCTTGAAGGCTTTTCTTTAGTTGTTCCTTTCTGCTTTAGGACTTTTAAAAAAGTGTGTGTGTGTGGGGTGGGGGCCAGAAAGAAAACAAAATCCCAAAATGGGAAAAAGTTACAATACATTTCTTAGTTTTTTCACATACTTTCTAATTATATTCTTTTAGTTTGAGGAGTGTGTTCAGCCAAAAGAACTGTGATGACTTAGAGCTGGGCGGTATACCGTTTTGTACTGAAAACCGGTTTTTATTTTCATTATGATATGAATTTGGGACATTAAATAGTCTGAACACGTGTGGAACGTTTCGTCGCGGCCGCCAGTGAATTGTTTCCCGGGGGACACTTTTCCTCGC
>JAUBOC010000138.1:13477415-13489284 GCA_032275365.1 Anablepsoides cearensis | reverse complement strand
GTCTACAACCAGGCAAAGAAGAAAAGATGTACTAGAGGAGAGAAACAGTGATACAGACAGAGGTACAGTAAAAAAAAGTCAATAAACAACATTTATACATTTAATTATCAGCTCAACTGTGATGGAAAAAAAAATACCGTCAAATACCGTTAAACCGGTGTAATTGTTGAAAAAACCGTGATATAAAATTTAAGGTCATACCGCCCAGCTCTATAATGACTGGTTAGAATGTTAAAAAAAAAAAAAAAAAGTAAGTGAAGAATGTCACAGCTTACATTCCAAAACACACACATACTATGCTACTGGGTAAAAGGGGTGGGTAAAGCACGTTTTTACTTGCATTACACAGTTTGCGCATTAGCAGATGAGTCCCGTCAGTAAACTATGTGTGAACTTTAAACAAAAAGTGAATAAGTAGACACTTGAATGTTTAAGTCCTTAGACTCGCCCTAAAGGTCCTCCTTATTCATGCTTGTTTGAAACCTTCCTGACAGACGTTGGTGGCCACAATCTGCAAGCTCGACATCGAGCAACTGACACAGGATGGGTGTGCTGGTTTCCTCCACCATTCAAACAAAGGGCTCACGTTTACTTCTTTTACATGCAGCCAGCTAAAAGAGGAAGTCACAGACAAGGAGGGGGGGTTAGGGACTGAGACAGGAAATGACATCAACCGCATCTGCAACAGTCTACCCTTCTTGATCAAAAATGGTAAAAAACAAAAAGGAGAGGGGTGAGTGGCACGTTGTCTCAACGTGACAATTTGAAGATGAAGCTGAGAGACCACCCATCGAAACGACGCCATTTGAACCAAGAAAAAAGCTTAAAGCCCAATGAACGTTATAATAAAGATGGTTGATTTTTAATATAAAGTTAAAGTAAAAATGAAAACTTCGGTTTAAAACTACAGAAATGTCAAAGAACAATGAAACACACAGAATGCCACCTGCTGTGAATGTTTTCCTTACAAAGATAGACTTAAAGTCACACCAATCAGTGGTGACATTTTGCCTGATGTCGGTAAATTTCTCAGCTTCCACTCATTTTTTTTTTTTACTTTTCTTGTCCTACGTCATGCAGGACACATCTTCTTTAAAAGACACTATGAAGAGCCTGAAAGGATGAAATCAGTGCAGCGTGACAAACGCACACATCAGTGGCATTTACGTTCAAGAGTTCCCCTTCATATACACGCTCAATCTTCTGCCTGGTTGAACATAAACTACACCACAGCCGCCAAATTCAGCTCTCTTTTGTATAAGATTTTTCTTCTCTTTTTTTCCAATCTCTGCTTATTTTGACCTCCCTATGATCTGTTTATCACTTCCTCCTCGTGAATCCAAGTTCATAACATCTTGGTGACAGGAAGTACCAGTCAGGGACTCTGCTTAAATCCAGAGCTTTTTTCTTTTGTTACAGTGGACCTCGACTGATCTGACATGCACTGGCTCAAAGCAGAAAGTGCATGCCTTCTCCTGAGGGAGTCCAGGAGCAGTGGACCTTCCAGTGCAGAAAATTGACAGGATAACTTGATGAGAACGGAGGCGATTGAAGTGAACTCATTTCCTATAATGGAAAGGAAAAAGAAAAAAGGAAATGCATTGGAGGAGGGAAGGCTGAGGAGAATGATTCACTCCACATATGCTTAATGACCTAGGTCAAAAAAAATAAAATAAAAAATAAAATAAAAAAGCCTCAGGCTGTCCTTATCAAAAAGTCCCTGAAAACATAAGCAAGAGGGAGCATAGACTTGTACTGGTGATGCCTACAGAGGAGGTTCTGAACTTTGGGGGTCAGTTGTGTTTCTTCAGAAAATAAGCATCACCCCGGGGAGCACTGTATAGATTTTCATATATACAACAACTAGAATCACATTTAGGCTGAAACTGAAAGGTTTCTCCAGCTAGAGGGGGAAAATATGCAGTGACTTCAAAGACGCTAGGACATTTAAATACAACAACTAAATGCCAAAAGCAGATGGCATCTATTAACGAGACACGCTGGTCAAGAGGAAGTTTGTTTCCCTCGTTCCCATGTTTAACCACCAAAGCTTACAGCACATTCATCCACCAGCATGAAAAGCAGGCATCTTTTTTTTTTCCAGTTATGTACTCTGTAAAATAGACACGCTCTGACATTTAGGTCAGGCCTCTGGGAGGCACTTCTAAGACTGATTGCCATCTGGGAAAAAAAAAAAGATTCCTTCAGCAGGAGGCTGGTGGAGCACTTTTAATCATTCTCCTGCTGAAAGATAAACTCCGTTTTTTCACTTTGATTTTTTTTTATTGTGTTTAAAACCAAAACTATTAATGGTCTGTTTAATCAATAAATTATTAATAATTCTTTGATTAAAAGCATCCATACCAACTTTGACAATCCCTCTGAGGTTTATGCAAAGCTTGAAGGTTTTTTTCTCCACCAACTTTCCACCATTTGATTTTTGAAAGTTTAAACTAAAACACACAACTGATCTGTAAAAGCTTTCTGTGCCTATTTGTTTGAAAATATAACCATAGTTTTGTTTTATTTTAGCCTGGCATAAAATTCACATCTCCTCACGTCCATCTAATGTTTTCAAGCTCATACAAATTGTATTTCTCTGTAAACGCTACCAAAAGATGCAACAGATGAGTCAAGAGCTTGTAGGTGGTCAGGGATCATAGTCTATTCTGTTTGTCTTGGGGGGATACAATGCATGTTTTCAATGCTTCCTGGAAAAAACAATACTTTCCTGAATTTTAAGCCGTACCTTTAGGATTCTGTAGAATAATGAAGGGAACAAAAGCCCCGATGCTGCTCCAGTGGTGGTTTTCTGAAGCAGCAGGAAGAGTGCAAGAATAGGGCAGTTCAGTCTGGATAAAAAGGTGGGAATTAAGGCAGTAAGACACCAAATGTCTCCAGAGCAGAAAGGACAGTGTAGTCAGGTCTCTGTGGACTTGCACTGAGACGCGCAGTCTGCAGAAGGAGGTCTTATCTTCAGAGCGTTCCCTGTAATTGCAGGATATTCGGCCTCTTCACAGACACATTCACAGAACCACCATCCAGTGCGTCATACAGCTAATTGGTCAGTGCTGTGGCACAGACTGTTGAGTAAACAAGATCAAGTCACTTGTTTACTTGTTTGAGGCATATCGTAGAACTGCCAACAGATCTGCCAATGTGCCTTATTAAAAGACAGCTGCTAAGTCCAGTAAGCGTTTATCGGATTAGATTATGTGAAGAACTGTAAAAAAAAAAAAAAAAAAAAAGGTGTCCTCAGCTGTGAAAGAAGATACTGAAAAATACAGCTGTTTATTCCTGCAGGGCAGGTCACTTCAACTAGTTCTCTCAAGAAAAACCCAGGTCTGTACAATCAGATGACTGTAATTACACCTGACACCCACTTAAGCTCTGCCTCGGACTTTAATAAGAGGGAGGTGCTGTGTGTCTGCGCAGCGCTGACCACACGGGCTGACCAACAGTAAACCATGTGACGGTCTGCAGGCTCCAGTAAATAAATGACTGTATTAAAAAAAAAGAAAGGAAGGCAGCTGAAACTTAACTCAGCTTTAATATGCTGCTAAAACTGTGCAGTTTTACAAGGAGGGATCCATCGAGATTTTGATTGTGGACTTATTCTACCATTTACTGATAACAGTGCAGAGTGTTTTGCAATGACAATAAAAAAAGCACATATTGAGAAAGAAACTGGTTTTGACAGAAGATCACTCCCAGATTTTTGCAGGTCAGTGAAACAATCTAAGGTCTACCTGATACATTTTACTGGGATGAAATCAGAACAAATATGCAAGATTTTTTAATTCAACAGCCATACTTCTGGTTCTCCGAGCGCTGAGACTTTTCAAACGTGGCATCATCCCTTTCTTAATAATTAGCCATGCTGATGCTGAGCCTTGAGGAAATTTACTTGAAGCCGTTAAGTTCATCTAAAGCAACTTTGTTTTCAAACTGTGGTGTTCCTTTTAAAGATATATGGAAGGTCAAACAAAACATTTGGTCAGAAATATCTAGAAATAAATGCAATGGATTAAAAACGGCAACTTAAAAATATATAACTGATCACTAATGAATCGACACTCGAGGAAAAGTGACGCAAAAACCAAAAGATACACAGATATGCTTCCTTCAATAACATGTTTCAACATTAACAGCAGCGTGGCTGTAAAAGCATTACCGCTCTAACTTTGAGAATCTTGTTTTACAGAATCCAGGGCACCGCTACAGGTGTGACTAAGTCATAAACAGAGTCTGTAATGTGCGGTGCGTTACATGGCTTGTATCTTATGCCATAAAAAAGCCTCAATGGAAACAGTTGTAAAAAAAGAACCCAAAACAAACCAAACCGTCCTCTTTCCAAATTCACAATCTGTACATCTTGGCTCCAGCTTGGAAAAAACAGGTTTAATTTTTCACTTCTTCCCTCAACTTGACAGCTGTGAGGTAAAAAAAAAAGGCACAAATTCCACTTCTTTGTTTGCACACGCGTTGATAATATTTTTAGAGCAATGCTAACAGATTTGCGTTCGATGGAAAAGCCTCTGGACGGCGCCCACCGGCTGTTTGCATGCTTCCAGTTTGTGCGCCAAAGCATTTACATAACGGCGCTTCCCGTCAAGCCCGTTTACAACAGAGAGTGGTGGGGCTGCATGTGTGCGACGTGTTCGCAGAGCGTCAAGCTGAGATGCTTTATTCTGCTAACGTGTCGCATTTAATGCAGACGGCGCTGTCAAGTGGTAACATTCATTTGCACTAAGCGCTTTAAAAAAAAAAAATGAAGGAAGGAAGTTCCTACACAAACAGAAAGAGTCCCTGTAAGGAGACAGGTTGGATGTTAGACGCCAATCAAAATCCTAAAAAAAAAAAAATTAAAAAATCAACACAAAAGCCTGTGAGCGAGTGTTTGCTCCCCGTTAATGAAGCCTCGGGCCTCGACAGCATGAAATCCTCACCGCTACATTAACTAATGGCTTCTTCTGGGGACAACTAACAAGACAAAACACACGCTCTCACACAGCCCTTCTTAAGGTGAGGCAGATTTAGCCAAAGCTGTTACTATGGAAACCTCTAATGACATTTGGCAGTTTATAGCTTTTAAAATATTAAAAGGGGGAAAAACATTTAAATGAGTCTCCCTTTGTGGTGAGACTTCCTCCAGTCGGTTGAATATAAAGACGGTGAATCAGGGGTTATTCTAAATGAGAAGCGGCGTTTCTGTCTTCGTCTGTACGAAGAAATTGGGCTTATTTTTGCAACCGGAAATCCTGCAGCAGAGTTTGTTTGAGTCACGGCTTCCAAGAGAAGTCGTCTCTGCTGAGGAGGAAGCAGCATAAAGTTAGATGTTCAGAGATATCTGATGGCAGCAGACTTTAAATTAAAAAAATAACATGGAGTGATGTGACACCTCTTAAGGATGCAACCTCCTCATTCACAACTCAAAGCTGCAACTTTCATTGAATCTGTTTAAATTAAACTTTCAACAACCAAGAGCATAGTCAACATAGTCAAAACCACATTTAAACTTCCTGTTCCTGATACCCCGCCCCAACTTTCAAAAAAAAAAAAGAAAGAAAAGAAAGACTTGAGAAACTGCAGGTTTCTTCAGGTAAAGGCTCCACATGCCGCAACACGTTTCTCCAACTGCAAAAGTGAAGGGCAAACACCGATCTGCATGACGTGGTCTCGAAAATGGCACAAACTTTCATCTCAGATTCAGAGCTCTCCTGTAATTCTCTCAACCCTCACCGACTGCACCGGATGGTAATTACTGATCTCAGATCCAGCTCGGCAGAGTCGAGGATGTAATTAGCCTTCAAACCGAGGGCACGACTCAACCAGCCACCTCCTCTTCAAAGACTCACCGAGGGTTTACCATCAATCCAAAATCAATTTTCTGCACTCTGTCAAGTCAATCCTGTGACTTAAAAAAAAAAAAAAAAAAACATGTGAGCTGCACTCTTTCCAAAATTAAAATCAAGCACCAGTGACACAAAAGCTGACTTGAAGTAGTGGAGAAAAATCAAAATAAGTTATTTTCTTCTTAAACTTGACCACTTTCTGGACACAAAAAAGGACAAAAAAAGCTGAAGAAAAACGCAATAAACATTAGTTTTCAGCCAATTTCTCCAAACATTTCCCACGGAGGACATTTTGTCACGCTGACTTCCTGGAAACGTGCCGCTGTCAAAGTTTCAGCAGCATGTAGTCTTTAATGTTTATGCTCACAGGAGCAATATTGCTTTTTTATATCCAGCTGTGCGGTTTTGAAATATTAACGATGAGAACGACACTCACAAGCAAGTAAACAGGAACTCCATGTTAAACTGCTTGAACAAAAAAAAAAAAAAAAATAGAATAGGCTCATGAAAAGTCTGTCTTCTGAATCTTCTTTAATGTGTGTGTTTGTGCTCTCAGGACAGAATGTGGGAACATTCAGGCCTGTCCATCATATCAACCAGACTCTGCTCAGGCTGACCTTCCCAAGTCAAGTCCTGCAGAAAACCACTTCAAATCTGGCCCCTCTTTGTTTTTAAACCACATTTCCAATAATCCAACAATAATACCCAGACTGAGCACGTTGTAAAACTGGGTTGCTGGCCAGGACTCCAGAGACTTCCTGCTGTTGCTCCTCTAAACTCAGCAATGTCAGAGCAACCCTGATGTTTGTGTCAAAGCATTTCTCAGCCTAAAGGCAAAGCAATGTGTTTAAAAGGGAAAAAAACACAGGCAAACCAACATGTGCATTAAAACAAAATGTAATTTGTAGCAACTTCTATAACCCCAGAGTGACAGAATACTCACCCAGCAGCAGCAGTTTCACTTCTCTCTGCGACTTTTCATCATCTTCTTTTAGTTTTCTATCAATCATTTTAGACCTCTCGGCCGCAGCTTTATCTTCCTGACTAACTGTACAACCCATGGTTCCCAGTGCTCGCTTCAGGTCTGCTGTTTGATGGGGGGGAAAATACCAGGAGAAAATAAAAATAAAGATATCACGACGAACTCCCGAAAACTCCCCCCGCCGCGTTTGGGTTTAACAACAAGGGCTGAAGTTGAGTAAAACGACTTCCCTTTTTGAGTTGCGACAAACGTGACGGAGTCCTTTCATCAAGATTTATTTTTAACAAAACAAAACAAAAAGTAATTTTCTTCAACTGCAAGTTAAAAAATCCTCCAAAAACAATATTGAGTTGTTCTCGCAGTTAAATAAGCATTTGTGGGGGTAAAAACACAACTTTCCTCGGTTAACTTTAACTACTCCTCACCGCGGAACATCAAAGCAGGTTAAAAAAAAAGGAGAGAACACAAAAGTTCAGCTTGTTTAAAAAAAGTACTCCAGCTGTTGCAAAACGAGCGTACACATCCCCACGCTGACAGCCAGGGTAGCGGACTCACCACTTTTTAGTTTGTTTGTTTTCTTAACTCATACAAATGATTTAACCTTAATCCGAACGGTCGTCGCGCATTCTTTCCCCGCGTACAGATTTATTTGTTCGAAGCCACACCCGCAGCCGCCGCCGTGAAGTTTCCCTCTGTGCGCGAGACAGCGCCGCCGTCACCTCCCAACTCAGCAGCTGCACGGCCAACCCTCAACCCAGAGAGGGGCTCCGCACTATTTGTATGACGGCGCGCTTGGCGGCGCGTCGAGCAGGCGGGGTCTGCACTGTTCAGCCACCGTTCAACAACCAGCTGCGTACATCCACCTCAACCTGTTTTGCTGATTCGGTGTTTTTCGACGAAGAGCAACAACGTGGTTATCAATGATTAATTAATCAGTTGTGGAGTGAGTGTTCACCTGCAACCACCTGCTGCTATATAAACCACAAAGAACTTCAAAGTGTTCCCATTTAAAGATGACTTGCAAGAAGGTCTGCCAAAAACTGATCAGCATTCATGGTTGTTTATTTACAGGGCAGTAGAAACACATTTATATAGATAAATGTTACGATTCCTGTTGCTCGATACCACCATTTTCCTTTCCGATTCATTTAAAAGGTCAGAAATATATTGATGTAGTGTCCTCATTTACATAGCTGAGATAACAACAGAAAAACAACCAATGGATAAAATGTGAAAATGTTGTTTGAACGCTAAAAAAAAGAAAGTAAAAATAAAACCATTAAAACAAATTATTAAGACCTACTATAAAAATGAAAACCTGGGTCTTAATTCACATTACATGATCATTTTAACATAAAAACTGAGCTTGTGCCGCTGTGCTTATGCATTAGGCGAAAGAAAAAGTAGTTCCCCAGCAGTGTATGATTTAGACAAGGTTTCAATACTTTAGTCACTTTTCACTGTGTTCCTGTTAATGATATACATTACTTAAGTATCAGAGTATTGATATTTGGATTTTAGTATTGATTTTAGAGCAATAAGTTCTGGTATCAGTCGTAATAATATCAGTATCGAACCACACATTGCTACTTCCATTTTATTTTGTTTTAATGTGCTGAAGGTGCGGCCTATGGGATAAATCTTGTGGCAGCAGGAATTGAATTGCTCAGATTGTGCATAATTTGAAATTGGATGCATTTGTAACCCAGGCAGTTTGGCATTCAGTGATTGGTTGTGGTGTTACCTCAAGCCCCACCCCCTTCCGCTCTGGAGGAGATGCTCAGAAGAAGAAAAAAAAAGAACGGAGACACAGAGGACGGCAGACCTTGTTAGAAAGTTGTATAAAAGAGGGATAAAACTCTAAGAAGATTAAAGAAATTGAGCTGGCATTTGCTCGGAGAATTGTGTGGACCTTGGAGGAACGGAATCAACTCCTGTGTGAATATTACTTTAAAACTGTCACGATTTGCTTGAGTGTGGGTGAAGCGGACCAAAATCCTTTTTTGGTGTTGAGAAGTAGAAGCGTCCTGGCTAGGTTTTTTGTGTGGGATCGTTGGACCTGGAATTCTTCCTGCTACGGAAGATGGCGAGCCTTCCCTTCTGAATTAACATAGAGCCATTCCAAGTTGGCCTGAGAGAACAGGGTGTTCTCCTACTACAAACAATTACAACTGTGCGGTAGGACGTAACCGCACTTTTCACAAACTTTGACTTTTTTGGATTGTTTTGACTTGCATCTTGACTATAAAAGCCGGCTGGATTAATATTATCTGAGCTCAGATACGAACTGTTAGATTTGTTGTATTTTATTTTTCATATTGTTGTTCTGTTTTTTTTTTTGTTGTTGTTGTTAATTGTTGCTATATTGTTTAATACAAAATAAAGCAACTTACCTGTGGCTCCAATCATTCTTCTGTTTACAGTTACATTAGTCCTCCTACGAACCTAGTCATTGGCCCAAATCTCTCTTACTAAGTTGCTGAGGTTACACATTAGTTTGAAAATGAATTTTACTAAATTGAAACTGAATTTAATTGTTTGAAATTGAATTAAAAGTTTTGTATCTGAATTAATTTGCTTTGAAACTGTATTTTGGTTTATTAAAAATTCAGTTTCACTACTAATTCAATTTCAGTTCTATAATTCAGATTTTTGTGTCACACATCCTGGTCCTTGAGAAAGCCAGCCACAGTAATCAAACACAGATCCACAGATTTATGTTTCACTGATGTTTCTGTTTCCCTTCTGTATGTAACATAGTTGATGCAATCCACTGTAAATATGAAAAAGCAGTTATTTTATTGCAGTGATTAATTTTACCTATATGTAGAAAATGTTACAATTACATCACGTCATGGATCACATATTGATCAGATGCTGCTGCTGACTGATCCATGATGGGATGTAAATGTAACATTTTGGATAGGTAAAATTAATCACTGCAATAAAATAACTGTTTTTGTCACTTTTAAGGTGGATTATATCACCTCTGTTAAAATACAGAAAGGAAACTTCACCGAAGTGAAACGTAAATCTGTGGATCTGTGTTTGATTACTCTGGCTGGCTTTCTCAAGGACCAGGATGTGTGACACAAAATCTGAATTGTGGAACTGAATTTGAATTGTGGAACTGAAAGTGACAGTAGTGAAACTGAATTTTTAATAAACCAAAATACAATTTCAAAGCAAATTAATGCAGATACAAAACTTTAAATTCAGCTTCAAACCATTAAATTCAGTTTCAATTTAGTAAAATTCATTTTCAAACCAATGCATCCAATTTCAAATTATGCACATTCAGATTCAATCTGAGCAATTCGAATTCAATTCCTGCTGGCACAAGATGTATCCTTTTGTCAAGACATAAAAGCTTTAATTCTGCTTTTACGTGGTCTTAGAAACTCTTTGCAAATCCAGGTACAAGTGAGATTATTTTAAACGTGTATTTTTCTGTCAGCGTTACAGTAACTGTGATTTGATTCAGGCTTTTAATCACTTGAGATCCTGTGGCAATAAACATGAACACATACAGCCAGACAGTTCAGTGGATAAAAGGTGCCCTGCACTCTGACGCTCTCATTTTTATGATTAAATTGCACAACATCTGTCACACAGTGTAGTGGGTAAGCGATCTTCCAGCTTTCTCCCTGTGAAGCAACAGATTATATCACCGCGCCAAAGCTTGTGTCTCCCGAAATCAGACTTTAAATAGAGAAAATAATAAATGAGGGTTTGTCAGTTTACACAGCAGAAATGTTGGTCCTGTTTTGATTTTGCTAATGGCTGTGCAGTGGATTGAGGACACGGTACATCACAAAGGGAAAACATGACACAGGTACATGAGGTTTTTGTCATCAAGTAGAAACAGTAAATCTGAAAAAACAGAGTTAATGAAAAGTTTAATAAATACATGAAGTGCAGAAGAAGCTGTAACATCACATCGACGGGTAACATTATGACCCCCCTAATTCAATTTAAACCAAACTGTCTCCACAAATTCTCATTAAGTACAAAACCTCACTTTCTTTCCACTGACTAGCTCCATCTATTAGGTCTGCCCTGCTGGTTTCAACCAATAATTTGCATATAATCTTGAGAAAAACTCCAGCACAGAATTCTAACATTTTCAATAAGGTAAACGTCGGATGAAATACAAAATGAACATTTAGACCGAGGTAGAAAACATCATAAGTTTATATCGAAACCACAAAAAAAAAAATATGATCAGTGATGATCAGGCTGAAAAAACAAGTCAGGTGAGCAAAAAAGTGAAAATTAGGATACTTTTTCTTGTAGTGTAAAAATAGCTGAGTTGTATTTGATTCTGTAATGTCAAGAATTGTTACAAATATTGACAAAACATTGTGCCCCGTGGCAGAATTTAGATTTTTGCCTACAATAACCATATTTTGCTTTGCAAGGATGCCAAGTAGCACCTACCAAGATGGCGGCATAAACTCTTGTCTTGCTACCATAAACTGCACAGTGGTTGGCGTTTCCAGTGTATTTTAGTAGTTGTAACACCTTCGTCACGCTTTCCCCCACCCGCCGATCATTTCAGCTGCAACAATGCAGATCTGCAGGACGCCGCCTCAAAACGACACAAACTCACAAACGTTCATCTCGGATTCAGAGCTCTCCTTCACTCAGCTCCCACAGACTGCACCGGATGGCAATTAGCTGATCTCAGATCCAGCTCCACGGAGTCGAGGATGTAATTAGCCTTCAACTCAACCAGCCATCTCTTCTTCAAAATCTCACCGAGGGTTTACTATCAATCCAAAATCAATATTCTGTTTTCTGTATGACTGTTTCCTAAACTAAATCAAGCTTCAGGGGTTAAAAAAAAAAAATCAGGCCAGTGACCCAAATATTCACCTGAAGAGGTGGGGAAACAAAACTAAATGGTTTGAATCAATGTTTCTATACAGTGGGGAGAACAAGTATTTGATACGCTGTTGATTTTTCAGGTTTTTCCACTTGCAAAGCATGTAGAAGACTGTAATTTTTATCATAGGTACTCTTCAACTGT
>JAUBOC010000138.1:13443606-13463057 GCA_032275365.1 Anablepsoides cearensis | reverse complement strand
TGAATAAAAATGTAAGAAGTAGAAGTAAAAAGTAGTCTGAAAAATAATTACTCCACTAAAGTATAAATACCCAAAATATCTACTTAAGTAAAGTAACAAAGTATTTGTACTTAGTTACTTGACACCTCTGCAGGATGATGTCACAAAAGCTGCGCACCAACAGCAACGACCAAGTTCTATTCCAAAATTCCTAAATGTAAGCTTTATCATTTACCTGCAACATTTAAGATTAATTTTTTTACATTTATATTTAACATTTACATATATTATTTAACATTTCAACTGAAAATTTACTAAAAAGAATCAGCAAAATGTAAGAACAGTGAGCTAAATATTAAAATGTTTGTGGAATAAATTTAACTGGGATTTTACACTCGGAAAGTAAGCTAAATAAAGAAAATGTGTTAGAGACATTTTTTTAAACATTTTATTTTACACTTGGCGCCTCATAATATTTTATTTTTTATTTATTTAAAAAGACAGTGCACATCAATCAATATTCAATGAACATAAATGCGCCGGAATTAGCACAATAGCTTAAATTCATCCGTAATACCTTCAGAGTAAACTGTTATATTACCAGTATGTCTATTTGAAAAAGAAAATGCCTGCCACTCTAATTTCTTTGACATGTTCATAAACATTACAGAGATGAAATTTCAGATTTATTTATTTATTTATTTATTTATTTTTTACATATTTTTTGTTTAGTAGTGACATTTGGGCACATTTTAATAAACCTCAGTTTCCCGTTTTGTGAGAAATGTTTCCAAAATGACCAAATAAAAGCTACTTATCTGCTTAAATATTAAACACCAACAATAATCAGACAGACAGACAGACAGACAGACAGACAGACAGACAGACAGGCAGGCCTCACCATAGAAAGTAAGGTATCCAAAAAGAGCAGCCAGGAAGTACATGACGTACATGACTGCGATGGAGATATTGGACACATGTTGCATCTTTTTCTTGGTTGCACTGAAATCAGAAAATGTTGCTTGTGATGTCAAACAGACACACACATAAAAAAAAAAAACATGAAGGACATCCACTATTATACAAAAAAAATTTATTTAAACACAGTCTTCAGCTTTGGAGCCACATTTCTTTCAAAAATGTGCTGAGATTTATGAAACAAACCAGAAAAGAGAAGCAGCAGTGGTTCAAAGCGGGATCATTATTTTAAGCTAACATGCTACACCACACAAGCAACGCTGAGACTTCTCAAAAATAAAGTGAAAGCATGCGCGTGTGACTAGAATGTGGCAAGCCGAGTTCTTATCCAAATCAATAAAAGCTAGCATGACTTTTCTATCATGAGAACATACTTGCGCAGCTCTGTGTAGATGGGGAGGACCTCGGGGTGGCACACAAAGGCGAACGCCAGGATGGGAATGGTGTAGGCCGTCTGCAAATGAACCCCAACAGGTCACCATAGATACAGCAGTGCCATCCCAGACGCCTTACCACCAACCTCACACTTTACTGCCCATTATTCCCTCTGACAAATCACAGAGAGCTAATTGTTTCCTGTGATTTACTTGGTGTTGGCAGAAAAACAGCTTCAGCCCATTAAAAAAAAAGCTTTGATTGTAAACTGCTAAGCAGGGGGGATTGGTCCTGACAGCATGAGTCAGAAAAGTAAAGACGCTGATACAAACTTCATTAAAAAAAAGAGGCAAGAATCATGACTGAATGTTTGAAAAACCTTCATTCATTAAATTATGCAATGTTTTTAATAAATTTCTTGTGTATTTTTCAGCCTGGTGGTCCAGCTTTGAGCTTTGAAATTATTAAAGGAGACATATCATGCTTTTAAATCCTTCTATTTCACATTTAAATCATTCAGTTGCGGTCTATATAAAGTGGAACTACAAAGCTTTGGTCTGAATTCCTCCTTATTGTAACTCCACAAGCCCCTCTTCAACCTCTTTCCTGATGTGTCTCAAATCAACTCGTTTTGAGGCTGTTTCTTAAAATCCAAAATCCAAATAATTTGACGCAAAAGTTCAGCAAATGTCATAGAGAATATAGAGAAAATTGATCTGGTTGAAAACTATGACCCAAACAGAATATGAAGCTTTTTCCGCAGCACCTGGAAAAACTAAATTCAACTTTTCTGCCCTCCTTGATTGCATTTGACAGCTAAAAAAAGTGGATTTTGCCTGATATGTCCCCTTTAAAGTTTCTGGTGTGTTCTTGTGGCTGAGTGTTTCAAACCGGGGCTTCCATGCTTGGATCGTGAAGAGGGGCCGGCAACATGCTGATGACTGTGACATCAGTGGCCATAGCAGTGCAGGAGGTCTTGCAGTTTCACAGAGACTGACCGACATGCATAAACGTACTTGTATGTTGAGGTTGGCCATCTTGGGGATGCACGCCGGATTTGGCTCCCCGCCGTGGTTGACGGCACTGACGTTCAGCTCGTGGCCGGTGCTGTTATGGGCAAAGTCCACGAACGGACAGGGCACGTTGAACTTCTTGTAGATGACCTGTGCAGTGCAGAGATGAGAAGAGTTAAACAAAAAAGACTGTGGGGAGCAGTTATGATGCAGACCGGCAGAAAATATGTCATAGAGAGAAAAAAAAAGAGGGAGGGAGGGAGAGCAACGAGTGGATTACAGCTCACGAAGCTGAAACTGGGTCAGAGAAAAGCAGACAGCCAACATAGCCTGAAACGGCAGCATGCAAACATTAGTCCAATGAGAAGAGAGAAGCGGAGAATCCTAAAGAGCTGGTGCATCTCAAGGATGAGACGAGAAGCAGGAAGCACGAGCGCTTCAAACATGTGATCAGAAGACTTACAGCAATGAGGAAGAAAACCATGCAGCTCAGTGAGAAACCACTGGTGTATCCCAGATATCCTGAAATACAAACACTTCATCAGCATTCCAGTCATCACAGGTTACATCACATTTTTTTATATATTTTGTCATCTCTAATGAAAGGTACACTCTAAAATGTGTGTTAGTGTTTCACTGCGTCTATCCTTTTTCTCTTTGTGTCTCAGCAGGAGACGAACATCTAACAAAAGATCCATCATGAATGCTCCCATTTATCATGTCCAAACTGGAACTTTCTGTCCTCTTTTCTTCTTTCCTTTTGTTTTGACTTTCCACATATCTTATATAAAGGAGATATTCTCTTCTAGTTAAATGAAATCATATCACAGTGTTGATAATTAAAACTTTTTTAAAATAATAGAAACAGGATTAGATGTGACTTGTATGAACTTGAGCCACTGTTTCTGGTGGCTACTGTTAACTAACATTCTATAATTAGAGCCACTGTGGCCCGATATAGATGCACTGTTGAAACAGCGTGTCCTGCTGTAAAAGGTCATAATATCACACACTTACCCAGCTGCTTCATGAGAGCCAGAGGTAAAATAACCGTCGCAGACACGATGATGACCAGGTAGTTACCGTTCAGGTACCATTCACTGTGCAGAGGCAGGGAGATGAAAACAAATGAACATAAAGACTCGTCTCTGTTTAGTTTCTTTACAGCATTTGAGACAGATAAATAGAGAACAGTAAAAAGATAGAAAAGAAGGCACAAAAGGAATAAGGCTTACGCCACCGGGAAGGGTTATTTAAGAGTTCAATCATAAACAGAAATTCATACAAATCAATAGAAGCAGGCACATAATAAAAAGGAGAAAGGCTCACTTCTGAATAGGTTTGAGGCTGAATTGGAATTTGACACAAAATGAAGCTTTGAGGAAATCTAACGTGCAGTTTATTGGTACTGATGAAATCACTTAGTTTAGGTAGAATAAACCAAAAAAACAAAAATGAGCTCTGGTTTCTGTTTAAATGTAGTTATTTTGAATAAATCATTTGTCTGAGGGAGGGGGGAGGGGTCAATTTAGCATCAAAACAATCACAGTACTTATAAAACTGTATATGGAGAGAGAAAAACACATTCAAGGACATATAAACCTAGTTGTTTGTCTCGATGCTGCTTTTTTTCCCCACAACGCATGAAAAATTGGCAATTGCTTTTCACCCTTCCTGGTGCAACCTGGACTCAAACCTGCAGCCTCAGGATTATGAGAACCTTGTATGTGAATCAATTTTTTTTTATGCATTTGTGTTTTCATTCAATTTCCGAACCCAAAATAAGTCACTATTTTCCCTCTGTTGTGATCAGTGCGCAAAGTTCAGCAAAACATTTTGTCGCGGAGCCTCAACTAAACCAGCCACAAGTTATGTGTCGAGGAAAATAAAACCCTTAAGAGCTGTGTTTGGATCAGCACAGATTAATTTCTTGTCCTCTGTCAGGTGGGAGGCATCGAGATGCAACATCTGTTGCAAGACATTCTTAAAGAAAAAGAAAAATGAAGGAGCTCTTCTATTCTGTGACTGCCTGGCTTATGGGCACTGTCTCTTACTTATATAAGCATTTACACAATCACATATAATCCTAACCAAATGCATCACAGGCGAATGTGCACACAGTGTGATACCGTTCACACAAATCCATGTATTTTTTTAATGAGCTGACAGGTTGAGCAAATCCACTGAGAAGTCATTCATAAATGAGTTGGGTTTTTTAAATAAAAAAAACAACTAAAAATCACTCGTGCAAAACAAAAGGACAATTGTAAATATGCCAACAAGGCCAAAATCTATCATCTCTATTGAAATAATTAAATCAATGAAATAATGAGCAGTAGGAGCACGCCCTGTTAGTGTTTCAGGATAATACATGTGAGACGTTGCTGTGATGTTTCCGCCCACCTCCTTCACCCTGTGAAGCAGCACAAACACACAGGCTGTGGCAGGACGAGATGCCAGCGGCACAACCTTGTCTGTCTGTTCTGATCAACACTGATTGTTGTTGACCGTGACCCACAGCAGTGACGCTGTTACACACTGGAAAATAGAGAGGCTGAACA
The DNA here is from genome assembly GCA_032275365.1 of Anablepsoides cearensis. Classification (NCBI taxonomy): domain Eukaryota; kingdom Metazoa; phylum Chordata; class Actinopteri; order Cyprinodontiformes; family Rivulidae; genus Anablepsoides; species Anablepsoides cearensis. Next base: position 13,458,151 of record JAUBOC010000138.1, on the reverse strand, counting down.
ACACAACACAACACAATGTGTATGTGTGTGTGTGTGTGTGTGTGTGTGTGTGTGTGTGTGTGTGTGTGTGTGTGTGTGTGTGTGTTGTCACTATCTATCGCTTCTACACCAGCGTGTCTCGTCAGCCCAAACGTTTTACTCCCTGTAGTATCTTTCTAAATTTTTTTCCGCAATCATTCTTAAAAAACAAACAAGTTAAAAGAAGAATTTATTTACCGTAACTACAGTAAATTTTCCAAGAATTTTACTCAAGAACACGAGCCTGGTTTGTGTCAGAGGCCACCTTCACTAAACAGTGATATCCCCTCTGGTTTACAGTTTCAGCTGTGGTCTCATTTGCTGTTTTGATGCGACTTCTCTCAGTGGCCATGTCGCTCTGCTTCTCTGGGGTCACTGACGCAGCTGCTCTCCTACCAGCTGCTCACAACATCCAGCACTGGCCCAGGCCCCGCAACTGGCACAACATGACAGGGTTCTTCTAGCACACACGTCAAACCTTGGAACAGCGCGCGAATCATGACTGTGTGAGGTTGAAACCAGGAAGTGCCTAGATCCTTTTTAATCTTGTATTGACTCGTTTTATTCAACAACAAGTCAGAACTGCACATTTTATATCTTTTGGTCGCTACTCACCCTGCAGGGTTATCCACCTTCAGAAAAGCCTGGATGACCAAAGGAAACTCATATTTGACTATGTAAAGATAACTGGACATTGCTGTGGAGCAGAGACATAAAAGATATTTATTTAACAGGGAAATTGACAGTCCTGTCAACGATATAAGATTCATTGCCAAGAAGCATTGTCAGCAGAAAATTAAAGAACCTAAATAAATTAATTAACAATATAAAGAAAATTGTATGTACATGAGAAGGAAAGCTGTGCTGATGAGTGACCTTACCTCCAATATTCTGCAGTGTGATGGCAATACCTGCCGCCATCTTCCCCGGGGTCCCAAAAGCCCTGTAGCCAAGCTGCTCATACGCACGGATACCTGAGGCACAGGCATCAAAACCAGAATATAAATCATGTCTTGGATCTACATAAGGGGTGCCCAAATTTTTTTCCCCAATAGGGCCAAAGTGAAAATCTATTCGAGGGCTGCAGTCCAATTGCAATAATGTAAAACATGAAATACTTTTAAAGTATTTCATCTAGTCTAAATGTCTTTTGTACTTACTTGTATTTTGTGTTTAATCCTAATACAATAAACAAAGTAAGCACCATGAGAGAAAGCTATATAGCAGGGCTATTCAATTGGAGGACCGCGGGCCACATCAGGCCCAATGGTGACCAAAATCCAGCCCACCAATTGGTTCATTAAGTTCATTGGTTCTCAAGCCCAAACCTTCGGTTTTCTACTTTAATTACTATAAGTTCTTTAAGTTAAACATAGACATGTGTGGTATAAAGAAATGTCAAAATTTTGACCAAAAGTTGGTAAAAACTATTTGAATGAAAACCCAAGACACTTTAAACTACAAGCAGTAGAATATAAAATTAAGATAAGCAGAAATAAAATTGGTTTAAAAATGTGGCAAGTTAAATATGTCAAAATAATATTTATGTCAATTGTTTTTGATTTTGTTTTATCACTTGTTTTATTGCATAGGGTTCTATATGTTGTATTCATGATTAAATTCAGCAAAATAAACTAATTCAAAGGTAACAGATCTTTGTAATACTTGGTTTATTTACATAATGACTTTAACAGCTGGATGTTTGGCCCCTCAGCTGTTGGCCTGCAGTAACTGTGGCCCATGAAGAAATTTAATTGAATAGCCCTGCTATATAGTCATTGAACCAACTGCTGGTTGGCCAAGTCAAATGGACTGGCAGGCCAACTTTGGCCCACGGGCCCCACTTTGGATAACTCTGATTTACATTAACAGGCTGAGAAGAAACTAATGTAATCATGTTAGTGGTAAGTTTCATAATAATCTGATATTAAAGTATAATTTTAGTTTTTACTCATCAGAAGAGGCAGATTGTTCTGCAGCTTACGTACCAACAATACCAGATGATTTTAAAAGTAAATGGATGGAATATGATGAAAGAACTGCCACCGCTGTCAGGAGTAGCCTGAAACAAAGAAAAAAAAAGACAATCATCACCACCTCTTTTGTCGCCATGAAAACATTCAAACCTTGGTGTCTTTTGGTTTTCAACAACAATAATACATTTTCATTTTTCTGCAATACATTCTTGTGCTATACAGCACTCTTTAGGATGTTTTTACAGCTGTGGTACAAGAATTGTTTTTTAGCATGTGGACTGCTTTGTAAAACCCCGGTTGGTCCAGCTGAGCCACAGAGGTTGCCCTGTGAGCCCCCCTCCCAATCACAGCAGCTGACACACAAACAGCTGTTAAAAAAATGTGTTTATTGATTTATTGTAGGGTGGCAGCATATTAGGAAAGCATGAGATTCTCCAAATAAGCATTTTCTATATTTCTTTGTGTGGATGTGATAAAGTAGTAGTTCCAATCTGAGCCGGCCACATACTTTTATATTTTTTGAACAAAATGTTTGTGAAGCAATTTTAAGAATCTTTTTCCGCATTTTACTGCTGAGAAGTTTCATGAATGAATCCCCTGACGTTTTCTGACCCGGTCCACCTCATTCCAACCATTTACCGTTTGGTCTTTTGTTGTCACCATTGGCAACATTAACTTTTGCTCTTACACAAACACTCTCTCAATCCTTCTTTCCCTTTATAAAAAGCTCAGCAGCTTGTCTTTCACCTCAGCATCAACTCTTGGCTGGTTAGCAGTTTTTTTTTTCTTCTTTTCTTACAAACTCTGTGGAGGAGTGCTGAGCTGACTTGCGGATGAGGACTCAGTCAGTCGAGTGGCAGTGGGAAGACAGATCTGCTGAAGTCAGACAGGCTGACACTCGGGTGACTGTTGCTCTGCTCTGGTGGAATTCCACCCTACGGCATTCCCACCCGGACCAGGATCGCCAACACTCTGACCTGCACCCACAAGAACATCTGAGGGATATGAAGCATCACACCACGGGCCAAAAGGAAACAAAAGGACTTATTAATCAAGTATCTATTTGTTTGATTTTATTACCGCAATGGTATACCACCTTTTCTTTCAATAAAATATTCAATGACTTTAATTGTTGAATTTTAAAGAGAATTTTACCAGAAGCTGCCTTCACTAACTATATTTTTGTCTTTATGAACACTGTTAGAATAAGTATGAAAGCCACAATTCACCTGAAATATTATGTAAATTATAAGTAAGTAGGTCTAAATATTAGCTTGTAAATAAATGTGACCCGTCACATCGAACTGAGGATTAGAAATAGTGCACTGATTAAAACGGTTGCAATAATTGCATTTGTCAAAATAAAATGAATAAATACCTTATCTACAGGTCAATTGAATGAACTGTCTGAAATATAATCTTGATTTTTTTTATGCACGTGTTTGAGCAGGAGCTATAAAAAAACACAATATTGAGCAAAAAAGCATGGAATTGTTGTCATTTTCCCTGCAAGCTAGCAAAGCTAGTTTTCTTTCTAGCTGGGAATTCTCAATATCTCGACGCCATTCGAGGTTTCCTCTTTATAATAACATCAAAAATTCCTCATTAGAATAACGTAAAAATTAGCCTGGCCCTTGCCTTCCTACACAGTTCCGCTCAATTCTAGTTTCCTCCACTGCTCCGTCTGGTATTTCTACCATAGACAAGGATTTCTGCAGGAGAATTTTCGTCCGGGCCAATCAAAGAGCAGAACATCAATTTTCTGCGCAGTGGCTGCTTGTAGTTTATTTTACCTGGGCCAATCAGCAAACAGAAGGCAGAGTTTTGAACTATGTCATTTTTCTGCGCAGTGCCTGCTAGTTAGTTAGCATACGGCAGTGGAGGAAGTGAATGAAGTCAGTCTGTGTTGATAAGGCTTCTAAATTGAAATAAATTAGTCTGACAAAGCAGCAGTATCATTTACAGTCGTTTCGTTTAGCTCGGTATTTTCTCCTCTCAGTAGTGTTGTTTACAGCGCACGTGATTTCTGGTTAGCTTCTTAGCTTAGCCTCCTTCACAGCGACACACGTCGCGGCCAAACGATCCAATCATTTTAAACTTCAGCAGAATGACTTCTCTATAGCAGAGAGTCCAGACCCTCGTACGAAGCAAAGTGAAGGACAAGGGTCTGTGTTTTACCAGGCTACGTAAAAATAGGATTCAGACCAAACATCAATGGCTTATCCTGATTAGGAAGACAAATCCAGCCACATCTCTGGAACTGCTCATGATATTAGGATGATCCAGGTATCAAAATGTGGCATAAAAGGCAGCAATCTGAAAATGTGCTCAGGAAAGTTTTTCTTCAGACTTTAAAACTAACAAAATTTTGTTCAGCGACGAGGGAAAAAAAGAATATTTTTCATTAAAACATTGAGCAACATGTTCATTTTACTGGCAGTATATATGTGGCCTTCGCCTTTCTCCCTGTGCAACATGTCTGACTTATTTATTTATTCATTCATTTGTGTATTTTGTTCCCATGTTTCTGTTATGAAAAGAGCCTGGGGCTCAGAATGATTCAGCATGTTGAAGAAAAGAAAAGAAAAAAGAGTGAGATGATCCCAAGCCTGAAGTCACAGAAAATTAGCCGGTATTAGCCAGCTTTCAACCCTGCCTGTTTAACAGCTGCTGTACTCCATTGTTCATTACAAGATCAGATATAAACACACAAAGCTGCAGCCTTTTATCTGCGACAGGATGGGGGCAGGTGCACGCAGTCACGTACTACCAATTAACAAGTGATTGCATGAATAAATGGTGTGGACCGGCTGACTTTGGGATTAATTTTAGCTCCTGTTTAACCCAGTGACACAAACTGTTCGGTGACAAAGAGTTCGGTCAGTTCAAACAGCAAACGTAAGCAGCATAAAACACACACAGCCACAAAATTCAGATCAAAATAAGGAGCTTTGTTTTATCACGAGGGAAAAATCCTCTCAACCTTTGAAGAATAGGTCAGATACAATGCTTATGAAACATTTGAAGGCTTTTATTTAATATTGAAATATCTTTTCTTCTTGTAAGCTGACTTAAATCTTGTACTTGTTTCTAAGCTACTACTGGAGTGAAAGAAAAAATGATCATTAGTTTTTAACAAAGCTACAAATCAAGATATGTTTTACAGAAATATCCATTCATCCATTACCTATACACACTTCTACCTTTCAGAGTCACGGGTGCCCATATCCAGCAGTCATGTCTGTGGGAGGAAGCCGGAGTACCCGGAAAGAACCTCTGCATGCACAACAGCTACATCTCCCATAACACATATCACTTATTTTATTGTATTAAAACCACTTTCTATTTGTTGACTTTATAAACTTTGGCAGCCATCTTGGGTTGACTCTAAAAGTAAATTAGTTGTAGATGTTCATCCATTTAAAATCTGTCCGGCGACTTATGAGATACTTTGCTACCAGACACACATAATCAGACTATTTCCTGACGCTCGACAGCTGGCTATCTGACTATCGCAGCGCACCAGTGTGTTCCTGCAGAATCCAGTCAGCATAAATCACTAAAACATCTTCTTGCAATTCGGTGAGGATTTATGAGTCAAAGCTAAGTCTATAAGTCTGTCAGTGAGAAGATTTATATAGCAAATTCTGAAGAAAGCAGTTTGCATTTAACCATTTCGTTTTTCTTGTAGTCAACAAATGCGATAAAAACCAACAAAAAACAGCTGACAGATGCTGACTTCAGGGTACGTTACTGAAAGGTCAAAGAAATCAACAGATGATTCTGCCATACCAGGCTGCTATGAAGACTTTAAAGGTTATACTGCTCATATATAATGCACAACACGAGTGCTTGAAGGCAGACAATCAATCACACCAAAACAATGCAGTCATTTTCCACACCTATGATTCTATTTGTGTTTGTTTGTGGCACCAATAAATGATTTCAAACTGTTCTTAATATGAGTATTTATCCTTCCAACACCCCAGGCCTCATCAGTTTCTGTATTATTAAAAACGGACTGCTGCTGATTTAACTCGAGACAATAATTAAAAAACAATTAGGTGTTATTTATGTCTGTCACACACATGCACTAAAAAAAAGCCTTGGAGTGTTTGAATTAAATCAAAATTCTGGGAGATGTAATTGAGTGAGTGCTTCTAATCTGCAATCAAACAGGTTTTAATGCATCATCATTAACGAGTGACTTACAGGAACAGGATGACTCCTGTGTTGGCCATGGCATAGGCCAGTCCCAGAATTCCACTTCCCATGATTGCATTGCCCAGGTTGAAGACAGACATCCCAAATGAGGTTTTTCCTTCAAACTGCAAACAATGAAAGAGAGCAGAGAACCAGAGTTCTTCTTCAGACATATAGAGGAAAAGACTTTCATTTGGTATAGAATCAGACTTTAAAATGAGGTAAATTAGATGAATAGCTAGTGACTAGCTACAGTACTTAAGTCAGGGCTGGGTAACTAGCAGACCGCGGACCATATCTGACCCACGAGTGACTTCCATCTGGCAAACCAATGGGAAGTTACTGTGTTACTATGTTGGTTTAATAAACATATATATGTGGCTTCTTTAGATTTATTGTTTTTTGTATACAGTGCACTAAGACAACATTTATTGTAACTTTGCTCAATATACATAAACTGAATTAAAAAGAAAAAAAAAGAAAAAAAAATATATGGCTCTGTTCAGCAACCCTGCCAAGAAGAATCTTTACACCTTAATCAGTTATATATAAACAATTGTGGGCCCTTCCATCATTTAAGTTGCTCATCCCCGACCTAGATAGTTTCTTTGGTGCATGCAGCCTGTCACAAGGATTCAATTTGTTCTAATTTATTTTGCTACATGTAAATGTCAAAGAAAACACAGTCTTACATAAAATAGTGCAACAGCAAAGTGATTCCTAAAGAACATTTAGAAAAAGCTGAAAATTTGTCCTGTAGTCAAAGAAGGATGCTGCATTTTTCAGGTTCTGTTTAAGGTCTTTGTTTTGTTTCCCTATAACATAAATTATTATTATGATTATTATTATGATTATGATTATTATTATTATTATTATTATTATTATTATTATTATTATTATTAATGAACAAATATTTTTAAAAAATACAATAAAGTTTGGCTTTGTGGAAGAAAAAAATAAGAGCTGGTTTAAAACTTCTGTGTAAACTCACATCTGTAAAGCGCGTTGTCTTCTTGTCCTCTCCACGTGATAAGAACTCCTGGCTCTCTGGGAGGTTCGAGTCCATATTTTCATTTTTGTGTGGACTAATAGAGAGATAAACACTTTTGTCAGAATACGACATGTATGGAATCCACTCATCTAAAAAAGCACTTTATCTTTTCATAAAGGGACAATATTATGTGTTTCTCAGACATATATTTAAATTCTATACCATAATAAAATAACTATGTCACCTTCAGTTGTTATTAAAATGGTGTTTATATGTTTAAATAGAAAATAAACTTGATTTCTCATCATATCTGTTTCTAAACGCCTTGAAATTAGCCTCTGTCTCTTTAAGAACCTCCTTCCGCTTCTGTCCCGACCATTTCAGCACGGGCCGAGTGTGTGATGAGGAAGCTCAGCTTGGAGACACAGCCCACAGGAGGAGCTGGTCCCAAAAGGAGGTTCTAGTAGTGCCTGTAGTGCCTGGCTGCCTCGGGACACTACAGGTTTTCTCAAACATGTCTGAATGGGTCAAAGCAAGACTTTGTGCATGTTTTTATGATATAAAACTCAAAAAGGTTAATTTTACATCATATTGCCCCTTTAAAATAAAAGAAAGAATTTCTTTATTTCTTTATTTTTTTTTAAATCTGTTATTTCTCATGCAAAGCACAACACATTTTCTCCTCGTTATGGATTCATACATACCTAGCATTCTTGTCATTATTGGCTACTGTTTGCCTACATAGTGTAGAGAGAGGTGATCCGTCACCCAACGTGAGCACAAAGTGGAGAAACAACACCCACAGTCATAAAATAATAGGAGCAGCAGGAAGAAGCATCTATAAATCCTCATGTGTACTGTGGACATGGTAATTAAACCATTTATCACTCAGACAGAACATGCAGAAAAAAAAGTGCTGAGCAACTTGACATGATAATTGGGTATTCAGCTGACTCCATTATCCAACACATATTCCACTACAGCATGTGGGCAGGTCTTGTCTGAGGGCACTTTAACAGTTGTTGAGTTTTAGGTTTTCTATGCCCTTGTTGTGCTTCATACAGTTAAATGTTTAATTCAGAAGTCAGTTTGAGCTGTCGCCACTGTTTATGGGTGAGTCAGCCATATTATTAATGGTCACAAATCTTTCAATTCAAAGTCAAAATTCCAAGTTTGAAGGGCGTTTTTAGCTGATTTTTCACTTTGTAAAAACATAGAAAGTCTAACTTCTGGGTCTATTGGGAGCACACCATAATATGATTAAATCAAATTAAATATATTTAAATATTATTATTCATTTAATTGAGGATGAATTATAATTCTGATAAATTAAGCATTAAAGATAATAAATTGTAAGGATGGTTGGTGCTCACTTTTCACAGTCCTCTGCAGGGGGTGTTTTAGCTGAAGCTGCGATGTCCTCCCCAGGTTCGTGGCCTTTACCGTTAGGAATGGCATTCACCTCGGCTGGAGAAGTTTCCACAGTTGCACCTGGTTTGTCTTCACTCATATCTGCTCAGGTTGGTGATAGTTTGTCTGCTGAAACAGGTAGAAGCTCGAGTTTGTGGAAATGTGTCGTTAAGTGCTCTGTCACTGAGGATTTTAATCTTCCTCTTCAGATCTGTGGGGGAAAAAAACAAGGAAATTAGCATTAAAGGGAGACAATGATATAATGTACACTATGGGATAAATAATAGTTGTAATCAGTTATAATCATCATTCAATATGAACATATTTAGGAAGGGGGATGGCCAAAACTCCATATTTATAAAATGTTAAAATAAGAATAAGACAGTACATTAAAAATCACTGAAATGTTTAAACTGACAGCAGTTGTTAGAACATGGTAGAAATGGTCAGGATCAGACACCAAGTGAAGATGAGGATTGTATACAGTTTTAATCTAAGGGCAGTTGTGGACAGCAAGAATTATTTGCATTCAATCCCAGCTTTACTGTGTTTGATGTCATCCAGTGTAGATACTGGTGTAGAGTTTATACAAGAGTTGATCATTTAACCTGGACACAAAAGACCACTAAAAACAAACCGAATGCTTAGATCTGGTCTTTTTAAAAATATATGCAAAATGTAGAAAAAAGTGCCATTTCAAAAGCAAAAAAAACAACTGCGGTTCACCAAAAAAACCAATTCGTGCAGTCACTGGGGAAGTGTAAATAAAATGGGATTAGGGTGACTTGTCAGATTAGGACACTTTTTCTTGTGTAGCCTGTAAACAGTAAACTCCCACCCAAAATCTCGAGTTAACGGTGAATAGATGTTTTGGCAAACCCTGTGAATAATTGCCACGTAAAGTGACAGGTTTTCCCTTAAGGAAAACAGAGCATGTAACACTGGGCTTTGCATCAGGCCTTCACTTCCTGGGTATCCTGTTGTGCTGCATTAGCTGACCAGCTGGCTTGTGAGGCCCAGAAGGGCCCCTTTGACATGTATCTCCTAGATGTTGTTGACTAAATTCCCCCCCCCCCCCCCCCCCGACCCCCCAAATCTGGCCAGTTCTAAATAAATTTTATCCTCTGAGGCATAAACAGCAGCTATAATGGTGACCATGTTGGGATCTGTAAAAGGGGGGGTGACACACACAAATGGTTGAACTCCCAGCATTGAGATGAAAGGAGAAGAACCAGCCAGGACCAGCTACAAACCAGTTCTAGCTGTTTTGTGCACCCATTTATCGGCTTGTCACTTTTCTCCTGGTTTCCTCTTTTATGGAGGAGGTTCAGCATCGCCTCAAAGATCAGGGTGTACCCTACAACAATTCCTGGCAATAACTCAGCACTCCTTGTTCCATCGAGGGCCCTTCCGCTTTTCAGCCTACAAAAAGTACTCTTTTAAATTTTTTAACACATAAAATACAAAGAGAGGTGAAAAACCCCTGGTATTCACCTAGCAGTCTCCTGAACCTAACCAGCCACATTATGTTGAGCCCCACCGAACGGGCAGGCCTCTTGGTTTGTCAGGGTAAAGCTGGGTAACGTGGCCGGGCAGCAAAGCACTCCGCACAATGGCACATGTTGTGTGGTTTCCTGGGAACCGGTCGGGGGAAACAGTGGTACTATTGTGCCAGGCTTCATTATACCGCCAGGGCCCCCTTGGCTCTAGTTTGCCAGGCCACTCGAGAGGCTGAAAAGGTATTTCACTCCCTAATTGAAAAGATGCCACCTTGAATTCAACAAATGCCAGCATCCCCGCATTCACGCGGAGTTGTAGCCGAGCTGCTGACGCCAGCGATGGCAGGGGCAGGCCCAGACTCACGGGACAAATCACCGCACAGAACCGCGCTGCCACTCACACGGTAGACAAATCACCAAGAGGCTGGAGTAGCCATTGACAGACAACACACGATGGGCTGTCGAGCTACAAGGGGTCTTCCTCAATGGCCTTGAGATGTGTGGACCTCGAAACAGAAGACACGATTGGCCTGAGTTGTGCCTTTTACAATCAGTATGTTCAACAGGGAAGGAAATACATGACAGCAGAGAGAAAAAAACCCTCTCATTTGGTCAAAACCTTGTGCTTCTAAAGAAGAAGAGATTTTGTGGAGTTTGAAACAAACATGTAGAAGAAAAAAAGGAGAAACCATGTGAGGAATTTCTGCATGAAATATATACACAACACTAAATCCAACACTAAGAGTTGTTCTTAACAATATAGATTTTGTAATTCACTTTTTTGCTTATTTTCCTGCAAATATAATTACCCACAAGAATTTCATAAGCATTCCCAGAAGAAAAACTGAATACACTGAGTTATACCCACAAACACTTTTTATTAGTTATTTATTTAAAATCCTAAAAAAACTGTTTGCTCACCGAGTTTCATTTTTTTTACGTGCATTCTACAAACTTCCTGCAACTAGCAACAAAATGACACACATACTGAGCTTGCATACCAACTCTGATGCTCTGAGTTCATCCAGTGCACAGAGACTTTCACCAGCAGATGAGAGCGCTTACAGTCACACAAGTTGTTTTTAAGTGTTCTTAAAGATGTCAGCGTTACAGTTTATGCTCTATCCTTTACATTAGTTGTCATTTAAAAAAATGCTTGAATCACATAGTGTCATTTCAGATAATAATGTTTGAATGAGAGGTGGATCGGAACGGACCTCTTAAGGCTAGCATTCCTTGACAGAAGATATATTTTCCATCAGCTTGCAAATCAAAGTTTTAAACAATGATCAGTTCAGTGCAGAGTATGTGATGAGGATGACTCTCAGCTACCACCATACCGAATTTTAGCTCAATATGTATAAAATTGGCTGAGTTGTCACTTTTGTGCTTGCTAAAGTTTATTAACTGTAGTAACAATCACTATCACACAAGTCACTATAAGTGCATGAGTTGTAGACGTACATCCAGTAATTACATGCTAAGAGTTTCATTCAAATTTGACCTGTAGTTCAGGAGATATTTTGCTAACAGACGAACTTATGACCACATGCATACACAGATCCAGTTAAATCATAGTTGATCATTTCCAGTGCAATAATTATTTTGTGCCTGAACTATTTTGTGTTTGTGTGTGTTTGTGTGTGTAAAAGGGCTCATTACCTCTAACATGAGAATGATGCAATGTCCAGAGTAAGCCACTTTAGTTTCCAAATGAAGTGGGTTTGTACTGCTTACGCTAATCTTGTAGTTTAGAAACCAAATAAAGCAATGCAGAAAAAAACCTCACAAAGTGTAGAAAGTAGGGGTGCACCGATTCAAGTTTTCTTGCCGATCTCCGATTTCTGATCTTTAAAAAGTCTGACCAGCCGATTCCGATTTTGGCCGATACCGATTTTTTAAATAGCTGACACTTTCAGATATTATAAAATCACAATACAACTTCAATGTTCAAATGTTATTTTACTGAAATATGTTGAACAATACCCTTAACAAACTTGTTTTAACTGGATATTAGGTAGTGCTCACAGCAGAGCAAAAGAGGATAGTGACTTTTGTGAAGGTAGAAAAGCCGATTTCTTCCGCCGATCTTCTCCACCGATTTTATCTAAAGATCGGCCGATCTCCGATGTCCCAAAATTGAGGAAATCGGCGCCGATAAATCGGCCGACCGATTTATCGGTGCACCCCTAGTAGAAAGTAGCCTAATTCTTAATTTCCCAACACACAAAAACTATTTCTACACTTTGAACTCATTTTGTGTTAGTTAAAATTGCTATTTTGTTAAATAAAATGTGTAGGTTAGCAGCTTGCCTTAGACTAAAGTACCCGATTTGGTAAGATAAGAGTCTAATTTAGTTAATAAATACCCAAAAATATTTAAAGGTTAAAAAAGGACAGCAGAAGGTAGTCGAAACACATTGTTCCCTGATTTTGCATCTTGAAAAAGAAAGAGCACACTTTGAACCATTTGTATGTTGCTTGTCTGTAAATGTTTGTATTGCAGATAGATACTACACCTGATGTACAAGTATAAGCATAGTTTTACAAAAAAAAAACTAATATGGAAAAAAAAATACTGCAATGGAAAAAATACCTATTTAATGTGAAAACTGGTATACCCCCTCAGATTCTGAACCCTACATAGGACTTAATGTTTTTCTGCAATGCTCTTTGTGGGAGTAAATGAATCTTCTTCACAGCAAACAGCAAAGGCTGTGTTTATTCAAGCTCTGTTCGGAAACATCACATCCGTTTGGCAGCGCAGAGAGCGCTGATCCAGCCCTGCTCTCTGTGGCTCTGACGTCAGCAGCCCTGCAGAGACGTCACGGCACCAGGAGGGCAGCCTATCGGACTGTTGGTCCTAAACTCGTACCTGAATCATTGAACATTGTTCTTGCTGATGCATTCACACATTTTAGTGTGCATGGGAGGATTTGTCCTGCTGTTCATTCAAAGTGTAGTATTGTATTTGCAAAGGCTTTGTTTGGAGGGGGTGAAGCTTATGTAATACTGTCAGTAATCTCTAATACTGCCTCTTCTTTCACTACTTGATGACTTTTTAACATGTATGTGGTTGGAAAAGCTTTCTTAATTGAAGGCCCAGAGTGATTTACAGCTTCTCAGTCTGTTGATGAATATATTCAAATCACTGACCTTACTGTGTTTTACTGTACTGTACTGTACTGTACTGTACTGTACTGTACTGTTATGCATTGTTGAAATGTTTTGCTAACAGAGACACACTAATGCATGCACACATATACATGCACGCAAATACATTATTGTACATCTTTGCCTTTTGGCTATAAATACTCTAAAAATCATTCAAAAGTTTGGATATCCGCTTGAATTTGTAAGGACAAAATAAAACTTAGACATTTTTTTTTCGAAATTATTTGTCCTAAAAAAAAAGGCAGAATTTAATCAAATGTCCATCGTTTCTTCCTGTTCATGACATAAAATGAGTTCCGGCAGCTTAAAGGATTACACTTGTCCACATTTCCCACTGAGGGGCAGCTAATAAGTCCATCAGTGGACTTTTTTTTTATTGTAAGGGTTCAGATTTGCAACCTCAGACAATCAGGATGCTAGATTAGATCAGATTAGAGCTCGTCTCTTGCTGAAGCGGGACATGTGGATCAAAATGCTGTCAGGTCACATAAAAATAGGTTCAGAGGAGTGAAAAGCCCCGGTGCGACCCTGGATCCTGTCACACGCAAAGCTGTGATTTCTACATGTGACACTGAGTGCAGCAGCTGCTTAAAATAAGCGGCAAACATTCGCCGAGTGCATCCCGGAACCATCTGCCTGTGTTCTGGTTCTTCACACCACGATAAACAGTCAAACACACACAAACACACACACAAACAAGACTGCATATTTATGAAAACAAGCACAACTCTTGTTAAAAGAATAAAACACAGGCAGGAAATTAAAGCATTCACCGTTGCAGAAATGATGTGAGGAGGCACTTGTATTGGTATTAGGAGACATATTCAGTGTGAAAAGTATAAAAAAAGAAAAGGAAGAAAAAAAACTGGCTTATGAGAACAAAAGACTGCAAAAGATATTACTTAGAAAAATCTCTATTAACATCTTCTGTTGCTTGTCTGTGGTCGGGTCGCAGAGGCAACAGATCTAGATCTGATCTGATCCACGCCTCAGGACCGAGGGTGAGGGTTGGAACTTAGACAGACCAGTAAATCTAAGTAAATCGAACAGTAAAATTCTTTTTTTTTTCACAATGACTGAACAAACCAATGCCCTCATTGCTGTTGATCAATCTCCCGAACAAGACGCTAAGATACTTAAAACTCCTCCTCTTGAGGTATTCCACCATTTTATGGTTGAGAACCATGGCCTCAGACTAAGTAGGGTTGGGCATCGTTTGAATTTGAACGATTCTGATTCCAATTCCGATTCCTCTTTTCGATTCCGATTCCTAA
>JAUBOC010000138.1:13431301-13443506 GCA_032275365.1 Anablepsoides cearensis | reverse complement strand
TTGGGCGGCTTCTTCTTACAGTTGGTGGAGTAGGTATTGAAACTAGGCATCAAAATTTAAAAGTACGAACGATTCCGAGAGAATTGAAACATTTGTCCCGGTTCCAATCGATTCTCGATTCTCAATTCTCGATGCCCAACCCTAAGACTAAGAGGAACTGATTAATGAAATTGATGAAAACATGATTTTCAGATAATGAGCATGTTAGTTCTTCTGTAATGTAACAGAGGACTGGTGTCTCCAACAGTCATTAGATGAGAGGTAGAGGACACCCTGGACAAATTCACCTGTCCATCACAGAGACACACGGTGTCGTCTGCTTTAAAGATGTACTGTGATTATTTGATTTATCAAATTCTAATTAAATTAGGCAAATGTAAAGAATTTTTGCAACTATCATGGCCGTCTTTTTTTTTTTTTTGTTTGCATCTGGTAGTGATACGCCAAGTTAATTTCTATTGGTGCTTTTTTTTAGTCACTGTTGTTGTTTTTTGACACCACACCTGGTGTCTGGAAGACATAATAAAAAATATTACTCACTATGTCATTTGGAAGGATTTTAAAGTGGAATATTTGGTCTTGGGTGAGCTCAGCTTTAATGGCAGTATGTGCACACTTCTCCACACTAATGCAATGGACTGGTGAAAATGAATGAATCTAACGCAGCTTGCAGGTTTAACAGCAGCACGTCTCTATACCTGAAGCCTCTCTTTCATTATAACTACAGGACTTGGGGTGATAAAATTTTAACAGAAAAATAGGCTTTTTTAGCAAAAATAAACAGACAAAATTCCAAATTGGTAAAATGGAGCAATAAACTGAATTTGAAGAAAAAAATGAACAATTACTAAAAAATTTCAAGAGTGTTTGGTCCTAAAAGATTATAAATTCATTTTTATTGTTTTGCTGATGACATTCAGGTTTATCTACCTATTAAACTCGATTAATTCATTCCAATCACTCCTGAGCTGTCTGAATGACATAAAAGTCTGGCTGAAACAAAATTTCCTGAATCTAAACGAAAGTAAGACATAAGTCATCAACTTTGGTAAAAGTATTTATCGTAACAATCAACATGCCTTCAAATTGAACAGACAGATAAACTCAGTTGTGAAATTAGTTTTTTTCCAACTACAACTTATTGCTAAGGTGAAGTTGTATCTCCCAACCAAAGACCTTGAAAAGGTGACCTTATTACATCTCATTTAGATTATTGTAATGCTTTGTGTGTTGGTTTAGATAAATCTTCTCTGCATCACTTACAAGTTCTCCAAAACGCAGCAGCTCGTCTTTAACAGGTACTAAAAAACACAAACACATATCCCCGGTTCTGACTTCTCCCTATTGGCTTCCTGTTTGCTTTAGGATAGATCAGATTAGATTAAGATTTTATTGCTTACTTTTAAAGCTTTAAAAGGTCTGGCCCCATCTTACCTGTGTGAGCTCATTAACATCCACCATTCATTCAGAGCACTTCAGTCATCCAACCAGTTCCTCTTAGATGTTCCTAGATCTAGACTAAAATTGAGAGGTGATCTGGCTTTTGCTGTTTCTGCCCCAAATGACTGGAATGGCTTTGGACTGCTGAGACTGTTGAGAGACTTTTAAATCTCTGCTTAAAACTCTTTACTCCTTGGCCTTTCATTCTGGTAGAGTTTGAGATTCTTTTAAAGCCAATTTTTAAAAAATGTTGTATTTCTTTATTTTAAATTGATCCTACTTGATTTTTACATTTTGTGTTGCTTTGTTGTTTTATTCATATTTGGCTGAATTGTGAAGCACTTTGGTCAACTCCTGTTGTTTTTAGGTGCTATACAAATAAATTGACACTGACATTAAAATATTCCTAATTAACCTAACCTTCATATATATTTTTGGATTCTGGAAAGAAACCTGAGGAAAAACCCATCAATGCAAACTCTGCACAGAAAGGCTCCCAACCAGAAGTCAAACCAGCAACTTTCTTACTGCAAGATAAGTAGGCAAACCAACTGCTCCACTGTTCCACCAGATACACATAGAGCTTTGTATAATTACATGAGCAAAATTCAATAATCCTTTCCAAGGAGATGAAACAGCACTGATCAACTGCATTTATTTGATTTGTTTCATTTAAAACAGAATTTAGATAAGCCTGCATGAACAGCACTGCTGCAAGTGGATGGTTAATGATCTATTTGTGCTTCAGCCCATGTGCTTAAAGAAACAAAATTACTTCTCACATTACTGGGAAGACAGCTTTTCTAGATAATGATTGAAGGAGGTCCTAGAAATTCATATTAATATTAATAATAATATTTAAATTAATTTCTAGTTTAATTTCTCTTTGGCTGTTTTTGTCAAACATAAAAAAAATCAAAGTCTTGAATCCACAACATAACAATGATATACTATAGTTTTAATTGTGTTTAATTGAATACAGCTTTTAGCTGAAAAAGCGACAAAGCTAAAACTCTTCTTTGTCTCTCTTAAATTGTTTTATTTTTATGATAAAAGGGTTCCATCTCTTCACTCTAAGCAAACTAAAAATTCTGCACACCACAAATTAAGCATCCGTGTCAATAAAAGCCTCAAAGATTCACTTTCAGAGATTTAATGCAGCTGTGCATTTAACCCTCACCAGGAAATGTGCACAACGTAACACGTGGGAGGAAAATGGTCCTTTAATTGTCCTCAGGTCTGTCATTAGAAGCTGCTCACACTAAGGGCCTGTCTCCCGTTCCCTTACAGTGTTGTCCTCCCATCTCAGTCTTCCTCTGTCTCTGCTTAACTAACGCTGTGATTAGGCAGCGGGGAGGATAACAGATTAACTCCTGACTGGGAGATGTGTATGTCAGCCACTGAGATGCTCCGTTTTTTTCTCCTGGATTTTTATAAGCCGCCATACGATGCACACGCCTGAATCTATAATGCCAAACAGGATGTGAGCTCAGCACGGCAGCGCATGTGAAAACCCACTGCGAAGGTGTTATATTTATCTCGCAGTGTAGAGTTTCACACAGTTTTTCATCATTTCTTCTGCGAAGATTTGACTTTAAGTTGATTAAGTTGCCACATTAAAAGGAGTATTTTAAATTTAAATTTAAATTTTTTAGAGAAGAGTGCTGTGAAAACGTCACTATCTGGTTCACGTGGCATGATATTAAACTTGTCAGCTGATTTTCAAAAACTGATATAGATATAACAGGTTTTGGTTCTTCAGTGTGTGGTGTACAGGCACACGGCAAAGACAACACACCACGCAGGAACAGGTTTCACTCCTGATCATTCTGATGAATCTCGCAAAAACTCTCAAGATCAAAGGTGTTCAGAGTAAATAAACATGGCCGGTGAGGACGAATCAATGACGATAGTTTGTGGACTATTTTTAACAGGAAAAAAACAAACATACACACGTCTCCAACGTCCACTTTCTGGTGCACAATGGTCGTTGTTTTGGCTTCTGTATTTTGAATTCCCCTGTTTCTGTCACTTTGCTTTCTGATTGGCTACACGTCACATTGAACAGGCTGCGAGCATGTTTGTCCTCAGAACACCACACACGCTGGTGTTATCAGGCCAAGACAATCCAACATGTTGAATATCCTTGATTTGCGATCTGAGCGGTCCCATCATCCTTTCGAGCCGACTAGATCACTTTGAACACATAGTAGAAATATCTCCTACGATTAGAGCTATCGCGAAAAAATCCAAGCATTCTTAAGCTTGTCGGAAGTGCAAAATCGGCACAATAATCTTGCTGTGTAAGCAATTTTTAGCTGTCATAGGTAGCTCTTCCATTTAAACCATCATACGTTTCTGAGCGGATGGACAAGCTAACAGCTACGACCAAGACCAAACTGGATTGCTGATGTCTTAAAACTATTTCTATTTCATCAATTTCACAATGACTCATGAATGATGACTCACAGAAAAAGAGAACTATTTTTAGAAGCAGTTGACTCGTCTTGTTAACCTGGTTCAACTCTGACACCCCTCAGAACTGAGAGGGTCGAGGAGAAAACGCTTATGAAGCTTTAAAATGATGCAGGACTGTGTTTTCTATACAAATAACCACATGGAGGCCACAGATAAGGAATGTGTTCCATCCATTCTGCTATAGTAAAAACCAAAATATGGGTGCTGCTATCTTTGGTTGGGAGAGTAATGATGACAAAGATGTGGCTGGACAGCTTCTGTTTGAGTTTCCCTGAAGACTCCATGTGCTCTTAGCACGGTCTTGGATATAGTGGGAAAAAAACAGGAGAAAGTTTGTTTTAAAATCTGTGAATGTTGCACCTCCCTAAGGCACTGTGTCAACGTGTGGGTGGCTTTACTGGTACGTTAAAATGCATCTCAGATTCTGTGCTTTCTTCTAAAAATTGCTGTGCTTCTTCTTTTTGCTGATGCGTTTGAAGGACAGAAGTCGTAGAAACTAAATGCTGAATGTGTTTGGAAAGTTATGCTGAAGAATGGGGACTGAGTTCATTTAAGAGTTCAGGAACAATGTACTCCATAAGTGCTGAGACTCTTAAAAGTACTTTATTGCCACCTGTGATTATTTTGGATTTTGAATGATTTCCCAGTAATTTCTCTGGCTCTTGATCCAGCAGCTGAAATGAAGGGGACAAAGATAAGGACAGTCCAAAAATAACATGTCTCTGGGAAAAGTTTTTGGCTTCTCTGGAATCAGCTCTCTGCTTCGGGTACCACATGCCGACACCCTCACTGCTTTCAAAACTAAGACAAAAACATTGATATTGAATGTATTTATAAGTAGTTACCGCGTTTTGCATTGATTGCAATTATTTTACTGTTCAGCACGTGTTGTTTCTTTTATTATATAATTATGTAGTTTTATTCATTTGTCATATATTGTGTTTTTACTTGATTGTTATTAACTTCATTTTAATGTTTTGTCATTTTTATGCTCTGTATTAATAATTTATGCTGCTTTATCACATTTTGTTTATTTCAACTCCTTTTTAATTTATTTAATGTTTTTAACTTGACATTTAGCTTTTATTCAATTTTCTTCCATTTTTATTTTATTTGTTTTTCATAAGCAACAGTGATCCCATAATATATCCTCTGACTCACTCAATGGAACACAAAGTGTAAGACAACACAAAACAAGACGGCTTTTATGGCTGCAGATATGTCCAGTAAGAATAAAAATGCAGGTTTGTGACACAAACATAAATACAGTCAATGATAAAAAAAGACATATAGCAAGTTGAGGCTGTTAGTTTGTCATCTTAAAAAATCAGAAAGGACAGATGCGGAGCTGCATATTTAAGTCAACTTCAGTAGAGTGGTTGAATAAGGAGTTAAGAAATGACAAAGTTGTAGCCATTTGTGTCAAACCTTTAAAATAACATTATGTATTTGCTATGTAGTCAAATGTCATTAGATCTGATGGTGCTCAGTATGTCGTGGATGACTCTCAGCTACTACCACACCAACATTTAGCTCAGTATTTATTCATTTTATATGTAATGATGGGAAAAAAACTTATACCTTTAAAGTTATACTTTGGACCATTTGTGATGAAGTAAACTTTTTCCTCTTATTGCTCTAATAAAAGCACCTCCTCAGTCTTTGGTTTTGGCTGCTGACAATCGCGTTGCTGTTAAAATTGACGAGGAGCTTCTTCAAACCTCTGACAAGTTAACACCATCCCGTTTAGCTGCATCTGTGTCGACGTCATCCTGAGACGCGGAACAAAAAGTGTTGGCTCGATTTCAAGCTGATGTCAGCTTGGAAGAAAAAGATGGGGCGAAGAGTTTCTGGACCGGACAATAACTTAATGCTGGCGTGGGTAATGCTGTTCTCCAAGCCGAATCCAATTTGTCCTGCAGGCTTGCCAAAGCATCAGAAGCGTATGTCAGCGCTCTCGCTGCGAGATTAGAACAGCTTGTCGGCCGTGGAGAGAAAACACAATTTGCTCGCTGGTTAGAAAAATGAGACATCTTAGATAGAACTACTGTACGTCTGTCAGGACAGGTTTAGACGTGAGGCAGCGCCCAGATAGCAACACCTGCTGTCTTGAAGGTGAGAACTGCAACCACTGGTTCTGATTTAATAAAATTATGTTATTGTGAATTTTCAACTTTATTGTAAAGTAAATCACCCAAAAAACTAGCCTTATATTTGCCAATTTAAGTGACAATGTGGTTATAAAGAGGCCATACCACACTGAATGGGCACGATCTCATCTCATATCAGAAGCTACGCAGGGTTGGAGCTGGTTAGTACTTTGATGGGAGACAGCTTGGGAATACCAGTTACCATACAACCAATGTAGGAGTTGCACCCGTATTGGCAATAGAAACCCTTTGACCATAATACATCATAGGTTGCCTTTTAATGAAGGATGACTATAAAAATAGCACAAAAAGTAAAGAATTTTGCATCTGGTTGATTATTTCTTTGTTGTAACAATGCTTCTTAGCAATAAATTAACAAAAGCCCATTTGTATCCTCTTAAATAGTGCCACATTTGTTAGGAAAAAGCATTTGTAGGTTAAGCAGCAGAGTAAGTTGTGCCCATAAAAAGAAAAAAAAAGCCAAATCTTTTCAGCCAGTGCCAAACAGCTTATTCTGATATGGACTCCTGTTTTGAGAAAAACATTCAAGCTATGTTAGGTCTTTAATTCTTTTCCCCTCCATTATTTAAAAGAAAAAAAAGGTCTGATTTTAACATAATTACTTATAATCTTCACTCTGCAATAATGATGCAAACAGGCCTGCATTTAACAATGTTTTCTCCCCTTTGGAAACTTATACACAAAGCAAGAGAATATTTCAGTTGTCTGAATTTAAACTAATGTCCTAAAAGCAGACCCAGAAATAGAGGACGACACAAACCCAACAACGAGAGGTCACACCTACACATTAATGGGATCAGAACAATTGGATCCCGAAAAGCCCTTTTCTCATCACAGTCTCCTCAATGCCACCTCTGTCTCCCCTGAATCATGTGGCCCAAAACAAAGTGCCACGCTTTTTCCTGCTGGCTCCTGCGACCCGGTCTGCTCCTGCTTCCTCCTCGTCACATGGGGACGGACGTGAGCGCAGCAATGAATTCATTCATTCGTTCATTCACTAGAATGTGTGTGACCACCACGACACATATTGTACAGCTGACTCTGTCACATGCCGCAGCACCACGGTGGTGGTCTAAACCCCAATCCACTGACAGAAAACTCTGAAGCACAGCCAAAAATAAGCAGATCAATGCAAAACTCAGGAATCCATACCGAACAGAAAAACTGATGCTGTGTGAAAACTCTGAGGTGATTCATAACATTTTTAGTGGATCTTTAAGAGTGTAAACTTGTTTTCTTTATAAAAACTCAAAATGCATCATATTGAAGTTCTTTCAAAACCTGAAGGTTAAAAGGATTTCATATTACCTGTCAGACGTTTAAACTAATATCAAAGTTGTAGCTGCTTTGGTCAAACCATGAAAGTGATGTTATGGGTAACAAGATCCCAGCGTATGTGTTGTGAATGACTGTCAGCCACTAAAACTACACCACATTTTAGCTCAGTATCTGTAAATTGACAGAGACATTTTAGTGTTGGCTGTAGTCTACATGTCAAATTCAAGGCTCGGGGGCCAAATGGCAAAAGCTTAATTTAATATGAAAACAGTTTTTCTATCAATAGTAAACTTTTGATTTATATTTCAATATAACAAAATAAAAACATTTAAAAGGTGAAGGATAATAATACCTGCCCCTGAGCTGTTGGCTTTATGTAACTGTGGCCCACCTCATCAGTTTAGTTGAACAACTCTGTATTAATGTCTGAAAATAAGCTGCTTTAAAGCCAGCATCAACCATAAACTACATCTCCCTTAATGTATGTTGATTTTGCATGAGAATCTCCTGTCGGAAAGTGGGAGAGTTCAGAATTCGAGACTTATCACCACTCAGTGAGTAAAACTCTTAATTATACTTTTAATAGTATTTATGTATTATTTATTTTACATTTAGTCAGTCGTATACATAGTACTTTTCAGTGTTTATAAGAGGACGGGTCAAAACATTGTTTCTATGCAGGAAAAACCAGGTAAAGCTCAGTTATTTTGTTAGCAGTGCTCAGCCGTAGATATGAGGAACATGATGTTTCCTGTTTAGTCGAAGTTAAACATGAAACGTCAAAGTTAATTACAACTGGCCCTTTGACGACCACAATACGCGTGGCTCTCTGTGAAAATTAATTTGACACCCCTGCTGTAGTCAATTAGCTGTGGCGGCCATCTTGAACTGGGTTGACTCCAAAGGTTAATCAGTTGTGGATGTAGGGAGAGTAAAATTTGTCCTTAAAATTTGTCTAGTGTTACATGAGATACTTTGGTAACAGACAAACAAAGTTGACTCCAACAGTTTGAAGTAAAGTTCTCACCAAAATTTGGTGTATGTGTTGTGACACACAGCTACTACCACAACAAATTTGAGCTCATTTTTTGTAAAAATGGAATTAGTTATAGTCACTTATGAGTTTTTAAGGTCAGTTGGCTGTGGGGGGCACCTTGAACTAGGTTAACCAAGTGCAGAGGGGCTGTCCATTGATTTAGGAGATATTTTGATAAAAGACAGACTTAACAAAAAGATAGTTGTTCCAGTTTGGCTGTAATACAAATAGCACTAATTATTCAGTATTTTACTTTTATTTAGTTTTCATTTTACAGGCATCAACTCTTTATTTCAACTGGTCTAAAAACCTTCACGGTTGCAGTCGTGTAGCATGAAGGAATGGAAGCCAGAGCGTAATGCAAGCACTAACATCACACCAAGATTATAAAGAACACAAATCTAAAAGAAAGTAAGACATTAAATAAACATGAAGCCGCAGCTGGTAACTTTTTAATCTGCATCTCAGTCCTGTTTATCTGACTCTTCAGGGTTTAATCATTTCATCCAACCAGAATTTAAACGCTGTGACCCTATTTTACGTTGCAAATCGTCTGTGATATCCCTCGGAGTGTCCTCAGATACTACTAATCTTTAATAAGACGTGTGATAAAACTGTGCTCACGATTCTGCAACTGAAGCTTGGCCTAAAAACAGCTTGGATAAATCAGATATAATCTATGAATTTTAAAACTTCTGACTATTTTTTTTTCATTATTATTTATATCACACCTTAATCTAACATGACCAAAATATCTTATCTGTCAGTAATTAGGCCAGACAAAAGAAATAAATAAAAACAACAGAATCTTGTTTGTGATTATATTTGGTAGTATATTTATTTGCTGTAACAATGTCTCTGCTTAGTATTTTTTTTCACATACTAAGCAGTAGAGCTTAGTATGTGAGTTGCACACATGAAAAAAAATTGCCAATTCTTCTCTGCCAAGCAGCTTTTTTGTTGTTGTTGATATTGACACTTGTTTTGAGCTTCTAGTTCCACCAGGCGCTGCCATAAGATTTATTGCCAAGAAGCATTGTTACAACAAAGATCTATTCTACTAAACACAAATGCCACAAATGTGATAAGTATATATATCCCTCCACCCTCTAAAATAAAAAACCCTGAAGACCAGAGAGGGACTCATTTTTCCTTAATCCCAATAGGAAACCATTTACTTTCCTTTTTCATAAATTTAGGTTTAAAAGGGAGAAAATGAAATAGATTAAATGTAATCTGATCATTGCAAATGTTGCAGTACACAACCAGTTGTTAATGAAGTTCCAGACAAATCAGCCTTTAAAGGAGAAACTTCAGCTGAGTGAAGAGTACATATTTCTGTAAAGAACTGCCTATAATGTCATTAAGCATGCTCATGTCCATAATGTCCTCTACAGATTAATTTATAACACCTTGACTTTCTGTTGGTAAATTAAAAAAATAATAATCTCAATACAACCTTGAGCTTAATT
The DNA here is from genome assembly GCA_032275365.1 of Anablepsoides cearensis. Taxonomy (NCBI): domain Eukaryota; kingdom Metazoa; phylum Chordata; class Actinopteri; order Cyprinodontiformes; family Rivulidae; genus Anablepsoides; species Anablepsoides cearensis. The sequence continues at coordinate 13,433,631 of JAUBOC010000138.1, read as the reverse complement.
GGCTTAATTAAATGAAAATAACTAAGTATTGTAATATAGTAATAGTAATGTTATTTATATTTTCAAAAAACTGCAAATAAAGCCTTTGGTTTGACTTGAAACTATTGGTCAGGCAAAGTCATGCATCATCTTCCCACCATCGACTTAAACTTAGCCAACTAAATGTCTCAATTTCCCCTTTAGACTATGAAGAATCAGCAGACATAAAGAGCAGATGGCACCTCTGCTTTTCATCACTGCCGTGATTCAACATGACCATCAACCTGTGAGAAGCTAAAAAATCAAACTGCATCAAATCTAATTTATTGTGCTGCCATTTTTTTTTTATCCTGAATGACATACTATGGGGCAAAAATAACAATCCAGACAGGTTTTTTTTTTTCTTTAAAGTGACATTTTCAAAAGTCACATGAAAAGCTGTTTTATATGTGAAGAAATTTGCTTCCATTGGGACAGCCAATTAAATGTTATTTTAGGGTAATTTATCCGGTTTGAAACCAAATCATTTCTTAATGGATGAAAAAGGTGCAAAATCTCTGAATGTCTTCGGAAAAATAAAGAGCACCATGTTTCTGACTGAACACATTAACATGCAGCTCAAATAACCTTTGCAATATAACGTTACTTCAGGCTGTGAAGATGCATCTTTACATATATATGAACCATGTTGCTTTACATCAATAACTCTTAAAAATGACCATTACACATCAAGGTTGGCGCTTACCAGGAAAGTGGCAGAGGTTACCCTCCTTCAACTCCAAATATCTCCACACACAGATCTCCTCGGCTCGGCTCGGTTCGGTTTGTGTGTTTTCTGTCCAACGTCGTCCGCCTTCCCTGCCGGCTGCCTCACTGTCATGTGTTTCCCCGGATAAATTGTCCAAGTAATCTGCTCTCAAAAAAAAAAAAAAAAAAAGTGGGATGTAAGGACTGGAGCGTTCGGGTTCCGCCTCCCGCACGCACCAGTCGGCTGCTCGGATCGGATGATGATGTGTCTGCTGCGAAGCCAGAGCGCGCGAGAGATGCTTGGCACGCTCCTCGATGAACGTTAAGAATTAATTGTTTCGCCACATTCTATAAAGACTGGCTTTTTTTTTTCTTCGATGGGTTTTAAAAGCGGGTTATATAAAAGTAGTGCGTTTCCGATTGTTCTTGAACGCACCGCGCGTTTATGAGCGCAGTTCAGATGCGTTCCCCTTTAATTGCTTGCGAAAATAGAAGCTGTATTTGTTTTTCTTTTTAAAGAGGCTGTTTCGAGTCTCCATTTTGACACGTAAACAGTCGCCAGGAGGACCGTGTGCCACCTCTGCTGCTTACGCACGCGGCGCCCGCAGCACACGCTCCCTTTCTGGGTCATCCGCGGCGGACAGTTGTGATGTCACTCCGCTCCGGGGATCATGTTGTTTCCTGCTGCCCGGCAGCTCGTGTTTACTGAGGAGGACACCTGTGCTCAAATTAGACCAGGTCTCATTATGCATATTTATTCATGGACCTGGTTAGAGCCATACTTCACAGATGAATACAAGTAAAACAGCACCTTTAAAGCATATCGCCCGCCACTTTACATTCCAAAGTTTAAAAGCCTATTGTTATTGTTTGGGGATTAGTCTCAACTAGTCTAGGTACTACAACACCAAACTTCAGCTCATTATCTGTTCCTGGCAGAGTTAGCACTTACTAAGGTTAATTTACATTTTGTTTTTATTTTTTGTGTTTTAGCTACATGAATGAAAAAAAAGTTGTACAAAAAGAAATAACTGTGGTAACCATTTAGAATTTTACTCTGAAAATGAATGAGTATCTGGCTGATGAGATATTTTGCTTATAGACAAATTGTCTTGAGTCTAAACGCTTTGATCAAATATCTTATCTGTTTGTTAGGACTTTTTTTTTTTCATCAGCAAGGTGAGGCTCACCTTGTCTCACCTATCTATCAGCTAAAAAGATGATACCGCTGTGGCAGCCAAGACCACTGCACAGCATAGGGTAGCCATGACAACAGGGCATAGCAGGTGTCTGTATCACGAGTAGGAGAGTAGCTGAGGAGTGAATTATGTGAACCCTCAGCGCAGGTGAGAACCTCAGGAAGTTACTTAAAGGCTGATTAAAAGCCAATAAGCATTTGAGTCTGGAACTGATGGATGGATATATGGATGGATGGATGGATGGAAGGACGGATGGATGGATGGACGGACGGATGGATGGATGGATGGATGGATGGATGGATGGATGGATGATTTATAGATAGATGATTGGACGGATGGATGGATGGATGGATGGATGGATGGATGGATGGATGGATGGATGGATGGATGGATGGATGGATGGAT
>JAUBOC010000138.1:13396239-13425555 GCA_032275365.1 Anablepsoides cearensis | reverse complement strand
CACACACACACACACACACACACACACACACACACACACACACACACACACACACACACACACACACACAAACCAAGACAGGTCTGCTTTGTTCCCTTTGTTTTATATTTCCCAAAATATATGTATTTATAGTTTAGATCCTGTTTAGTTTATTTTTAGTTTGTTTAATTTAAAAAGGCAGCAAATTATTTTTGCTTGATGTCATAAAGAAAAAAAATGTTTATTTTTATAAAATGCATTTTATCAACTATTGACCTAAGGCCATCATTTCAGTCTTAACTATTCTAAATTCTAAAGATTTTATGTATAGATATATAATTTTTTTTATTTTATAAAGGTTGATTCTACTTTTTTTATAGATCTTTAGAGTAGTGGTTCTCAAAGTGAGGTCACAGCTCCACTTTGGGCCATGAAACAATAAATGAAGGGAACTTTTGTGAATAATAAACTATAAAGTTTTAAACTCACTCTTCAATTTTGCATTACATGATTATTTGATTGCAAGTGCATACAACACCAGCAGCAGCAACTGGCTGTAACACTTCTTATGCAGCCTATAGTCCTTCCAGCTGACATGTTAATTGCATCATATTGTTAAAAAATGAAGAAGAACCTTGTGGGTTGTTTTTTCATAATTCTTCACTTGTTTAAAAAATAATGGTGTGACAGTTATGCATCATGCCTCAAAGTCAAAGCATAAAGCTGCATCAGGCTTAGCAATCTAAAACAAGACAAACTGGCACCTCGCTTACAGTGGAGACTATCCTAAACTGACCCTCAACAGCCCAGACAGATGCCATTAAAAATCTGTCCCCAGGCTGTGATGAAGAAATATTCAGAACATTAGAAGGCAAAGAAATAATAAAGCAGAAATGCCTCATTTTATGAATCCTGAAATCCAATAATAAATCTTAAGTCCTGTGAAACAAATGTGCAGATGTTCCTGAGATATTGATTTGAGTGTGTCGGTGTTTGGACAGCTGGCCTGAACCTTTCTACAAGTTGCCTGCATGAGACAAGTGTATGAACAGTGTGCATTCCTCTGTTTGAGACGTGTTTGTTCCGAGTATGGCCTTAGATGTATTTCCTTTTTGATCGCAGAGGGGGGCAACACAAACATTTTGGATGTAGACAAACAAGACATTGTACTGTATGTCCTTTAGATCAGTGAGGGCATGCGCAACAAAGGAACCAAAAAATGTGGACCATACAGTTAGACCTCTACTTTTGTAATGCAGGGTGACAAACTAATGTTTGTATTGCTATAATGCAATAGATGTGTAATAATCTGCTTGTGCAACTTTTAAATTTGTATTTTTGCAGCTTTTGCCCTTTATAAGAACAAACTATGTGCCATCTCTTACTTTATCACCATTCCAATTTTGAAAGCTTTCTGCCTATAAAGTATATAAACTTTTTATAGGAATGTGAGGACATATTTATTATTCTGCACTGTGTGAGGTGAAATGCAAAAGGAGAAAAATGATGTTTCACTGCAAGGCAAAAGTCTTTTGTTTTTAGGTCATCCAAACTGCATCCTGGCTAACAAACACCTAAAGCAACATGCAACATCTGTTCTTGGTCTCAGTGTAGTTTTAATCTAGTTAAATAAAGGAAATGTAATGAAACCTAAAATGCACTGGAGAAGTTATTCCAACATAATGAGGTTTAAATGTGAATGGGCTATGTAACATCATTAATGCATGTTCCCATGCAAGGATTAAATTTGCGCTCTGCATTTGATCACACGTGAGATACACACAAGTGGAGCAGTGGGCAGCTGTGCAAGCACCCAGGGAGCAGTTAGGGATTAGATGTCTTGCTCAAAGACATCATGACATGTGGTAATGACAGGGAAGGGAACCTGTGCCTTTCTGGTCCCAGGAAGACTGTCTTACCACTACAACACAGCCACCAAGACATGATATAAAAAAAGCTTTTTGAACATTAAGGTGTGATCATGGCAGTGTTGTGTGAAACAGCTGAGTCAGCTGACAGTGACACAAATTCTGGTAATCTGAGCTGGAAACTGAGGAGACATTCACAAGTGTCCCTGTGAGCCGTGCACGACTCTTCCTGCGCTGCAGAGTTAATCAGCGGAAAGATTAGCGTTGTCATTCTGTCACAACCAAACACGCACACACACATACACACACACACGCACACACACACACACACTGCACTATCATTCACCAAACACACTGCACTGTCATTAGTCAGCATCTTTCCTCTCTGTGCTGCATTGAATGTGTCACATGGCACATTCAATCATGAGAGCAAAATATAGCTAATCTTATGTAAAAATGGATTGAATTTAGTTTTTTTTCCCCTTGCAACATATTGATTGTTGAATTATGACTCAACACTGAGTTGTTTAATCCCTGCTCTTCACTGAGCCATAAGGTTTGTTCAGGACAACAATCTTATCTCTGTAACAGATGGGGTGTGAGTGAGCAGGGCTGCTGATGTAAACATCTGTAACCACAGTAAAACAGAAGATTCCCAGTTGACGAAAATGAATGTATGAAGAAGAAAACGTCATGAACAATATATTTGGAACAATTTCCTATAAAACTCAAAGGATTTTTAAATTTTAGATGCTTTTAAATTTCACTTTTTGACACAAAAGGGACAAAACTATACAACAATCATCCGTTGATTAGTGGGTCACAATAAAACAGGTTATTGAAGGAGTGCACCTGGAGGATGAGTGCTCCAGAAAAGCAGAAAGGTTTTTCACTACTATTATGGTGGTGACCACTTTCTTTACAAAAAAGCAATAAAAGGCACTCCTAACCTCCAATTCTGCAACTCTGTGCTCTGTTAGGATGAAAAACCTTCAAAACATGGACTATAGGAAAGAGGAAGGAAGCAAAAGAAGGTTGTGCAAAGAAAATTATAGTCTTGGACATTGAGCCCACAATAATTTTGATAACCAGCAAATCATTTTTACATCAAATAAGAAAGCAGGAAGGAAGAGAGCGGTAAGATGTATGTAGTCGGAGCTATGAATGGACTTACACCAAGTCAGATAATCCCATCACAGCTGATGCTGAGCATAACCAGATAATATTTGAACTGGGATCAAAACGCAACCATCGAGAAGAGCTGTTTAATTAGAGAGCTGGGAAAAAGAAATGAAATGAGGAAATTATTTTTTTTTTAAAGATTGACAAGTTGTCTTAGACTTTTCGGGTAGTTTTGCGGCCACAGTTCAGTACAATTTGTTTTACACTACAAGTAATATATTTACCGTTAAGTATTTAACATTCCTCGTCAGGTTTCAGTTCACTCTTTGTCAGTGAAGAGCACATAACACGGCTGTATGAACAGCATCTTGTCCTGCAGGTGTCAGATAGGGTGAATCCACACGAGCTTCCTTTAAAACCCTGAGCCTTAATGAAGCCTGTGGGGAGCAGGGAAGATGGTTATTAGAAGAGACAGATCAGATGCAGGCGCCGCCCATCAGGTAAAACACTTCATTATTTTGATAGTTAACATAAAAAGACTGATTTTATCTGTCATTACAGCTGGTGAGGACAAATTGTGAAAGTGCTACAGGTGAGGAGCCCCCCGCCCCCCCGACCAGTTCAGAACCAGAAAACAGCCCCATTACAGTAAAAGTTCACACAGTCTGAAGTGAGTGCATTCAAGCAGCCTGTGTGTTTGCAGACCTTTCAGGTTTTACTAAAAAATAAATAGACACTTTTTCTCAGAAATGCAAATATGAATTCACATGATCTTCAAGGTGTGATGGGGGTTTAGGTGCTGAACAGATGGCAGTGAGCAGGTTATTTTTAGCTACTTGCACATTCATCGCCCGCAGCTTCATATCCTCACCTTGTGGAGGTCATAGAGCTGCCTGTGACGCAGAACAGCCTTTTTTTTCCAGTGGGAAGCTGACAATGACGACACAGCAGGTAAAACCATCATCTTCCAGGCATCTTCCAGGCTCCCCTCATCGGCTGATTGTTTGGTGTCGCCCTCTTCTGGGGCTACTTTTGATCTGCAATCACATTAATCTGTAAAAAATAAATAATAATAATAAAGACACGATGCGTACATTTATTTTGCAACTAAAATAGGACAAAGGGACAACAAATCTTTGTTGAAATCTCTATGAAATATTTCTGAATGGCCCATTTTATTATCTGTGCATAAACCATCACTGTTGGAAAGAGTTTAGCCTTGAGACAGCTGTGGTCATATTTGATAAAATCTCCTCTAAAACAAATTAAACGTTTCTTTTTCTTAAGAGCTGATTTGTGATTATCCTTCAGGAAGAGTGACTCTGACCCCTTCATATGATATGATTTATTTTATTATGTTCTCTGTAACGACTATTTAGTAGCCACTACCTGCAAATTATATGAATTAAAATGTCTGAATTAGTAGGTAAATTTAAAATCATATGAATGATTGGTGAGTTGGCATTAGATATATATCAGACAAAAAGAACCACAAAATGTCTATTTGTTTTAGAGGGAGAGAGTTGCCTTAACATAATAGTTAAGCTGTTTCATTTTTAACCTCTTCTTGATAAATTAACTGAGGTTTAAAATGTCAACTTTTCTGTCATAGGCTGTTTTTTCTTAACTATTATTATTATTATTATTATTATTATTATTATTATTATTATTGTTATTATTATTGTTATTATTATTATTATTATATAGTTACATATTTGCTTACTGCTTATCCACAACTTATAATACATTGTCCGCAGTCTCCTCTGCGGCCGTTAGGAGTCGCTGCAGCACCATGATGTGGGTGATGATGAAACGCAGAAGCAGAAATTTGCTCTCATCTTTTCACAGCTATCGCAGCGAAATGGCAGTGGCCGATAATTTGTAATTTTAGCTATTTGTCTGTTGCGGTGTATGTGTTGCGCCTTTCGCAGCAGAGGAAAACACAGCAAGGGGCGGTCGCCTCGAAGAGACGACTCGGTTGTTTACGCATCCTGTGACCTGGGATATCAGGAAGACAAGGTAGCCAGATTGCTAACGTTAGCATCATTAGCTTTCATTAGCTTATTTATTCTACGGGTGTTTCATTCATAAATGCGTGTGTTTAATAGAAGTTTGTACTGGTTATGTTTTGTAACACTAGTATTTAAATTGATGTCTATTTTAAACGACGTTTACTTCCTAGTAAAAGTGAATGACAGTACATTCATTGATTGACATTCGTCTTGGTATCGTCCTTGCCCTGTTAGAAAAAAGTAGCCTTACACAATTTAACACGCTAATGTTTGGGACGAAAAAAAAAACGAGTGCCTTAATAAATTACACAATATTCAAATCTTCATTTTTTCCCCTGCTTTTTTTATTTTTATTTTTTTCCAGCAGATAGAATGGCCGAGCCAGAGCTCTTATTAGACTCCAACATTAGGCTCTGGGTGGTGTTACCTATTGTCTTCATCACCTTTCTTGTTGGGGTGATTCGACATTATGTATCCATTCTTCTTCAGAGTGACAAAAAGTTGACGCTGGAGCAAGTTTCTGACAGGTATGTTATCTACATTTCTAAGTAAATGTCAGCTGAGCAATCCTGTTGCAGTTGATGCACATTAATGCTGCACGTGTTTCTGCTTCTCTCAATTCCAGCCAGGTTCTTATTCGGAGCAGAATTCTGAGAGAAAATGGAAAATACATTCCCAAACAGGTAGGCAATATCATTTAACTAGGGTTGGGCATAATCGTATCGTGTGTGATTAATCATCAGAAAAACACTTATCGATTACTTTTTGGCAATAATTGATTAATACAATTAATGCCAGCAGGCAGAGTCCGCTCGGTGCTCCTCTCCGCGTCAAAAATGACCAAAAGTTAAAAAAAAAAAAAAAGTTCTGTCATTTATTTAAAAATCAACACAATTTAAAATTTGCTGTACAGCCTGAAGTCTGTAATTTTGACACAGTTTAGAACAGATTTTTATGAAGAGCAAATCTTTCCCACTAAATTAGTCATATGACATAAAGGTGTCCAGGGACTCCAGGGCATTAATCGTCAAATTAATCGTTATCGGCTAAATACCCAGATTAATCGTGATTAATTATTTTGCCGATATTGCCCAACCCTACATTTAACACTAATTAATAACAAAAACCACTCCACTTTTGGTCATGTTCAACCAAGTCTTCTTGTCCTTTTAGCCACTAAAGCCTTTAAAAAAAAATCCAAGTCAAGATGATCTAGCAAATCCTAAAAAAAAAAAAACTTTTTCTAGCTACTGTTAAGTTGAAATTTTAGAGACTTTCTAAACTTATAATTTATGGCACGTTCTTGTAATATTTTATGTGGAAAATGTACTTTTATAAAGTTGTCATTGAGTGCAAGTATGACCAAGAGTGAAATAATTGTAATAAACATACAGATTTCTGAAAGAGAGCTGAACTAAAAATACAGCTAGTGAGAAATCTTTAACAAAGTACATACTTGCTTAGATTTTTTTATATTCTTTCAGAAGATAATAAATATTTAAATCTATTATTTGCATTTTTCGTCGTGACTATAATTTGTTGGGACAATAACAATTCTTTTTTTCTGTGTTTTAGTCTTTCTTGATGAGGAAGTTCTACTTCAATAATCAGGAGGATGGATTTTTTAAGAAGACCAAAAGAAAGGTTGTTCCACCCTCTCCCATGACAGGTACACATTTTTATGTGAAGCACAACATGTGATATTGCAGTCATTTGTGACATGATGTAAACCAATTATACATACTCACTTTAAAATAAAAATAAAAGGTCTTTAGTCATTTATTATGTCTTTGTGTATTGTCATGATTGTGTGTTCACACAAGGGTGAAAAGTGTGATATGCATTTAATCCTTCACAGGTAGGATGCACCCAAACGGAGCAGCTCTATAAGAAGTTATGTTATACATTATTCGCTGTGTGTTTTCACAGATCCCAGCATGTTGACAGACATGATGAAAGGTAATGTCACCAATGTGCTTCCCATGATCCTCATCGGCGGCTGGATCAACTGGACCTTCTCTGGATTTGTAACAAGTAATCACAGTTTTCAGTCACAGATTTTGTGCAACAAAACGGCTCTAAGAAAGTCTCTTAATGGTAAATTATATTTTAAAAATCACTTCTGTTTTGTTTTTTAAGCTAAGGTACCCTTCCCTCTCACTCTTCGCTTTAAGCCAATGCTACAGCAAGGAATAGAGCTGCTCTCACTGGATGCTTCCTGGTAAACAAATAAAACAAGAGTTGTACACATTGTTGTTGTTTTAAGCCATTGTGTCCAACTTTTGATTGGTCTTGTTTTCTTTGCGTTTATAATCAAGGGTGAGCTCAGCATCATGGTATTTCCTGAACGTCTTTGGACTTCGAAGCATGTACTCGTTAATTTTAGGCCAAGATAATGGTAAGTTTTGTTTAACTTAAGTTCATTTCCTGTGGCGATTTAGCTTCCTATTTCTCAACTACACATGTTGGCACTGTTCAACTCAACCCCCGCAGGTGCCGATCAGTCGAGGATCATGCAAGAGCAGATGAGCGGAGCGGCCATGGCCATGCCTGCAGATACAAACAAAGCATTCAAAGTACGTGCTAGTGTAGGTTCAGAGTAAGTTGCAGGGGAAGGCGGGGTTTTAGGGTTTCTCATATCATCTTTGTCTTTGTTTTAGGCTGAGTGGGAGGCACTAGAACTGACCGACCACCAGTGGGCGCTGGAGAGCGTTGAGGACGATCTGATGAACAGAGAGCTGGACTTTGATGGCATGTTCAGCAAAGAGCTGCCCAGTGGCATCTTCTGATCACTCAGTCATTTCTAGGAGACTTCCATTTAAAACACTGTCTATTGCAAGAAATTTGTTTTTTGAAAACCATAAAGATGGAACAAGACTCTTCTTGTTATGCAAAGTTTACAAATTTCTCGTGCATTTAGCATTCTCTTCCTGTCCATGAAACATTTTACATTGAGACTCAGTGGTTTCTCTGCTGTTTTGTGTCTACTAACTAAACACCTTTGATTTCTTATTTTGGTTTTGAGATAACATTTTGGGAAATTGAAATTACTTTTTGCTCACTGAGATGAATTATTGTCTTGCTACTGTATGGAATCATGATCCTCCTAGGTATTAGAATAACAACCTACTGTTTATTTTTCTCTTATTTCATGCACAGACTAACTTTTCCCATTTTCATATGAGACAAATATTGTACAGGTGTAAATGGTGTATAAAGTTACACTAAGGCTATTTATTCACTTTAGATCGTAGATCAGTCATTTTGTGTCTGTTTCTGAAAGGTTTAAGCAGATCTGGGACCAGCAAAAGTTACATTTATGTCTAATTTTTTGTCATTTATGTAGGCAATGGTTTATTTTGTAGCTTAACTATTGTGTTTTTTACAGTCTACAGTCAGTTTTCATTAAAATTTGGTTTTACCCTATAAAGTGTACATCACATTTTATACACCTTTTTAAAGGCTGTTTCATATTTTTAGCTGAGAGGAGAGGTTTCCTCCATTACTACTCTCCCATCAATGTGGGACAGTGTTTGATAAGTTCACATATTCTAAATATTACATGTAAATTTATTACCAAGAGTCAGTTTTTCTACTAGAAACTTTACAGAAAACTCCAATACAATATTAATAAATATGATGCATTACTATGTTTTGGGTGGCTAGCTGCATTGATGGAAGCTTACATTAACTGGAATGTCCTCAGAAATGAATATAAGCCTGAATGTTTCATTATTGACCTGATATCCTAAAATGACCAAATGTATCTTGTTTCTATTTATAACCCAACTTCTGGGTTACAGTTGTCCCATTTTATTCTAGGTTTCAAACCTAGTTAGTGTTAGGGTTAGTGTTTAGAATGATTCAACATCTCCAAAATAGTTGTCTTTTGTGAAGTCACAGCATTTCCCCTAATCTGGGAGAATTATGAAAATGTTCCTCATTTTTAAAGTTGATTTTGTTCTCAGATTGTTTATTCAAATGTTTGCTTGGTGCTCAGACGTGTAGGTGAGAGTAATGGCCAGAATTAACATTATTTGTAATAAGGTTTTACTATATTAGATAAATTTGTGATGTGTGATATTATTGTTTAATAATTTGATGACGACATCACTTGCATTAAAGCAACATTTTCCTCACTCATTGTTTTATCCGCTGCCTGTCATCACTATCACTGTGTTAAAGTAAATGGGGTTGAGGACCCCCTAAAGGTCATATCCTAGAACCGCCCCTGCCGTAGATGAAGCACGCAAAGAAGCTCGTTCTTGTGCGTCAGCTCCTGCTCGTTCACGATACCGGCACACTGGCTGCATGATGGCTGAGGGAGGCGGACCCGAGTCGGGCAGCGCGGCAGACTCTGACTCGGAGCCGGTAGCCGCACAAATGCCTACCCCTTCAACCGAGAATCAGAAACAAACTATTGGGTCGCATTTGAAAGCAAGTCTAAGAAAGGGTGACGAATGGTAAGAAATGACAACGCTCAACGTTATTTGATTCTAGCGCGGAACAGGAAGTGCTAGCATGCTAAAGCTAAGAAGCAGGTAGTTGAAACTGAAAGCCGCGGTGCTACTGGCAAGCTAATGTTACACAGATTAGCACGCTAGTTGCTAACAACTACGATTGTACAACATCTGTGTTAGATTATGCGCATTGTAGTGCTGGATGTTTTAAGTTAGGTTATAAACATGTAGATTAGTAAGCTGAAAAAGTCCTAGTGTTGGTTTTAAGCCATAATGCCCTTTTCTGAACCGCTGTGTTAGGAACTAGCCGATATGCTAGCTAGTAGGCCTCAGTCAGATGATGGGTGCCCCTTCTAGTTAGACCGGCTCTTTAGAGCAAGGTTCGTGGATAGATATGACATTTTTAGTATCGTTCTTGAGTAACACATTTCAGACCTGAACACAACGCATGCAATGTTTTAGAAAGGGAACACATAATCACTGTTGAAAATGCCAAGAATTAATCATTTTGTAGCCTTATTAGAAGATAAAGCCCTATGCTAGTTAGACTGCTAATGTGATCACATAGGTTCTCCTTAAAATAGAATGCTCTTAATTTGACGTTTCCAACGTTGTACAGTTGATCAAAACTTAAACATGTAGTAAAGGAAATAGACATTGATCTGAGATCTTGGAGCCTGTTATTCTTACTAAATACATGGTTGTTACCATGTCAGTTCAAGCCTATTATGAAAGGAGTTACTTTAGAAGAGATTAGGTAAGACTGGCTTGCAGGTTCTACATCGGTAGACACTAAGGCAGTTTGGTGTTGCATAATGTTCTGTGTTGTTTGTGGTATTATGTACTAACTATTAATCAATTTGCTATAGGTATCTAATAGACAGTCGGTGGTTCAAACAGTGGAAGAAGTATGTTGGGTTTGACAGCTGGGATATGTACAATGTTGGAGAACGTAGCCTGTACCCGGGACCAATCGACAACTCTGGGCTATTCTCAGGTAAAATTGTTATTCATCAAAAGTTTTATTGTTTTGTTGTTAAGACCTCTTGAAATTCCAGTAGAAATACTTTATTTTGCTGATCCCCTGCAGGATCAATGAAGTATTGTTCTATCTACTGTCCGTCCTTTCCAGTTGGTTTTTACTCTCTTTTTCTTTTTTTGTCTTAAAGACCTGGAGACTCAGACCCTAAAAGAGCACCTTATAGATGAACTCGACTATGTCCTTGTACCAACTGAGGCATGGAATAAGCTTGTCAGCTGGTATGGCTGCCTTGAGGGCCAGAAACCCATTGTCAGGAAGGTAATTGTGGTCATTGCTTCTTTTTTTATTTCACAATGTACCGCAAGGTACTGACTGAGCTCTCTAAATATTCTCTCTCTTTGATAGGTGGTTGAACATGGCATGTTTGTGAAGCACTGCAAGGTGGAAGTCTATCTGCTTGAGCTGAACTTGTGTGAGAACGACAACATGGACAATGTCATCACATGTCATTTTAGTAAAGCTGATACCATAGGTAAGAAATTAAGTCATGAGCCAAAATCTATTTCAGATCTCTGGCCATATTTGTTTAACAAATGTGCTTTCTTGTATTTCTAGATGCAATAGAGAAGGAGATGCGAAAGTTATTCAATATCCCTTCAGAAAAGGAGACCCGACTCTGGAACAAATACATGAGCAACACCTACGAGCAGCTGAACAAACCAGACAGCACTGTACAGGATGCTGGGCTCTTCCAGGGGCAGGTAGTTCAGGACTTCATTCAAATGACTTTAAGAGAACTGATGACCCAGAGAACATCACAGCCTATTATATTAGTATACTTTGTGCATACATTATTCATTTATAGTCATAAACAAACAGGACTATCATGGAGCCTAATGCAAAGCTGCACATTAGCCCTACATTAAGATGTGCATTATTTCTGTTGAGCCTATTGAAGAGGTTAAGTTATGATTAAACCTTTGTGTGTTTTAGGACTATCCTTTAACCTTAGGATTGCAAGTGTTATGTACTGTGTTGTAAATATAGTTTCACTTCTAAATGGATGTTGGGCTTGGTATAGGAAAGGGAAATATGTTACCATAAAATAATTATACAGTGACCTTGCACTTATCAAGTGACTATGACATGCCCTTAGTCAGGAGTTTAACATATAAAAGCATTAAACAAAATTGATATTTACCAAAAAGTAAATTAACTCCAGCTTAAAACTAGAGAATAATTCACATTTTTACATGATAATACATAAGAATTAAAATTGATATAGCTCCTTGCACCTAATGATTCTTGTCCACAATTGACTCTATTATCTTTAAACTTCAGGCAGAATAACTTTATAGCATTATAGACAGAAGTTTAAAGTTTAGCATTCATTCTGCTCGTTTGCCTGCAGGTTCTTGTCATTGAGCGCAAGAATGAGGACGGCACGTGGCCCAGACAAGCTTCCCATTCCAAGTAAGTGATCTCTCTCTCTCTCCTTTTTCTCTCCATATAACCCTTCAAAAAGTATTTTGTATCCCACTACAGACTTTTAACTTTTATAGTAATTAGTTGACCATGCCAACAAGAGTTAAAGATCATTTGTAGGAACATGCTTTTCTGAGAGATGCTTGTTTTTGCTCATCAGATCCAGTGCAACCCCATCCCGAAATTTCACCACCTCCCCAAAGCTTTCCTCAAACTCATCAGTCAGTATGTCCTCAACAGTAACCAATGGTGACAGCAGCTGTAGCCCTGGATACACGCTTAACAACAGCACCTCCTCTAGCAACAGGCAAGGAATCTTTTCTGTTTAAGTCCTGGTGAGGTTGTTGTTTTCAGCCCAGCGTGAGATAAGTATCAATGTGAAACATTGAGATTGCATGATACATTTTACATTTACACCAAGATTCATTGTTTTCTACAGTCATTTAGTTTATGTTTTGTATTGAAAAGCTATTAGTTGTTTATATTTTCTACATCTGTAGACAACAAAAACAAAAGACTTTTGCAACAACTGAGTAGCTTTTTTTTTAAACAATTAAGAAATTGAACTCAAATAAAAACCTAAAAGTTATTCATGTCAGAATACATAAATTAAAAACAGGTTGTTGTTTTTTTTTTCAATAATATTGCCTAATTTTGAATTAAGCCTAAAATGTTATATATATGTTAAGGTACCAACATTAACAAATACGTTTTCACAACAGATTTGGAAGCTACAACTCGTACAGCTCCTCCTACAACTACAGAGAGTCACAATCACAACCTGGCCTGTGTGGTCTCAGTAATTTGGGCAATACTTGCTTCATGAACTCTGCACTCCAGGTGAGAAGAAATGTCACAAATAAAACAGAATAATAATTAAAAAAAAAGATATTGGCTTAACCGCTAATATTTAGAGGAAGTTGATTTACACAGTTTTGATTAACATGTTTGTCTAATCTGCTTCCCTCTAGTGCCTGAGCAACGTGTCTCCACTCACAGAGTACTTCCTCAATGATCAGTATGAAGCAGAAATTAACAGAGAGAACCCGTTAGGAATGAGGGGTGAGATTGCTGAGGCCTATGCAGATCTAGTAAAGCAGATGTGGATGAGCCGCAGCAGTTATGTGGCACCGCGCACCTTTAAAGTGAGTCGGACAAATTATTCTGAAGAAAATCTCCAGTCAAAGGCAAATAAAAGTAGTAACAACTGTATTTTTTCATCCAGACCCAGGTTGGACGCTTTGCTCCGCAGTTTTCAGGCTACCAGCAACAGGACTCTCAGGAGTTGTTGGCCTTCCTGTTGGACGGGCTTCATGAAGATTTGAATCGTGTCAAGAAGAAGCCTTATCTGGCCCTGAGGGACGCAGAGGGCCGTCCAGATGATGTACGTACATACCTATGTTTGAATGTATGGATCTGTGAATTACTGGTTTATCGTCCAATAATAAAATGTATTTTTTGTTTGTTTGTTTGTTTGTGGGATTATAGATTGTTGCCAAGGAAGCCTGGACGAACCACCGCTTGCGCAATGACTCAATAATAGTGGATATTTTCCATGGACTTTTCAAATCAACGCTGGTGTGTCCAGAATGCGCTAAAGTGTCTGTAACCTTTGACCCCTTCTGCTACCTCACGCTGCCTCTCCCAATGAAAAAGGACCGGACCATGGAGGTCTTTCTGGTGCGGTCAGACCCTCAGTCTAGACCCACACAAGTGAGTCCAAATCAGTCTTACTGCTTGGAGTTACAGTTAAATGAAAATAATTAATATCTGCTACTTAAGGTTTTGTTTTGAAAAATTGCTTTTGTTTTTATTTTATTTTTGTCAGTATCGAGTGGTGGTCCCCAAACTGGGCGCAGTGACAGACCTGTGCAGCGCCTTGTCCAAACTCTGTGGAATTCCTTCAGAAAATGTTAGAATTTATTTATTTTTCTCCTTTCTGATTGGTTTAATTGTTGATGCTTGGAATTTGTCTAAATTAAAATGTGTTTTTATGTCTGAAACTCTTGTTTTTATAGATGGTGGTCGCAGATGTTTACAATCATAGGTTTCATAAAATTTATAGACGAGATGACGGCCTCAACCAAATCATGGAAAAAGATGACATTTTTGTGTAGGTTTTACTGGTTTGAATTTGAGCTGACGCGATCTCTGCGTTGACCGTTTATTGTAACGTGCTTCTTTTTGTCGACACTTGCAGGTATGAAGTGCAGGAGGAGGACAGTGAGAGGATGAACCTGCCTGTTTATTTCAGGGAGCGCCACTCGAAGCATGTTGGAAGCTCTTCAAGCACCTTACTGTTTGGCCAGCCTTTACTCATCAGCGTACCCAGACATAACCTGATAGCAGATGTTCTTTATGACAAGATCCTGGAAAGAATTGGGTGAGAACCAAGTCGTGATGATGGAATAAAACGCCAGATTACGTTGAAGGTGTAGACTCAGTCTGATGGGTTTTCTCTGGCCCGTTGCAGGCGATATGTAAAACACGCACACAGCCCTAATGGTGAAAGCAGGGCGTCAGCATCTGCCACCTTGTCCAGCTGCAGCCAGGCTCCTGAATGTTCCACATCATCCAGCCTGGGTGGCTGTGGCAGCCCCCAGTCAGAGGGGGCCTCGTGCAGTGCCAGCTCCAGTAATGGCAGCAACCACTCAGGGACATGCAGCGAAGCTAATGGGATCTATGATGGTAGGAAGCTGACATGAGGAAATGTTAATCATAGGAGTGGATGCATAAAAACACATTTATAAGACATTTATAAAGATGTTTATTTATTTTTTGTTCAGGAGAAGAGGAGGCCATGGACCACCAGGTGAGTCCTGAACCAGAGAATGGCCAATCTGAGGAAGAGGAGGAGACGTCTGATTTGGAAAACGGGTCCAGAGGAGAATCGACGAAGCTCTTCACTTTCAGCATAGTCAACTCTTATGGAACAGTCAACATCAGCCCATTGCCTTGTGATGGAAACATCCTCAAACTTAACCGTGAGTGCTGATAATTGAAGCACGTCAATTAAAACTTTATTTTTTTTTTGTAAACCACCTTGTGTCAACGCAGCTTCTTGCCTCTGTTCTCCCTGCAGCACATTCTACTGTGGCCATCGACTGGGACACAGACTCAAAGAAACTGTGTTATGATGAGCACGAAGCAGAGGTCAGTGGGTTCATACTCCTCTGCTCTTGTGACCAAATATGTGAACAATATTTACATTTTCTGAAACTATTTGTTTAGGCCTATGAGAAACACGAGAGCATGTTGCAGCCTCAAAAAAAGAAAACCACTGTGGCTCTGAGGGAATGCATCGAGCTCTTTACGACAATGGAGACTCTGGGAGAACATGACCCCTGGTGAGTTGGGTTTTTTTTTATTAGTGAATTCATGGTGAGAATTGCCACTTTTTTTCTGTTTATTTCAGCTTAATCTTATCTTTTTATGTAGGTATTGTCCAACATGTAAAAAACATCAACAGGCCACAAAAAAGTTTGACTTGTGGACGCTGCCTCGCATTCTGGTCGTTCACCTAAAGCGTTTCTCCTACAACCGATGTTGGAGGGACAAGCTGGACACATTGGTGGATTTTCCCATTGGGTATGCTTTCAGGGTTTATTTTCCACTGATTTTAAGTACAAAAAAAGAGAAAAGTAAACAAACTGAAGGCTGTTATTAAACATTGGGTAAACCTTGGACCATCGGTCCAAAGGCAGAGAATTATACTATTCCCACTTCCTGCCAATTTGGAATCATGTTTTAATTCTTTAAAATGGCTTTATTACAATCAACAACCAGCTTAATGTCAAACAAAATTTTTTTTTTTTTATCACTTTTTTCTATTTTTATTTTTAAGACATTTTAGCACTTCATGTAAAAGTATTCATCACAGCACAGTTGAATTAAAACAATTCTTTTTAAAGGGGATGAATATTTATAAAGTCACTTGTTTAACATTAAATTTTTGTTCATGGTTTAATCTGTAGAAATTAGACCAATTTTTGACCATGATTGATTTGTTAGCAATAAAAACATAGCATGAACCCTACTTTAGGCACTGTATCTCAGAACCAGGATTATCACTCAAAGAACACTAAAGTTATTGTTTATTTTCCATGCATGTTGTAAAAGCTTTAAAAAGAAGTCTCGCTATCCTCTCAAGTATTTTTTGGGAAAGTACAAAGTTTCTTCTGTGCTTAAAAAGGAGAAGTTGCCTCAGGATCACGAGACTTCTGTTTTGAAACTGGATCTACCAGGAATTAAGCAAATGCTGTTACTTAAATTCTAGCTTTAAGAAATTTGCTTAAGACAAAAAATAGCAGGGGATTACTTACAACATGTGACAGGTGATGTTGCATTTTTCTTTTTAAATATAGTTTTTATGTATTTTTAGGCCTCATTTTTTGTTTGTTTCTTTGTTTTTTTTTCTAGGGATCTAAACATGTCAGAGTTTGTTTGTGACCCAAAGGCGGGCCCTTACATCTACGACCTCATCGCAGTTTCAAACCACTATGGAGGAATGGGAGGCGGTCACTGTAAGTCAGAGTTTCATATCCAGGATTTATAAAATAATCTAACATCACATTTTTTTTTGTTTGGGTGATAAAAAGAAAACACCAAACAGTCCACACAGTTTTAACATAAACTGCTTTTATCAGCAACCAAATTCAGCACTAAAACATGGAAATGTGTCAAAAAACAATATTTTGTCTGTTATTCCAAATAAATAAACCGCTACTTATTAGTTTGCTGACGCCGCGCTTTCTGTGTGAGACAGATACGGCTTATGGAAAGAACAAAGTGGATGAAAAGTGGTATTACTTTGACGACAGCAGCGTCTCGTCCGCCTCCGAGGACCAGATTGTGGTGAGTTTTGACTTTAATTATTGTTTGTCAGCGCGATGATTAAAGCTAAAAGTTCTCTACCTGCTGGCTCTGTCTCGTGGTGTCTGGTGTCCCTGTCGTTGTTTGTGTCGTTGTGTAATTTTAACCCTGTCATCGTGTTGCAGACTAAAGCCGCCTACGTGCTGTTCTATCAGCGCAGGGACGAGGAAAGCCCCTCCAAACTTCAGCCTTCAGCCTCGTTGGGAGGAGCCCCCGAATCTGCTGATGACCACATGGACACAAATTGAGGAGCTCCCAACACAAACACACACACACGCACTGAAAAGCAAACGGACACTTGGAAATGCACACACAATGCTTCTTTTGTGACTGAGGACTCCACAGACTTATTAATCCCTCCTCTCCTGCATTTTATTTGATTTTTTTTTTTTGTCTCATATTTTTGGCTTGAGCCAACAGCCTTGTCTGAAGAGTGAACTGGGAGCCTTTCTCTCTGCGACGGGTGGCCTGTTGATTTCTGAACAGAATTTATTAGTCTGGAGCGAAGAGGAGTTTAAATAAATATAGATCCTCTTGCTGGATGACCGAATGTTAGAAGTGCCCTAAAAATGTGTAGATAAGCAAATGTTTCTGTTGCCCATAAGAAGAAATAAGAATCAATTATTAAAGAAAAAGCCAAATGCTCATATTGTTTGAACCAAAGCATTTCTAAGTATTTATGAAACAAAGCAGACGTTAGAAGATCCTGGTGTTGTCTAAATTTAATGCGATTATTCTTGCTGTCTGGGTGTATATGCAAACTTAAAGAGATATGCACACAGAATGATAAATACCACTCTGATAAGAAGACTGCAACCTGGTTTTAGTTGGATCCATTTGGGGTTTGTGCTGCTTCAGATTAGCTGTGGCAGCTTTGCTCCAGGCCTGCTGGTTCTGTGTCGCAATCTTAAACTCTTCTTTTCAAGGTTCGGAACATCTGTCTTCATCCGTCAAAAGCTATTCCAGCCTTGTTTTTTATTTATTTATTTTTTTCTCCTAAATTCACAGCCTTGGCTACACTGTCTCCGAAGCCCCTAATGAAGAGTTCTACCCTGCTAACATTTTTCTTTTTAATTTTTTATAAAGACAATGGTGTGTTGGGGAAGAAGCGGCCTTTTCTATTCCTGCATCCTGACAAAATAAGATCCGTCACGAGAACACGATCCACCTCCCTGTAGTGCAGCTAGCCGTGGCAGGAGTGTGCGGTGTGGCTGTAGCATTAATGGTTCTGACGGGTCATTTTACCGTCTTTTAAAGGAGACATTGATTGCTGCCTGATTAGATCCATAGCTGTGCTGCAATAGCTTGTCCTCATTAGTTGTGTACATTCATGCAGCTCTGTACTGAAATGGCTGTTATTTGATATTTTCGAAGCACATTGAGTGAAATGAAATAAACTAGAATAAAAGTGGTGCTTTATTCATGAAACTTGAACTTTCTCCTGATGATGAGGAACAGTGGAGGTATAGCTCCCACAATAAAACCGTTTTATCTTTACAGACATAAATTGATGTAGAAGAAAACAAAACTTAACGTAATCAACCGAGAAAGGGAATTTTCTTGTGCTGAATGTGAAAGATTATTTAGTAAAAGCAGATGGAATTTAAAACACAAGTATCTACTTTTATAAAGTCTTGATCTGTGGCATCGTAGTTGCCTGATGACATGTTGGGTCTGTCTGCTGGTCGCCAGAATAGCTTTTATGTTATTTTATTAGGAAAGAGTGATCTCTTTGATCGTAGTCTTTGTTCAAAGGCAGATTGACCAAAAGCAGAAACTTCTGACAGCAACTCCAGATGTGACATTTAACCCAGCAGATGTAAAATAATCATTTGATTTTAAATAGGTGTACAAATTATTGTCAACATATTTATCCAGTTTGTTTTTAAATGAGAACATATTTAAATTCATATTACAATAAAGACTGGAAGCCTCAATTTTTTTTATGTTTGAAATAATTGAATGAATTTCCATCTCACAAAAATCTCTAAATGTGTACATGAAATGACTTGTTAAAAATGTACAAGAAAAAAACTGACTAAGAAACTGACTAAATTCGAATAGAATAGAAATGGTAACAGCCTTTGTCCCATGCGAGGTGTAATAGCAGCAGCAGAAACATCAATCCAGAGACAATATATTGCTATGTGACATCATCAGCTGTAGCAATAATAATTAAAGATATTAACAATGAAACATAATTATAATCAAAAGAAGAATTACTGTTCCGGACTATCAAGATAAAATTAGATAAAAATGAAAACAAAAGCAAGATATCGTGCAGGAAAAAGTCAGCACGGTTCCAGTCTGTATTATGTTCTTTATTCTAGAATAATGAGCTAATGGATAGTTAAAACAGGGCCAAGACCAAGCGGATTGTTTTATATTTTTGAAACAATTTTCTATTGTACACCTGTCGAAGGCAAACATTGAGTAAATTTTGTAAGCTTTCTCTTGTCCCATCCATAACTTCTGATCTGCTCAAGATAATTTAATGAAAATTCCGCAACATTAGCATCATCACTGGGAGTGTTGCAAACTTTTCATCACCAAGGTCAAGGTCACATATCTATGGGATAAATCTTGTGCCAGCAGGAATTGAATTTAAATTTAATTGTATAATTTGAAAATTAATGCATTGGTTTGAAATTTAATTTTACTAAACTGAAACTGAATTTAATAGTTTGAAATGGAATTTAAAGTTTTGTATCTAAAATGTTGTTTTGAAACTATATTTTGATTTATTAAAAATTCAGTTTGACTACTTTCACTTTCATAATTCAATTTCAGTTCCAAAATTCAGATTTTTGTGTCACACATCCTGGTCCTTGAGAAATCCAGCCAGAGTAATCAAACACAGATCCACAGATTTATGTTTCAATTCGGTGAAGTTTCCTTTCTTTAATGTAAGAGTTGATGCAATCCACCATAAAAGTGACATTATTTTATTACAGTGATTAATTTTACCTATATGCAGAAAATGTTACATTTACATCACGTCATGGATCACATATTGACCAGATGCTGTTGCTGACTGATCCATGATGTGATGTAAATGTAACATTTTTTTTTAGGTAAAATTAATCACTGCAATAAAATAACTGCTTTTGCCACTTTTAAGGTGGATTACATCAACTCTGTTACAAACAGAAGGGAAACGTAAATCTGTGGATCTGTGTTTGATTACTCTGGCTGGCTTTCTCAAGGACCAGGATGTGTGACACAAAAACTTGAATTTTGGAACTGAAAGTGAAAGTACTCAAACTGAATTTTTAATGAACCAAAATATAGTTTCAAAACAAATTAATTCAGATACAAAACTTTAAATTTCCAAACCAATGCGTTAAATTTCAAATTACGCACACTGATTCAATCTGAGTAATTCAAATTCAATTCCTGCTGGCACAAGTTTTATCCCATACATAAAGGTCAAAAGTTATACAAAGTCTTTGCTTGTTCAGGTCACTGCTGTAGACTGGTTTAATAATGGGTGTATAATAATGGGTGTATAATGTGCTGTGCATGGGACATTGTTCAGTTTGTGCAAACACTAATCTTTACAATCAGGTAAATATAGGATTAGATTTAAATAATGCAAATGGCAGCAGGTAGCTGTAGCACATCCAAGTTCAGCCTAGGATATATCGTTGTTGAAATGTTTATGAAATGCAAAATTGAGGATGTCAAAGTTTATAAAAATAGTGTTTGCCTGATCAGCCCCCCCCAAAGAAACGGTTTTAGGTTGGCAGCCAACAACTTTTGTCCTGGCCTCACTCATAAGCAGTTAGCTTGTGAATCTTATCAGGATAAATAATTTCTACAAACAGGTCATTCAAGGAGCAATTTACAAAAGATAAGACAAAGTCCATAACCTTTCCACCAAACAGCCAGAGATCTGGAAAAACTGGTTCAAACTGCACACTGAAGCAGTAACCATTTGACACCATGCAGGTGTTGCAACAGATCATTTTGCAGGTGATGCAATTTTAATTAGCAGCCACTCCTGCTGGCTGTCTACCGAATGAACTTTGAGCTGTAATTGAGTGCAGCCTTGTGGCTTTGAGTTTGTAAGTAAATATTGGGAAATTAAAAAAAAGCATGGATTTAAAAATCATAGATCTCAGATTTGTTTGACCAAATCAAGTTTAACAATCTAAATCTTTTTTTTTATTATTGCTCAATGACAGCAAATGCAGAGGTTTGAGAAAAATGCATATTTATTGGTCCTTGACATACATTACACATTTGTGCTGTACATGCATGTGATGGAACTGAGAAAGTTGCGTATTTTACATTTCATCAGACACCCTCCTTACACGTTTCAGAGGATTTCTTCATGTGGTAAAACGACTCCAACACAGTCATCACATACGAGAGAGCACATGAAGTGTTCAAGGGTAACCACCTACAGCACACATGACAGAAGGTTACACACACACACAGGCTTTATTTGGCCTGACTGAGGAGGTTCTTGATGTCTCCCTCGATGTTGCTGGTGAGGAAATTCCTGCTGTAGCGTTTGAACGGTGTTCCATCGGGCCCAATGAGGAACTTCTCAAAGTTCCAGGACACGTCGTTCCTGCTCACCGGGCTCCAGATGATGAACTTGGGGTCGTTCATCAGGGACGTACGGTCGTCGCTGGGGTGTGGGAGCTCTTCCTTCAGGAACGCAAACAAGGGGTGGGTGTCCTTGCCGTTCACATCCACCTTCTCAAGGAGCTGAAACTTTGGCTCGAAGCCATTTCCAGGACGGACGTACTTCAGGGAGGCCAGGATTTCTTCATTCTTGCAGTTCTCCTGCAGGGTTGATCATCAACATTATTCCACAATATGCCTGTCTTTAGATTTCATCTCATCTGAATCAGGAAGGGGAAAAAAAGGGGACTTCCTCGTTTTACTCAAATGCTTAAAGTTACTGAAACATTCCTAGAACCCATTACTACATTCAATATCTCTCATAACACAGAACCACAATTTATAGGTCTAACTTCCACTTTTCTTAAAAAAAAAAAAAAAAAAAAAAAACTGAAAAATGTAAATTTATAAAAAAGTTTCTTCCGTGTAAAACAGGAACTTACAAAAAATAAAGCAAAACAAACCACAGAACTAAATTTCTCATCCTGAATGTACCCTACAGAGAGTAGTTTTTGCTCACCTGATGGCCGAACTGGTTGCAGGGTACTCCCAGGATCACGAGCCCCTTCGCGGCGTACCTGTCGTGGAGCTCGTTCATCTGGGTGTAATCCCTGACGGTCGTACCTCAGAGAGACGCGACGTTCTCAATGAGGACAACTTTGCCCTGAAGAGAGGAGAAGTTAAATACTTCTCCTGTTAAAAGCTTCGCAGTTAGGGAGTACAATTTCGAAGTCATTTTTTTTCCAGAGCTTGTTTTCCTTCGTGAAGACTAGAGACTTCTTCCAGCTCCCACAGCTTCTGACCTCACTGCGCGTCTCCCTCGAGTAATAAACTGACAACAACGATCGTGTTCTTGCCGTCAAGATAGTTCCCCCCTACTGCTTTTCGAACATCAGTCTGTGTTTGTCATCAAGAGAGTTCCCTTTCAGGGCATAAAGAAACAGCCCTGCATGTTTTACTTTTTTTTCCCCTACAGAGAGGTTCACCTGATTCAGTCAGTGAATTACCTCTTCCAAGTTCTGCAGAAGCCTGACAATCATCCATTCATTTAAATCAGGTGTGTCAGAGAAAGACCGACTATCCCTTGGATAAATGATGAATAATATCAGTGTAAAAACAATAAAAGTAGACACAAATGATTTAAAATATAAACTAAAAACAACAACAAATAATAATTAAGCTTTTCCATGTTTTTTTTATTTATTTCTGCATTCATCATTAAAAAGGAATACACACCTCATGAATATTCTTCACAATGAATGGCACTTCTTAGGAGCAAGAAAGTACTTTACACAACATAAACCATATAATTTATTGAAAACTTTAAAGTGCTAATTGAAGTGTTAGGAAACAAAATGTTAACTTTTTTCCCCATATCACAGTTATTGTGCCCTTAAAGCAAGCAAAGTAAGCAAAAGTGTGAACATGGACTGTAACTAGGCCAATGTTCAAGGAGAAGTCATTTAGGATCAAGATTTTAGGATTTTGATGTATTTACTGCACTAAAAGTGCTTTGTTTGCAATGAGTGCGTACCTGCATTTCAACATTGCATTGGAGCACTGCACCACTTGATAGAGTTCTGGGATTTCAGAGTACCTTGAAGATACATTTTTGAATATGACCAAACTTTTCATATTTTCTTGGTTCTTGGGCACTTTTAACCTCTCACCCAACAGACTGCCCCCAGTTCTTAATTTCTGGTGAGAAGGTAAATGAACTTGTGCTCTTTTTAAGTTTGTGGGATGATCACATGCACATTGCTGACTCACTTGATCATCATGTGAGTTGATTATTTTTCCATCATGTGAAATGTGATCAGCACAATTAGTGTGTCAGTGATGCAGAAAAATGAATGTGCAATGCAAGCTGTAATTTTCTTTTTTTTTCTAATAAAATAGCTTTAGGAAGGACTTAAAAAGTAAATAAAAAAATCTAGAGGTTAAATAAGGACAAGTGTTTGCAGACAAAACAAGATTGAAGGAAGAGGGTGTGTGTTTCCTACTGCGGCGTATACCGGAGGGTGGGTACTCCGTCTGCCAACAGCTAAAGTAGTAGGAAAAACATGCGTTCCGTTGTTCAAGCTCTGTGTGGAAAGTGGAAAAAACATTGTAAATTAGTCAGCCTAAATACTGATATAGCACAGCAGCACATCGGTAAGTGGAGAAAATATCTCGCAACTTTAAAGTATCGCTACATACAAACACATAAACGACGTAAGTGGGAGGAGCTAGCAGTGACGTTAGCCACGTCGTGCGACGCACATTGGCGCGCGAGTTTGTTTTGTAACTTCGGACATCTGTGAGCTCGACTGCTCGGAAAAGTACGTTTCTTTATCAACATTTTAGTTATTCTGTCAGCTAATAACATCACGTCGATGTAACGTTACATATGAAGCGGATGTTGTTTGTGAGATTCGTAAAACTGACAATACACAGTGTTGTTCGCTGCGTTTTTTTTGTTGTACAATGCTAGTTTTAGGTGTTGCTTTACACGTTTCTCTCCTTTATCACTAGATGATGCGCAAAAAGCGACGCTCTTCTGTAGAACAAGGTGAAGGAACAACTACATCCACCAGTAAGTTTACTTGAAAATCACAGACTCGATAAATTGAGAAAATTATAAGCTGTATAAACCTTAATTTGGCAGTGAAGTAGTGTCTGTTACTAAAACGTTTCCTACAAAAGATCCCTCCCCCCACATCGTTGTCTTGCTATTTATGTAATTCTGTTTATAACTATTTTTGATATTTAAGTGGTGTCATTTCCTGTTTCTTTTAGAAGCGAAGAAGAGTCGCAGCACTGGTCGCCAGTCTAAAGAGGCTATTCCAGAGGAAACAAATCAAAATGTTTTTAGTGCATTTGTGAGAGAGGCAGGCGTCACCTTAAAAAGCGATGGCACATCCAATGAGATTGGTAAATGCACGCTCCAACAGCACATGTACTCAGTAAATAAAGTCAAGACAATAATGTCCACTTGTATTTTTCTTTTTCAAGCTGTTGACCAGGTCGTTTTCCAGAAGCGAATACAGCAGCAGCTGCAGAAGAGCCCCAGGTATCCTGCTGTGAGTATCAACCTTTCATTTAACCCAGAGCTTCACATTGATGCTGGCACATTTGTTTTATTGTTGTTGATGTGGCTTGTACTTTGATCTTGTTTAGATCCTGCAGGAGTTCATCACAGGACTGGAGACTTACATCGAGAATACCGACAGGTTTAGGAGCTGCCTCCTACCCTGTGTTCCACAACTGTTTGATGGAGAGTCCAGGTAATAATCACACACAAACCCACAGCAGCTTTTTGATGTGATGTAAGTTCATGCTAGCTTCCATCACAACAGTCCTTTTCTCTCTGCTGCAGTACTGTAAGCTCATTCCAGGAAAGCCTACTGCGAATGCTACTGGGCATTGAAATGCTGCAGGTAAGATTCTTTTTTTTATATATTTATATAAGAAACATTGGAAGCATAACTGCAGTTCATTTACAAGAACATCTCATGATTAAATGACTCCTCTCTGCAATAAGACATGGTGTATATGCTGACAGATATCTGATCATGTATGTTTTCTGCAGACCTTCATCATCAACACCTTGCTTGAGAAAGTCCCTGAGTTTATGCTTGAAAGGTCAGTATATTTTATATATAAATATATATTTTTATTATTATTTTCTCTTATCATTAATCTGCTTTGCATCTCATAGCACTGCTGACGGAGGACTCAGTATTCCGCGTATGATTATTAATCAGCTCAAATGGTTAGACAGAGTGGTGGACACCAAGGTAATATTTGTGTTGTATTTTATTTCTCATACTTGTTAAGGTTATTTAATTTATTTGGTCTGCAGTCATGTTAAATATATATATATATATCTTTGTGTGTTTCTGCTTCTTCTTGCAGGAACTGTCAGAGAAGCTGATGGAGCTGGTCTCAGTAGCACCAGTCGAGGTGCAGCGTGACATCATTACCAGTTTACCGGAGATACTGGAAGACTCCCAGCACAATGATATCGCCCGACAGCTCAAGTACATCCAATATTATTCTGTAATTCTTGCCGTCAGTCTGTGGGTTTCACGTTTTTTCTCGCTTCTCTTTGTAGCTCGTTACTCCAGGAGAACACCCAGCTGACAGTTCCTATCCTGGATGCCCTCTCCAGTCTTAACCTAACTTCGTCTTTGCTGTCAGAGGTGCCGTTTTATTCTATGACTTCACAAACGCACATATGAAAACAACACTCAGGTCACTGCTGTGAGCAACTTCCTGCCATTTCAGGTCCGAGAAGCTGTCATGGCCACGCTCGCTGCCGTGCAACTAGAAGACCTTCCTGTGGTGGTCAAGTTCATCCTGCACTCTGTTTCAGCCTCTGATGCTTCTGAGGTTCCATTTCTTCACACTTTGCTTCTTTTTAAAGAGCAAACTACATATACATGGCAACACTTCCTTTTTTTTTTTTTTACTTTTTTTTTAATTAGTTTGGTATGTGTTTTTTCTGTGTGCAGGTGGTGTGTAGTCTCCGTAAAAAGCTAGAGCTGGAGCAGTGTGTTCTTCCTCCTGTGCTACAGGCGTCTCAGAGTCGCATGAAGAGCAAAGGAGCAGCAGCGTAAGAAACAGCTGCCTCCAGCTGTCTAAATGTTTAGTTTGGAGAAGGTCAGAAAGTTGCTGAGAAATTATTATTAATATTTTTTCTTCTCTAAACAGATGTGCTTCCACACCAGCAGCTGGAAGCAGTCAGGACAGCGTTGCGTTGATACTTGACTGCATAAAGTCAGCAGTGCGCTTCCAGAAAACTATTTCTGAGGCTTGGCTTAAGGTTTGTTCTTAATGTGTTTGTATCAAATAGTTTATTAAATAAATTTAAAAGCAAGCAGATTTGACCTAAATGCTTTAAAGTTTTGACAAACAATTTAAAATGTGCTTTTATAACACACTAAATAAGACAAAAAAACATAACATAGAAGAAAATCAGCTATACAAATAAAGTCTATATAAAGTCTATTAAGGTATCTTGAAGTTTAGCCTAAAATAAATGTTTTGAATTGATTAAATGCATG
Source organism: Anablepsoides cearensis (assembly GCA_032275365.1). NCBI lineage: Eukaryota > Metazoa > Chordata > Actinopteri > Cyprinodontiformes > Rivulidae > Anablepsoides > Anablepsoides cearensis. Next base: position 13,399,092 of record JAUBOC010000138.1, on the reverse strand, counting down.
GCAATGCAAAAAATCTTGGCAATTCGATGTTAGTTTTATTTTTTTCAGACTTTCTCAATAATCTTTGGAAATTTTTAATCATTAATGAATAAAAATAACAAAGTAATTAGCTTTTTTTATTTCTGTCTCACTCTATTTTTACCAAATGTTACTTCTTTTTAATGTGTTGCTGATGTTAATTGAAAAAAATGTATGTATTTAAAAAAAAACAATTTATTTATTGTCTTTGTAAAATCTTTAAGATTTGTTATTTTTCACTAGTGTGTTCCAATGAAAAGCAGGATTTTATTTTTGTTTTCAGTGTGTTTGATCCATTTTATTTATTCATTCATTTATTACTTCTCAGGCAATAGAATCTGTGGATGAAATAGAGGATCATAAGGTGAGTTTGAAGAATGTTTCCTGACATTTTTGGCTCCATTCTGGTTTGGGATGTTGATTAATGTAGGAAATAACTTATTAAGATGTTTAGCTGCAGTGACCCTGAGGAGACTGTTAGAGCTAGAATGTTTACCATTATTATTTAAACCTGTTTATCTGTAAAGTTAGCGTCTGCCTGTTGTTAGTTTAACTTAATAAATATAGGAATTAGGATATTACCCCCTCAGGGTGAGAGGTTCAACCTCAAAATAAATTCTCATTATGAAGTAAAATAAAAAAAAGAAATCTGTTAAAAAAGGGTATAAATTAAATTTTTTCATAATATGAACAGATCTGAAGTTTTAAAAGTTTTTTCATGCAAATACACCTCTTTGTTTCAGGTTCTAGATGTGCTGGTTCTGTTTATCCTCCACTCCACCAACGCCAACCAGAGCCGACGTGGGGCAGAGAGGGTCCTGAAGCTCAAAGTGAGGACTGGCCTCCTGCAGGAGGCTCTGCTGCAGAAAGCCTTCAGGGACTACTCTCAGGTGACTGTAAATACACGAGCGTCAGCAGCGCCGCTTGAACGCATTGAGCTGTTATTCCACTCAGGTGTTGTGTATTTTGTCGCGCTGCAGGTGATGCGAGGCTACTTCCCCTCCATCCTGGCTCTTGCTCAGAGTTTGCTGCGCTCTCCGGATCCCTGCGTGGTGCCCTTTGGTGGGCACATGTACCGACACTCGTTCTCCGTGTTTGACTCCTACTGCCAACAGGTGCCAATATTTATGTTCATCCTATAATTCTTAGCTTTAAAAGCTCACAGTCATTTTGAACTCGGCTGTGTTTTGCAGGAGGTTGTGGGGTCTCTGGTGACCCACGTGTGCAGTGGTGTGGGCGGGGAGGTGGACATGGCTCTGGATCTACTCTGTGCTCTGGTTGTGGAGAAACCCTCAGAAATGGCTCTGTATGCTGTTTTTGTCAAGGTAACAAGCCTGATTTCAGATTAAATTCAGCTGCTTTTGTGTATTTTGGTTCAGTTTCTAACTGGTCTGGACTTTCCTCTCAGGGGATCTTGGACTACATGGACAACCTCACACCCCAGCAGATTCGAAAACTCTTCCAGCTTCTGAGCAAATTGGCATTTGGGCAGCAGCAGCAAGGGTCTCACATCCAGGTTCAGAAATGCTTGGATAAGTTGTAAAACATCTGCATCTTTTAGTCCTTTTTGTTTATCTTTGTCTCCCTCCCTGCAGGACGACATGCACATAGTGATCCGCAAGCAGCTGTCCAGCACTGTGCCCAAATACAAGCGAATAGGCATTATTGGTGCCGTGATGATTGTAGGGAGCATGGGAGCTTTAAGGTAACATGTTTTTTTTTTTTAGATTTGGACACAGAATATTTATTTATTTTGGCTCATTTCATCTCCTCTTCACTTACATCCCAGGCCTAAAGGGAAGGACTCACAAAGTGGTTCTTTGTCTCAGGAAACTCTGAGACAGGTATTTATCAGACATTCCAATAATAAAATAATCTCTTAATGTTGTTTTTAATGAGATTTGCCTGCTTAGATGGATTTTTTTTATTTTTCAGTGTTACTTTTCTACAGCTGCAATCCTTTTCTACATTCAGAGAGTTGACGATGTATGATGATGCTGCACATTCTTGCCTGTTTGCAGGTCACAGCTCTTTTGGAGCTGGTGAAGTCGAGCAGTGAAAGCTCCCCCGAGGCGGCAGCTCTGTACTACGACGAACTGGCCAACCTAATGTGGAGCTGTACACTGGACCCACAGGTGCAGGTGAGTCTTAGCAGCTTCACACCCTAAACAGCTCTCATTTACAGTCCTTGGCAAAGTGAAAGGATCCGATGACTAAGCACCTGTTGTCTTCCAGGAAATGATTGGAATGAGTGTTCTGGATGACTTCCAAGATGACTTTGTGGTGGACCTCGGGCCAGATATAACCGGGTTGGTGCTCAGAAAAGCTAGTGGATTAAAAATGACCTTTTTTAGTTGGTTAATCAGAAACTATTCATTCATATATGTAGAATGGGCAGCTTTGGTTGAATTAGTCTGATGGAAATTATTCAGATTAAAAAAGAACTGCAGAAGTTTGTAAAGATGTACATGCAGTATTTCCTAAATGCACTGGAAAAAATGTTCATCTAACCAAGCTTTAAAACAGCTAAAAAAATCTTTTTGATTTTGTTTTGAGACTGATTTACTAAACAAGAACTGATTGTGTCAGAATAATCTTGTTTTTTAGATTATTTGTCTTGTTAGCCTGAAAGTTTGACTCAAATTAAGTCAAAATTTTCTGCCAGTAGAGTAAGAAAAAATTACTTGGTAAGATTCTTGAAATAAGAAAAAAATGAGTGAAATTAAGTATTTCAAAAATCTTACCATGTAAATTTTTTTTACTCCACTGGCAGAAAATTTTGACTTAATTTGAGTCAAATTTTCAGATTAACAAGACAAATAATCTAAAAACAAG
>JAUBOC010000138.1:13380559-13393925 GCA_032275365.1 Anablepsoides cearensis | reverse complement strand
CAACGCTCTGTTCACATGCAGACATTCCCCTTTGACATCACTTCCTGTTTCTTCACATGCAAATATCTCAACAACCGCTCATCTCAGCGACGTGAAATTTGTTTTGCAACATGGTACTAATGTTATCTTTCCAAAAATGCATTCATGTTTATTTCAAAAATTTGATGTCACAGGCACTTTAAATAATAGCATTAAAAAAATCTTTTAAAGGAGCAGCCAGAAAAAGAGAAGGAGAAAGAGGTGCGCCCCGGCGTCAGTTTGACCGCCTACAGACCGTTTTTCAGAGAGCTGGACTTGGAGGTGCTCGGCGTGCTGGAGTGTGGTCTGCTGTCGCGCTCGCTGCTGGACTCTGAGCTGCACACCAAGGTGGAATATGAACTCTGATTAGTTTTACCGCGACGCGTTCCTCGTACACATTAGCTCAATCTTTAAATATTTAAGGTGCGAGAGGATGTGCTGCTGGGTCCCGGTGAGCTCGTCTTCCTGCTGGAGGACATGCTTCACAAACTGGAGTTCAGTCTCACAGCCGCCCCCGCCAGGAGAGCCCCTTTCCTCAAGGTACAGGAAACAAAAGCAAATATACTGTAAACACAAAATAATACAAGTAAGAGGTATTCTTAAATTTATAAAGCTTAAACTTATAAAGCTCTAATATGTAACCAAACTATAAATGTTTCTTCTTCAGGCCAGGGCTGATAAAAGCATAGGCTTCTCCCACCTCCAGCAGAGGAGCTCCAAAGACGTCACCTCCTACTGTGTCCAGCTGTTGCCCGCTCTCTGCACACACCTGGAGAACTGCCACAATCATTTCCAGGTACAAGGTTGCTGAATTCGAAACATAAAGGTTTGTCATTATTTTAAAGCCCGTAACCGTCTCATCGTGATGCGTACATGTGCATCACAGACGCTGCTGTCTGAGAACAACGGCGTTGTGGATGGACCGGCTACAGACGTGCAGGAGCATCAGTTGATGTCTTCGGGTTACCAGCTGCTCCTGCAGGTCCTGAACACGACGTTTAGCTGGTGAGTGAAGCGGACCTGTGTCCTGTTAAAGGTAGAGAGCGAGTGTCTTTAGAAGAATCGGCCTGACGCTTGGTTGCATCTGTTTGTGTGCATCTGTAAGGTCTGGATTCAGTCAGCCAGGACACAGGAACTTATTAAAGAAGGCTTTGGGAGTTTTGGCTGGACGCCTTAAAGAAGGAGGTTCTGAGCTGACCCTGGAGCAGCTTGTGAAGTTAGTGATCATTTTCAGCTGTTTCTAAACGATTCATCTTACATATGTGACTCAGAAATTAAAATAATGAATATCATATGGCACATAATCACATTTTTAAATAGATCCACAGGAAATACCTACAAAAGAAAAAAGACGCAAGTTGAACAAGCCATTTGGATTCTCATTTTAATTTAAAGTGCCTGTGACATGCTTTTTCTTCAGTTACAAAAAATGAAAGAAAATATCTTAATATTTTAGAAATTTGGCATCATTCATATGATTTTTACCCAGTTTGTCAAAAAGCGTGCATATTTTTTGCTAAATTTGGTGCAGTCCAAGTGAAACAGGAAGTGATGTCAAAGGGGAACTCTTTAAAAAAAAAAGGGTAACTTCCTGGTCTTTATAAATCTGACTCTTCTTTATCTGATAATGACTCAAAATAATTTACAGAAACATTTGATTCTTTGCAGTCTGTTGTTAAACATTGTAGCAACTCCTTCAGGCATTCCCCTTTGACATCACTTCCTGTTTCTGCTCATGCAAATATCTCAACAACCGTTCATTTCAGTGTCGCAAATTTCTGTTTGCAATTCATCATGAATGTTATCTTTCCAAAGATGCACACAAATATATCACTTACATGTAATGTCACAGGCACTTTAAGGTTCTCTGCTTTATTCCTGCCTCTTTGTGTTGACAAACCTTGTTTTCATCTGTTTCCTCAGACACAGTTTTAAATACTTGCTGAACTTCCGCAGCACAATGCCAAACCTCAGCACAGCTCTGTCTCTCTCCCAGCTTCTGTCCACGGTGTCGGAGAAAGGAGGGAATCCAGCCGCGTACAGAGAGCAGACAGGTCAGACTGGTTGACCTTAATCCAAGCCTCTGATCAAATATCCAGTAGAACAGGGTGATAATGAGGTCAATTTTACTCCTTAGCTTCCCTCGCTCGTCACTTTCTAAACCAAGTCTGGGTGACGGCCAGCGGCGAGAAGGAGAAGGGGAACAAGTTCAATGAGGCTCTTCACGCTGTCCTCAGGTTGGTTCTTACATCAAAAATAACGCTCGGAAACAGTGATTTACTTTACACAGAAATCTTTTTATTTTTTGTTTTCCTTCCTATCCAGGCTTTCCAAGATTATTTATGATTTTATTGTTAAATCAATAAGTAAATGATCATTTGTTTAGCAGTTTAAACAAACTCTGAACACAACAAAAATGAAAAAATATGACCAGTTTTTGTATCTCATTACTTAACCTAACACCCAAATAAATCCTCAAAGTACGACTGCTAATAAATATCACTTTATTATACAGAATTTAATTATGTCTGTGAGGAAAAATCTTTTTTTCTCTGTGTCTAGCATTTACCTGGAGCATGTCGACGATGTTCTGAAGGCATTGGAGGAAATAACTGGAAAAGGAATCCCTGAGCTGCTTGATGCATCCAAAGAGGATAGCTCTGCCTCCTGGCCCACTCTCAATAGGTAGATCCTCGGCTTAAATCTTGACAGTTTTCATTGACTAAAATCAATTTGCTTTGATGGTTCCAGCAGAGAGAACAGAGCCTTATACCTGTAATCTGTAGGGGTGCAGCAGTACGCCTACGGTTTGGTTTGAGAGTCACAGTTTGGTATGGTACTGTATGGTTCAACAAGGAAAAAGAAACAAATGCCAAGTGTTGTTATAATAATTTTTAAACTGAAAACTCAAAATCTGAGACAAAATCCATTCTCTTTATATTATATGACTCAATGCTACTTGTCACTTTTGCATGCAACATAAAGTTATTTAAAGTGCAAATATGAGTCACTCACTTCCTCCCTTTCCGTAGACAGACGTTCCTGGTGTTTTACAAAGTGATGATGGCAGAGTTGGAGAAAGCTGCCAGAAAGATTCCTGCTGGCCAAATGCGTGACGACTCTGAGGTCAGATGTTCGATGTTACTGTGTCCAATTCTCCTGTTTGAAACATTTATCGGTGACTTAATGAGTGAGATTTCAGAACTTGTGTCAATTTTTAGGCTCAAAGTGAGAAACTGCTGACGTGGAACTTAGCTGTCAGAGACTTTCACATCCTGGTCAACCTAGTGAAGGTACACCCTCTGTTGTTATGGAGATAAAGCTGTAAATGTGTAACAACTTACTCTATTGACAGAGCTGTTTTAAGGATTTCTATAACTTTTAAATTAGATGATAATTTTCCTTTCTGACTGAAATCTAATTCTTCTCATGTCGTCATTTAATTGTAATGATAAAAAAATGTTTCCATCATCAGTCTGCATTTGATTTTTGTTCTTATTCTAGGTGTTTGATTCCAGGCCAGTACTTAACGTGTGCTTAAAGGTGAGCTGGGTCCAAGAATTTACTTTCAGCTGTACTGTTTATGACTGTTTTAACAAAGGAAAATTGATTGTTGTTATTAGTATGGACGGCTTTTCCTGGAGTCTTTCCTGAAGTTGGGGATGCCGCTGCTAGACTACAGTTTCAAAAGGCACAAGGTAAATAAGAGTCTATACAGCAAAGGTCCATATTATGTTCAACATGTTTTGTTTGTAGAATCTACAGAAAAAAAATGTTTAAAAACCCAGTCTCGAGTACAAAAATATCCCAAAACAGCAGTGCCTATATTAGATTTATCTTATGACTTAAATTGTGTTTTTAAGGAGGATGTCCAGAGTTTGCTGAAAACCTTCCAGCTCAGCACTCGGCAGCTACACCACATGTGTGGTCATTCCAAGGTAGCGACCGATTTACAACTTTGTTTTCTTTTCATTTATTATGCCCTAATGCCATATGTACTTATTGAGAAGCAAAAAATCAATCAAGCAATCTAAGACGAGGTCTACATGTATAGGTAACCTTGTAATAATGAGTTGGTTTCTTAGATTCACCAGGATACCAGCTTGACCAATCATGTGCCAGCTTTGAAGAAGAGCCTGGAGCTGTTTTTATACAGAGTGAAGGCCATGCTGACACTCAACAACTGCCAGGAGGCCTTTTGGATGGGAAACCTGAAGAATCGGAACCTGAAGGTAACTTTAGAGTTAAAGTTTTTTTTTTTCTTATATATATATCTGCCCATTTTCAAAATAAAATAAAAAAATATATGTGCTGTCTTGCAGGGTGAGGAGATTCTCTCTCAGAGGTCACAAGGAAGTGATGATGAAGAAGAGGAGGAAGATCAAGGGTTGCCGCCACAGCAGGAAGAGTCAGAGGATGAGGTACTATTTTAAGGACCAGGCTTATCTAAACATGACTCTGTGGCTGTGTTAGCAGCTTACAGTATCTATTTTTTTTGTTTTGTTTTTAAACTAATAATTCAGCTCAGTTATCAGGAAAACTGTTTGATATGAAGTAAATCCCAGAAACATGAGTTCAGTCACTTCAAGCTAGTGTAGAACTAAAAAAACAGAATTTTAACCAAATGTTTTGATGGTTTTCTGCAGGACCAGGAGAGTGACTCTGAGGAAATTCCTAAAAATAAACGAACCAAAGATGTGGATCAAGACGACTCTGACTAATCCTAAAATACTTGTTGATTTCTACATATTACTGACTTTTGCTTTGGATGAAAAACTCATTTTAAGGTTACCAATTTAAGTTTTTGTGATGTTTAAGTGGAATTAATGGCACTTTCTAAACTGATAAAATAGTTCTTGACCATTGACCAGAAAGTAAACATATTTTATTGTAGTTTGGGTTCTTTTTTTTTTAATGTGGCAAAAACATTTTAAGCACATAAATGCAACATATTTAAACATGTAATGTGCCTAATAATTGTCAATACATGCTTGTTAAGAATAAAATATTTCATGTTTGTCAAGACTGAAAAAATGTTTTTTTTTTACATAAATAATCCTTACAGACTGTGTAACATACTTTTTAAAATCAGTTTAACACAGTAACTGATTTATATACTAACTGATTAGACTTTACTGTAAACATAAAAACATAACTTGGATTGTACACTAAATTTGATTAATAGTTTTTCTTGACTATACACAGTTAAGTTTATTTCAGTCTGAACTCACAATTGATCTTGGCATATTACATGATAAGGAACATGTATGTGACAGAAGTTATTGGTAGATCATTCTGTAGAGTTAGAATCTTCATTTTTTCACTTTTGAGCAACAGTATACATTTGAGAGGCTTTTATCTTTCTACCTTTTGCAATATGTATATAATTTTTATCAATGTAATTTTATTTGTTAAGGAAAATAAAGTACTTAAGAAGTTATGGAGTCTACTTGGAGTTGTTTAGCTTCTATAAGCTTTTCATATAACCCATAGTCAGGCAAAAAAAAAAAAAAAAAAAATCAAAACAACTAAAGGCATTGTTAGGACCTATAAAAAAAAGTTAAAATAGGCATATTTAGAGCTGAATTTGTTTTCTTTGTTTCTCCAAAAATGATATGAAGTATGTCAACTATTGAACAAACATACTTTAATATACATTTTGCTAGAAATTAACAGAATAAGGGAATATACAAGAGAAGAGAAGTTTTAATGAGCTATAAATGGCTCCGCAGGTTTTAATATTTAATTTGCTGACCATCTGGGCTGAACCATTATAAAATGAAGAAAGGGGTGAACAGTGTTTGCCAATAATGCGCAGAGGACTCTGTTTCCGGTTTACACATTTTAAATTAGACATTATGCATTTAATATCTTAATAAAACATGACGTTACAGTAGTTTTACAGCCTCAAACAAAATCTATAAAATAATTTTAGTATCGGTACAGTAACCTTCCCCCCCTCATGTTGAGACAAATGGTTCATTCAGGAAGCGTGTTCCACTGTTTGGGGAAATGCCACAAACAAACTGGCATTCGTGTCTACTAATCGTAGTGCTTTGACTCCTAATTTCGTTTTATTTAAAGCTTAAAATCGGTTATTGAATTGCTGTCTTTTAATAATATTTTTTTATGCTGTGTGAAGAGCCAGGACGTCAATTTCAGTGCGTGTCCGTTTTAGCTTGAAGAGAAATTGCAGGTTTGCTGCCCCGCAGGACCGAGAGTAAGAGAGAGAGAGAGAGATGTCTGATTTTATTTTACTGCTTCTGATAATTGTCCTCCTGCTGTGCCTGGTTGTGACAGTCGTGGGCCTGCTGGTGTACTCGGGTCTCCTGTCAAACGTGGACATTAAAACCGGGCCCCCTCCCATCAGAAATGTCACCATTGCCTATAAGTTTAAAGAGGGCTCGTATAAAGACTGCGGAGCTGCCTTCACAGAGAGCTGCAGCATCGGGCCAAAGCTCGACTCCATCGGTGTTTTCTACGATGACCCCAGACAGGTGAGACCTGCTGCTGTGCTGTTTAACAACATTCGACCTCATGATATAACCCAGCGTACTTTGTGTCCTGATAAGATGTTACAGTTCGTGGGAATATGTGCTTGACCTGGACAAAAGTCAGGTGTGACACATTTAAAAACTCAGGTGAAGAACATGCTGTTCCTGTTATACAATATGTCATTATTTGTTCAATGTTGACAAAAGTCTTTTCTTGAGTTTGGGGAAGGAAATTATGTTGAAACGTTCTTAAACCCAGAGTCAACATTTTGTTGCGATTCAAATGTATTTTACCGCAGTTTTGTCAAATAATACAGTGGTGTCTTATGTTATGGAATGAATTTTGGATATTTACCAGCAGATAAAAATATGTTTTTTAGATTTTAAAATAATAGAATTATTATGTTGGAGTTTTATCTATAAGATGAGACAAGCTTTACTTGTCCAAAGAAAGTGGTCTTGGTTACATGCACTGGCTGGCTGCTGCATAGTTCAAAATCCATAACCATAATATTATATTCACACCTAAAAAAAAAACACTTTAAAAAGATACAACATGAAAGAAATAATTATACATAAAAATATGAGTAAACCCACTTGCTTAGAATTTACATAAGCATTAACGTGAAGATTTCTATCTTAGTATGAAAGGGAAATCTCATTAAGATGCAAGGCTTCATCTGCCTTGAACAAATTTGTATCGTCCACCACATTTCACCCTACAGTTTTAAATTAAGATTATCTTGTTTTGAGAAATGGTGGATTTGGCGCCGTTTTGGTCAAACCTTGTACATGATGTTATGTGGAATCTCATAGAAGAGCTTGTGAGATTTGTTAGCTCTCCAAGTGTGTGTTGAGAATGACTGCCAGTTACTATCACACAGATTTTTAGTTCAGTTTCTGTAAAATTGGCTGAGGTTAGGGCTGGGCAGTAATTCAATAACAATATGTATCGTGATTGACATGTGATCAATATCAATGGAAAATTGGTCCAATAGAATGTAGATAATTTCACTGAACTCTGATCCAGAACCGCAGTTCTGTGAAAGGAGATAATGAGTGCAACAGCTCGAGCAGAAATTGTGGATAAAAAAAGAAAAGGTCACCAGTTTGGCAGCATTTATCATTCGTTTTTCTCCTGGTTGTTTATTCAAATAGGTAAAACAAAAAACTTATCAATAATTACTGATATCAACTGATATGAATAGCTTTTATCGTGATACATTCTTTAGCCATAGCTAAAGTATAGCTATTTTTGTTTTGGCTAAGATTGATTAACAGCAATTGTCATTTTAAATTAGGGTGACTTCAAAGGTTATTTAGTTTTAGACATACATCCAACAATTATTTTATGAGAGTTTCATCAAAATCCATTGAGCCATTTGTGAGATATTTTGCTAACAGACATAGATAATGCCAATAGTTAATGCCACACAATTTGTTCTGCTTATTACAGTTCCCTGAAATTGCTGAACATCTGAATAAATACTGTCACCTCACCAGTTTCATGTGTAAATACCTAACTTCACTGACCAACTGTTTCATTCTGAACACATTAAATATTCATACATTCATTCATTTTTTTAGGAAAAAGTTTGTCTGCTGATCAGCTATGCCACCTACAGCACAACAAATGGTTCAAAGTAGTTAATATCCACTGTGTGTTAGTTTGCATGGCTCAGGGCATTAATATACAGTTGTGTTTTTAAGGAAGTGAGACTGAATGATGAAATCAGTCAGCTGTTCAGTTGCCACGTTGCACTGTTGATACTTTTTCCACCCTCATCTGTGGCTCCAGGCATCTTTAGCTTTTCCCCGCTACTGCTTCAAAAATAGTCTCCAGACTCCAGACAAGAAAGGCATATAAAACCCCACATTTGTTTGAGAAAAGCTGACACATGTCTGAAAGGTTCTGCTTTCTGCTGTAGTTAAAATAACTCAACAGTCTGAACGCAGGGACAAAAAAAAAAAAAACAGATCTGTTTCTCATTCTAGTTGCAACAAAGTTTTGCTTAAAATTGGCCTCTACGTAGCTCTCTTAATCATCGTCCTTCATGAATTGTGTTTTCAGTCAACACTAAATGATTGCACAACAGCTGCTATTTGCACGAGAATGTTTAAGTTCCCAGCTGATACGGGACGAGCGCCCAGACAAACAGTGTTTGGTGTGATTAAAGTTTGAAGCAGCTGATTAGGTCTGCCACTTGATTGTAGGTTATTCCAAAATTTGAAAGCATAAAAGACTGTTTGGAGCGTTTTTTCCCCCGCTTTGATTAGCGTGCATCGTCGCGGTTCAGCTGATTTGAGTGCAGAGTTTTCATGGAGTTCAGAGAGTTTGACCATCTGACCAGCAGCATGGCGGAATAAAGATGTTTGGCTAATCAGCCAGAAGATCAGTCTGCTTCATGGACAGTGACAGACGGACCGGTTTAGCGTTTGACTCAAAGTGTTTATTCATCATCAGTTTCTGAGCCAAATCATAGTTTTTTAATCTTCAAAGACTGTGGCACATTGGCAGGACTGTGTTTGTTTTTCTGCTTACACCCACCAGTTTCTGTCCTGTTTTTTTTTTAAGTCAAGGATTTAGTAAAAGCCCTGACTGTGTGAGTTACTCCACCGAAAAAGTTGCGATAAATGATCTCCTAAAGGAGCTTTGAAAACTTTCCTGCTGCTGCTGGAGAGCTTGCGTCATAAGGATCAAAACAACATGGTGGATTTGATGACTCTGATATGAGCTGAGAATGTAAACAAGCCTCCACCTGGTTACATTCAAACAGTTAAGACTATAAAGTTTCAACAGCAAATCATCTATTGATTGGAAAGTTAGTTTTCTAAAGCAAGAAAAACAATAAACGGCTTTGTGAACTGTTGTTGCACGCAATAACAGGTTTTTGAGCAAATGTTGGGGGTAATTACTGCACTTAAAAGATCTCTGCCCTCCACTGTTTGCTGTTCATGTTGTTTATTTTGTGACATTTGAATGGGTCACCACCAACCAGAAAAGCAAACTCAAACTCTGAGCGATGCCTGATGGCTGAACTTTGGCTGGGATGGAGTTTCCATAATTCTTGTTTTTATATTACTCCACTGTAATACAGTTAATCTCCTCTGAGAGGTTTAAATGCTTCATTGGTTTAACTTTTTGTTTTCACTACCAATGGACAAGCTACACTGTTGACTTAAAAAGATAAGTCAGATGTCCTGGAGTAGGGTTTTATGGAAATGCTAAGAACAATTAGTATTTTACCTGTGGTAAAGCTCTTTTAAATTGACATTATAACATGATTTAAAGCTCAAAAAGTAGAGTTTTCACAATAAACCTCGTTTAAGACTTCAGCCAACTATGGGATATGTTTCATAATCTTTACACAGAACTCATCTCCAAAAGAGCTAAACTATTTTAGAAATTCTGTCATTCTGTTATAATCAGTCATTAATTCTGTTGTTTTTTATTATCACAAGTGTTCAATAATTGTAGTACAAATAAGTATATTTTTTAATTAAAAGCAGTATTTAGAATTATACTAACAGTTGGAATATTCTTGTTCTTTCTCCTGTTTTTCCAAGTTTTAAGTTAAATTAAGTAATGAGTGAAATTATTTCAGGGTTTTTTGTAATCAGATTTTTTTCCACCCGTAGACTGTTGTGGCAATTCAGTTTTTAAATCTTTGCAACTGACTACATCGTGCACATTAAGTCCCTGTGACTCATGGACACTAGATGGCATTATTGGCATTTCAGTGAGGATTTTATGGGAGGCAGGAGCATCCTCCAAACAAATCACACAGATCTTTGAACTTCACTTATTGTAATGGCTCGAGTACTGTAACTCAGTCAACAGAGAGCTTTGACTTAATGAAATAAAACAGAATTTCATGCTTGAATAAGTAGCTGGTCATGACTGACCTATTTCAGTGGTTTTTATATTCTTGAAAACTTTGTACAGAATGCATCAAGCTAGCAACCAGTTTATTTTCATTTTCTTATCTTTCCAATTATTACTCAGATCCAGCTCAATGATGAGCGCAAACAGGAGTTTTTCCCCAGGATGGAGATTTTAAAACTACCTTAACTAATAAATATACTACCTAAATCTTTTTGTGGGTGATGCTGTGGCAAAACATATCACTAAATTCTAATTTCTCTTCCTGCCTAGTTTGAATCCTTTAAGTTTGCCACAGCTCAGCAGTTTGTCACACATCTTTTCCGTGGACAACGACTCACGTCGCTGAATGTTGAACTCTTAACCTCAATCGTTCAAGGTTGAGTTGATCAAGCGCTGATGTGATGAGCAAATCTCATAATGGGAGGAGTGAGATAAAATTATTGGGTTTCACAAATTCAGCCTTTTGTTGTGTTCTAGAATAAAAAAAGAGTGAGTAATCCTGCATGATGCAACGTTTCCCCTATCCAAAGCCAAAAACTTCAGGCAAATGCTGTAATACAACTGGATTAATACGCATTTTAAAGCTGTATTACTAATTAATGAGCAAACCTTGTGTAGTGGAGAAACTCAGCAGGTGGATCTGCCTCTTAACACATTTGTTTGAGGCTAAACTGTTGTGACCACTCGGTTTATTCTCAGCTCCATAGAGCAAACCCATCCATGTCGTTCTAATGACAAGGAGGGGGGAAACGAAATATCTCGTGCAGTCATGTATGGGAGTGGCAGCGAGATGTGAGCCGAGGTGCGGAGGATGGGGGTATGAATCGGTAGGAGTCTGATTCACCTTGAGAGCCTCGCAGTGATGCAGCTCATCAATCGGAATTTCAGATCAGAGCGTCTCCAGCACTCCCGCTAAAATTACTCTGGCCGTCGACAGCAGCGGCAACATGAAAGAGAATCTTCTCGTAAAAGGTGTCGCTTTTAAAGATGGATGTAAAATGAGAAGTAAATACTCTGATAGTCAGAAGTGTGATCCTGCAGGTTTTAAAGTTATTATGAAAGACGCTGGGCCTGTCGCCGCTCTGTAGGATGTGTAGAGACAGTGTGAGTGACATGCCGTAAAAAGAGAAGGCATCAGAGTGTTGTCAGATGAAGAAGTACTTTTTTTTTTAAATCAAAGAACGCATACTTTGTGAGCATTACGAATACCATTTTTTTCTGTTTAAATTCCTAAAACTATCAATCTTGTGCCAAGTATTTGCTTGTTGGTTTATGATGCACAGCTTATTGAATTATGCAGCCGAATATTTATCAAAAGAGCGTTCAGGGAGAAAGAGAACCCAGGAAGAGGCAAGGCTGTGCAGAGGGTGGAAGAACTCATTCATACTTGGATTAAACTCCCTGCTCTGTGGCATCTGGCTGGAGGACTGCCACACTATGTCCAGCTGGCCGAGGAGTGGTAAACCAGCTCTACAACTGTGGAGAAGAAAAACTGTGTCCTGCCTCCAGCAGGCTGCTTATCCTCAGTAGTAATTATACATGCCAGAACTCCCAGGAAGCCATGTGTAATTACAAGCCAAGTCTGAGCACAGCCTAAAGGACAGAGCTGTACTCTGTGAAAACAAGGCAAAAAAAAAAAAGACTTCCAGTGGCTCCTGACTTCAGGGGCCTTTGGGCCCACAAGTCATCACATCACGTAATCTGATTTGGAGTCTTGAGGGGCCACTTTACAAAGACATACAGACTGTAAGTTAGAATATTTAATTTAATTTTCAAATCAATTACAAACAGTTGTGTATTTGTTAGTTTAATAATACTAAGTGAGAATTATAATTGATTTAGTTTTATGTCTAAATTGTAAAATGAAATTCTCCTAGCTTTTTTGTAATTTGCCTCCCAACCATGAACACAGCATCCAGTCAAACCTGTGTTTTGCTGTGTCGTAACTTTGTTTCTTTGCTGTTTTACCTGCCTTGTGGGCGAAGATGGGTGGCATCGCATGGCTTCCAGTCAGCGGAGATGTGTTATCGCTCTGTAACACGGAACACAGCTCTTTTTGAGAAATCGCTTACCCAGTAGTCTCTTCTGTTCCATTTGCTCGCCATGTGTCAGGTTATTTGCTTCTCTTCGCTCAGCACCATCTGCTTCAGGACAACAACTGAACAGAGCGGGAGCGCACTCCAGTAAAAGTAATAGTGTGTGCATTGTGTCGGCAGTACATTCATCCAATTCAGTATAGGACTTTAGATGAAGTGACTCTCTTTTTTTTTTTTTGCATTTGTTTGTTATTAGCAAAATTGTGGTACTCTTTGTGACGGCTATCATACTTCACTATGGACGTTAATGATAGTAAAGACTACTAGAAAAATTCCAAGTTGTTATTTATTGGCTACAGTGTTATAAAGAACCACTGAGAGCCTCTGAAACTTTATCCTGCCATGAAGGCAAACCCACTTTTACATTCAGAGCTTAAAGTGCCTGTGATGTCAAATTTTTTGTAATAGACATGAATGCAGTTTTGGAAAGATAACATTGATAACATCTTGCAAAAGAAATTTCACATCACTCAGATGAACGGTTGTTGAGATATTTGCATGTGAAGAAACAGGAAGTGACATCAAAGGGGAATGTCAGCATGTAAAAGCTAACAACTCAGACTGTAGAGAAGAATCTGATGTTTCTTTAGATTATTTTTAGTCGCTATTAAAGAGATAAGAGTTAAAGAGTTAAAGTTTAAATAATTTTGTCTTGATGAACAGAGACCAGAGATTTTTTTTATTAATGAGTTCCCCTTTGATGTCACTTCCTGTTTCACTTTGGCTGAGCCCAACTCAAAAGAAAATAGGCCAGTTATGTGACAAAATGCATAAAATCATGTGTACTATGCCAATTTTCTTAAAGGGGTTATATTATGTGTTTCTCAGGCATATATTTAAATACTATACCATAATAAAGTATCTATGTCCCC
>JAUBOC010000138.1:13332493-13351348 GCA_032275365.1 Anablepsoides cearensis | reverse complement strand
CATACCATACCATACCATACCATACCATACCATACCATACCATACCATACCATACCATACCATACCATACCATGCCACATGCCATGCCTTTTTGTGGACAATTGATACTACAGTACCAAAGACATGTTGCATAACTTTTTCAGACTGGATCCATTGTTTACTGTGTTGAATGGGTTTTTCATACAGAAGTCTAATTTGTTTAAGACAAGGAACTGAACAATTGTAAACCAGTAACTTGCACACTTGACTGTCTGAATTAGTGCAGAAGTGCTTTAAAGATAAATTAATTTACCACACCGGCTCACAGCACAAAGTGGATATTTTATTAACTGATAAAATGCTTCAGACAAACATTCCGACTTGTTATTCTTGTTCCTCTGTGAACTGAAGTGAAGAGTGCCAACGGGGCAACTCAATTTATTAATGCCATTCAGTAGGCTGTTGCTCAGAGGAATGAGGCAACGCAGGGCAGGGTGTGAAATACCATAAACATTTTCATGGCACTGAGTGGTCTGCTGAGCGGGATGGCAGGGATGGGAGGCACCCGAGTGCAATGAAGAGTAGCACATGAGCAGAGGAGGGAAGAGCGCATATTTCTGTCTAAAGCACTAGACCGCTGAGCATCCTCCTTTCTGGTCTCCAGTGTGTGTGTGTGTGTGTGTGTGTGTGTGTGTGTGAATTTATGAATTCTTATATGTATGGTTATGGCATGTAGCTCAACTACTGAAGTCATGCCTAAAGGAGCAGAGTTCTGCAGTGGGACCACCAGTCAGCTGTGCTGCAGATCACAGAGGATTACATCGCAGCGACAAAATCAACTAGATAAAATTAATATGTGGTAAATAATATAGCTGTGATTTAAATTGTTTTACATACATATATACAAAACTATTATGTCCATTTGTACTGGTGTGTTTTTACTTATTGTATTTTTTCTACTGAAAATGCTATGGAAGCCCTTGAACAGGGGTGTCCTATCCTGGTCCTGGAGAGCCACTCTCCTGCATGTTTTAGAAGTTTTTTTGCTCTGCCCTGACTTTGAAGGAATGGGTGATTAACAGGCATCTACAGAACTTGAAACATTATCTCAATCACTGAAGACCAGAATTGGACACCCCTGCTCAAAATCCTATTTCTGGGTCTCTTGAATGAAATGTTTGAAATGTATGCCTAAAGAATCGTTTGAAGCACCTTTCTGATCAGTACCAATAATGTATGATGGTCTTCAGCAGAAAAGCCCTATTTTTTTGCTACTGTCCTTATTTGCAATAGCAGCTGAGAAATCCCAATATTCAAATATGGTTTGAGGTTTTCTCTTTCAAAAAACATAAGGAAATTCTCATTATAATATTCTCAAACAGGATTCAGAATATTCCAGTGGTCATTCTGATTAGCAAAATAAAATATACCATATCTCTATAACTGCTCATGTATCGGGGTGATCAGGTGTCAAAATGTAGCTTAAAAAGCTAGAAAGCTACTAATCTGCTTAGCTTATTTTTATTTTTTATTTTATATAGATAGTTTAGTTAGTTAGGATTTTGTTATGCATATGTTTTAACCCCTTTTATTGCAGCTTAATGAGACAAACCAGTAAGAAGATGTTATATTTTATAGACAAAGCATTTATTTTAGACTGTGTTTCATAATCAGATATGACTCATCACAAATATAGTTTTTCTTCAAATCATAACCATTTTACTGAGAAGCTGATGTTTTTTTCCAACTCAGTTTCTAAACACATCCCAGATCTGCCAACAATCCACCTGACAGGATGTTCCTTGTTTGCTCTACACTGATTAAAGAACCCAACTCAGTCGAACAGAGGGCCTTCATTTGTCTTCTTCACGTTTCCAGAACAGCCACAGCTATGAGGGATTCTCTTACAGAGAAATTCTGTCTCCTGAGACTTGATGGTAGCATATTGTTCTGCATGTTGGACAATTGTTTTTCTTCTCCTTCTTTTTTCTTTTTTGCATTTGGCTTGAAATGAAGATAAATAGTTTTGCTGCTTTGTGTGGAGAGTGGGGAACAAATTTACATCTCCTCTTTTCTCTGATTTCTTTGCATATCTGCTCATTTTCTCTGTTTTACAGCCTGAAGGCAACTAGAATGTGTTTTTGTTTACTTTTCTGTTAAAGTTCTTTAATATTAACACAGATATTCAAATGAGCACGTATGCATATTGTTGTGTGCTGTGAAGTTTCTCTTGTTTGCATATTGCCAAGCTTTTTTTACATAGTGTCTCTGTCTACTACAGTATTTCTTTGTAATGATGGTACCAATAAACAGTACATATAGACTGAATGTGTTGGCATTCATAGGAATTTACTAGAAATCCATTTTGCATGGAGTTTTCTGCAATTTTGATCATATTTTACAGACTTTAGGCAGCAAAAAGGCTTGTAAATGATTTCCAAAATGTTTCATTAGCATGTTTAACATAATGATTATAATATATTTTTTGCAGCCCTATATACTCCTGAACCTTAAAGTGACTGTGACATCAAATTTTAGTAAGAAATATGAATGCATTTTTGGAAAGACAACATTAATAGCATAATAGAAAACAATTTTCATGCCACTGGGATGAACAGTTGTTGAGATATTTACATGTAAAATAACAGGAAGTGACATCAAGGGGGAATGTCTGCATGTGAACAGAGTGTTATTAAAATGGCTAACAACACAGACTGTAGAGAAGAATTTGATATTTCTTTAAATTATTTTGAGTCACTATCATGGACAGATGAAGAGGAGCTAGAGATTAAATAATATTATTTCAACAAACAAAGACCAGAGAGTTCCTTT
The DNA here is from genome assembly GCA_032275365.1 of Anablepsoides cearensis. NCBI lineage: Eukaryota > Metazoa > Chordata > Actinopteri > Cyprinodontiformes > Rivulidae > Anablepsoides > Anablepsoides cearensis. The sequence goes on along the minus strand of JAUBOC010000138.1, from coordinate 13,348,537 downwards.
TCTTAAATATTTCCCCTTTGATGTCACTTCCTGTTTCACTTTTGCTGAGCCAAGTTGAACAGAAAATATGCCAGTTATGTGACAAAATGGGCAAAATTGTGTGTATTATGTCAGGTTTCTTAAATATAAAGATGTTTTCTTTGACTTTTTGTATTTGAATAATATGCACGTCACAGGCACTTTAACCTTTACTAATGATAGAAAGACTTTCACTTGCTCAGTCACCTTGAGTTGCTTTGTGACTCTGCTGGCTTATTTTAGGTCTTGCCCTCTAGGTGATTATGAAATAAACCTTGGGAAGGTAACACCACGATGAACAGTTTTCTCAGTTTGAACTCTAATTTGAAGTGAACGTACAAACTCTTTACAAGACATGAGGAGCATTAAGAACTATTTAGCACTTTTATGAAGATTATTTTGTTGTCAGTCTTAGTCTTAGTCATGGATTGTATGGCTGAGGAAATAACTGGACTGTTCTCAAATGGTCTCATGAACTTAGATCTTAATCCTAATTAAAATCTATGAAAAAATCTGAATTTAAAAGTGTGGAGATATTTCAAACCCAAAACAGCCTGAAGAGTTTGCTCATGAAGCGTTGACTAAACTACCTGTTGGCAAAATGCTACAAAATATTAAATTATCTTTTTTTTGTGCATGATATTTTCATTTGATTGTTTATTTGAAATAAAAATCTGAAACAATCCAAAGGGAATAAACAATGAGGGATGTCATTAAACTTTTCAGTTTGAATTTATTTCAGTGTTCTTTGGGATTATTGATGATAATATAATCCTTTTATTAGTCCCACAGGTGGGGAATTTAGGGTGAAGGGTAAATATTACGCAGCGCATTTTAATCATAACTCTTTGACATAACTCCATAATAAAAGATTTGAACTATTCCTTTTCAGATGTTAAACTGTTTTTGAGTGTTCATTCAGTGAAATGTTGGTGCAGTTATAAAATCGACTTTTGGTTTTAGGGGCATTTGAGAAATAATTTAACGCATCCTGTAGTAATTATGCATTGCACTGTTTTTCAAATGCAAAAAAAAGTATAAAAAAACACCCACATTTTTTATTAACGAAAGCAGCCATTTCAAGAACACACACTGGTGGCATTTCCACTTTTTATCAGATTTTGCTCTTTTGAGACAACTCCTATGCTTCAGAGAACATTTGGCAGGCACTCTCCACTTCCCCCACATCTTCTGCAAGCCCTCAGATTATCAAAGCATCCAGTCTCCATGATAAAAAAATAAAATAAAACAGAAAAGGGGAATCTTTGGCAGATCTGGTTGCCCTGGCAACAAGCTGTTAAATCAGCTGCCCGGAGAAGGGGCGAAACAACACTAAATAAACCACATAACTGGAACTTGGTAGACAGCTGACAGGATGGCGAACCTGCCTGTCTCGGTCCAGAAAGGCAATCAGGGTTAGCACAGTGGGGGGAAATCCATTACCTCAAATTGTGAGGTGATAAACTGACAGTGGTGCTCTAAAAATATAGGCTTCTCTCTTATATTTGTGCAGTTTCCGTTCTCTACCATTTTGCCTGAACTGATCCTACAGCTTGCAAACTGTTGCACCTGTAGAGCCGTAACAATCAATGACTCATTAAAAGCCTCGCCTTTACGTGCCAAAAACTTTTACACTAAAACTCACAGACTTCAACAGTGAGTTATCTTTACTTGCACATGTTCTAGTTTGCATTTTGTGCACTTTTTGTTTTGTTCTCTGAGCTGCTGTCATTCAAACCGCACCGTGTCACTGATTGTTAGGCTGAGCTGCTGAGTGCTTCGGTTTTCTTTGCATTCCTGCCAGACAGAAGTCAGTATCATGTATTTCATTTTAAGAAGCCGTCAGAGTTGACATTTTCCAGCATCTATGTTGCTGTCAGCTCCAGTAGAACATCATAAAAAAGCTCTGCTTGACAAGCTCCAGGTTCTCTTTTTTTTTTTTTTTTTTTTTTTTTTTTTTTGCAGCTGCAGGTTTTTCTTTCTTTGTGAAGCTTCATGATAAAGAAGACAGACGGTAAAATGAACTCATGTTGCTGTATGATTAATTAAAAAGACCTTGTATCCCAGTTAGACATATTTATGCAAAACAGCCCATTGCACTGATAGATAGAAGCACTGTATTGATTTTTCTCCTGGCTGGATCTGTATTCAGAGTCGGGTACTAGATAATGTATGTCTAATTGATAAGACCCCACTGTACCTGTGCAGTAGCTTTGACTTGAATAGCTTTCTATGGCAGCCTCGGGGGTGTTGATGTCTTGACTGTAAGCAGTTCTGCTGCTGACAAAGACCTGTCTGGTTTTCTCAGAGACGACACGATCCAATTAGTAATTTGATGACAAGCTGAAAATGTTAACATTGAATAATTGGAAAATAAAGTTTCGGAATGAAAATGTCAGCCATATTAAATGCAACAGGACACAAGTTGTTGGACAAACTTTTTGTTCTTGTGTCTCCCGTTAGCTCTTCGAACTTGGTTTGTTTTATCAAACTAGTTCCTTATCATTTAGAAAGATAATTGGGATAGCATTACAGAGAAACATTACTTTCTCACACAATGAATTAAAAAAATAAAAGAAAAGAACTTTATAACACAAAAGATAAAAGAAACAAACAACCAACCCTGTTAAACTACGTTTTAATCATTCCTAAAATGAACCTGTTTGTTTCTCTAAATGTATTTAAAAAAAGCCAATCACTGAATGTATTTAATCTGAGACATGTTAAAATTAATTTTATTTTGCCGCAACATAGTTTAAGTGATATTTAGGAAGTGTGTACCAAAGGACAAAATAAAATCAGCTCATGAGACGTTAATTCAACGGCTGCAGGTCTCACATCTGGAAGAAGCCAGTTGGTCAAGCGAGCGAACATGTTGAGTGTTTATTTTATTTCAGCCTAATTTCATATTTGCTGTTGCTCGATTCATCGACAGCCCACAGTTCGACTGGCCCACCAGGAAAACTCCCACTCCTCCAGATGGCCTGTCTAGGTCTGGCTGCCAACATCTCTGTACAATTTATTCTGAATCACTAAATAATTAAAACACTTCTGTCAAAGGAATGCAGTTTAGCTCATCATTTAGATGGCAACAAAGTTATGTAACATGTAAAAATATGATTAAAAGTAAGAAAATCTTTTGAAGAAGTTCTAAAAAGTGAGATACATGTTCCTTCAAAGAGAGAGGGGAGAAATAAAAACGCTTTTTATGGCACTTTCAATTGTCAATTGTTTCAATTGTCAGCATAAAAGAAATAGTTTAAAATTTGTTAGAAACTTTAAATCTGTTTCTGTAAAAAGTGTCTGCGAAACAAAAAGTTGGTTTAAGCTCTTGTTTCTGTTTGTCATCAAACCAAACCTAAAAAATGTTTAATTCTTTTTTTTATTGCTTCTTTTTCTTTTTCACTTTACAGTAATAGTTTTTTTTCTTAAACCTCTGTCTTATCTTCACTTTTTCTTCACTAAATCAAATGTTGTTTTTTTCTTCACGTTCCTGTTTCACTCTCTGCCCTGACTTTTGTCCTTTTTCACTGTTTCCTATAAAAAACAATCTTTAAATCAGACGCAGCTTTTGCATCACAGATGGGGGCCTTCAGATGGGAGCTCTGTCAGCAGCGGGGACTGTTAATTGTATCTATTAGGCTGCTTGGTGCCATGCTGACAGAGCTTTAATAGTGGGTGGCATGTGGCTTAAACATGGCTCTTACCCCTGAGGACAGCAGCAGGGCAGTGGGGACTTGAACCCAGACCCAGCCACTTCTGTCTCACTGCTGACACTGTATCATCCCTCCCTGTGATTTTCCCCTGGTTCTGGAGGATGGGGGTGTGTGTGTGATGTGAAAACAAATTGGTACTCCTGCTTCCACTTAACGCTTGCTATTTGTCATAAAATTAGTTGCAGTTTCCTGTTTTCCTCTCTTCGCTCAGCTTTAATTGACTGTGTCTACTGAAGTGAAGTTTGTTTGTCCTCATTTTCACTATTCTCTTGGCTTATGGCGAGCTTATGAGGGTTAATTAAAAGCCTCAGACAGAATTAAACTCCTGTTAGCCACTGAGATGTGCCTTAATTAGATATTGACAGCTCTTTTGCTTTGAGGACTCTGTAGTGTGACGGTTGTCATGTTGTCTTAATAAAAGCTGCAGTAGGCATGTACATCTGGAAATTATGAGCAGAATTATTTTGTCAGCTTACCATGAGCAACTACACTTAAAACAGGGGGATTTTCCTTTCAATTGTGCAGCATTTTTGTCTGCTTTGCATCATTAGGACAATGAGGAAATTTTAGGAAAAAGCCTACAATATCTGTTTTTCTTTTGCTGTTATAATCGCAATGTGATATAATTTTGTCAACTAAAATATGACACAGTTGAGAACTTATCCAGGCTATATCAGTTGTGACATGATTTGAATGTGCTGAATGACAAACTGGTCATTAGGCCTGTTTTAGTTACACAAAAGAGGCCAAGTTCAGAATAATTAACTATATATTACAGTGTATTTAATACAGTTTAAACAATAAACAAGAATAAAGCAGCATGTGTGCAGCCTTCTGTTCTCTACTCAAATTTAACAAAAAGAAAACCTAAATCTGGCTCAGCATAATTCATTGAGTAGGATAAATCTACTGCCTTTGCCTTCTTGGGCTTGTAATCCTTGTAATCCAGTTTGAATGCATCATGCTTCTCAATTGACAGCAGAGTGAATGAGCAAAATATATCTTGTGACATGAAGTTTTAGCTTTGAGAACCATTTCTCCCCAGTTTTTAGTCGACCAATATGATGTTTTCTTTCGCTGATGCAGAATTTTTAAAATTAGTGCAAGCTGTGGGGATGTGACGATTCAGATCACTAATTTTGAATATGCATCTTAGTCATAATTCAAGACAGGAAGGTGCAGTTCATAAATTATATTTGCATGTTCACAATTATTTTTATTTTAGACATTATTCTGTTTTAAACTATAAACAGTCAATAAATGTCATATCTTCGAACTTTCCTCACAAATCAATCTAACCAATCACGCCTTACGCAAACTACACCCCACACCCAAGAAATCCTACTTTGTGACGGCAAAGGCCTCCGTCTCAAACTGTGGGTTATAGAAAGATATTTGTCACTATGGAAGCATTCATACTTCAAGACAAGAAAAATATTATAAATTAGAGGCAAAAGTTGTGAAGCTGAATTGCTAAATCCTGGATAGGTACCTGTAGAGATTAGAGTTGTGTGATGAATGCACATTGAAATGCTATATAATGTGAGAAGGTCTTTTGTTCAGCCCGTCTTTGTAAATTTCCAAGGCTGTGTTCATCCATTTGATGGTCAACGCGACTTGGCAGCGCTTGTGAAATGCTCTCTAGTTAAGCAGATGTCATGTTGCGCAAACAAGACAAGAGGAGAATTTCCATGGCTTGCTGTTCTGCTTTGGGGCTCTTCAACGATCTGTGCATCTCGCAAAGAAGAGGAGGAGAAGCTGTGGACAGCAGAAACTGAGCCGAGACTTGTTACAATCAATTTTACCAGGCGTTTAAAAATGTGTGTGTTTTTGCTTTAACTTGCATGACTTACTGAAGAAGCCAAGGTGACCAAAATGACTCTACATTATCCTGTTATTCCATTATTTACATGTTTTACATTTTTATTATGACAATGCAGTTAAATTACACCGTTAGTCTAGTTCATGTTTACCAATTAATAAATAAATGTCTGTACAACAATTTGTAGAGATAGTCTTTTTGGTTGATATTGTATTGCAGCTAGATGAATTTCTTTTGGTCTGTGCAATCTCCACCTGGGAGAGTGCCAAGGATGGTACACATGGTTTATTCATGGAGAGGAAGTAGAATTGCCTGATGGCTCACTTCTTGGTCTACAAGGCCAGGCAGGTCCGAACGCCATGAAGGACAACAGATCAAGTAAATCTTGTCCAACAAGGTTCTGAGTCCCTGTAATGATTGTGAGTTTTAATGTGTGTAAAGAATGATTTTCATCACCCATTCTCTCTCTTTTCGATGTGAAGGACTTTGTCATAAGGTGCCCTGTTTGTTGCTTCAGCCTTTTGTCTAATGTCATGAAACACTGTGAAAGAAACTCATTACATCCACATTTATCCCATTAGTGGTAGATTAATTAAATCTTTTCCTGTCTTTAGACAGTACTTTATTGTGTTTTTTTTGGCAATGTCTTTTGATGTTTTTAATTAAATCTAAATGAAATAAATTAACTGTCTGAATGTGGTTGCTACACTGATGGTTTGTTTTTATGAAAGTTCTTCTAATGCTAAAAATTCACATTATATAGATTTTTTTTTTTTACTTTTTTTCTCTTTTTTTTTTACCAATTTAGCTGTTTCTAAGAAGTGACTCCTCAAAAATTTCTTGGTCACGCTGCATGCCCTAAGGTTTGATAAGGCAAAGAAATTGCAGCAGTGGGTAGAGACTTATTATGCGGTCTGTATTTAAGATTTTCAGTACATGAGAGGCCTGCAGAAGCACAGCGAGCCCGTTTTATTTCCGTGTCACAGCCACGCTCCACATCCCCTCCTTCCTAATTGCATCTCATTGGAATAGAGATGTGAATATCTCCAACATAGGCTCTCAGATTAGGATCACAATTAGACCCAGATTCTGTCGGACTGTATAAAATTAATGACTGCTCATTTCGCTCTTCATATCTGTAAATTTTTTACTTCTTCCTTTTCTCTGCAACGGGTGACTAGATTTGAAATCTTTAATGTCTCAGACTAATTTACAGCAACTATCTATCATGGCTTGTCAAATGGCTTTATACGGTCTTTTGAATTATTGTCCAAATACTCTTACAATAAGTTTAATGCAACAGTTTGTTTTGTACATATTTGTGTACATTAGGCCCCAAATACATACTTTCATTATTGGTGATGGTTAGAGAAAGTTTACTTCAAACTTTAGCAAAAAATTGAATTTCCCAGAATCAGGGGTTGACGTATTTGGGAGACATGAAACAACTAAACGGCTCTAGTTGGAAGATGGAGCTTTAATGCTGGGTCCTTGTTGCGTTGGGTGTTTCAGATTGATTTTTATTTATTTATTTATTTTGGTATTTCAGTAATGTCATCATCTCCAACATAGTTCATAAAATTGGTTAAGATGATCCAACGTAAACACCATCTGTTCATGTCTGATTCAATCAGCAGCTGCTGTAGTCAAGAAGAATAGAATGTTTGAAGCAAAAATAAAAACAAAGCATTCGCTCTTTATGAGATGTCTTTCTAAATCACAAGCAAAAAACACATCAGAAACAAAAGTGTCAGTTTGACTTTTTACTCTTTTGTGTTATCACTGCTGTCTTCATGTTATAGCTCAAACCTGCTGCTGAAAAGAGATTTAAACTAATATCAAAGGTGTGAAAACAACATCAAAAAATAGTCTGTAGAAGCAGTTTTAGGTCTTATCCATATGAAACACTGTTTTCTCTTTTCAAAAAGTAGTATTTATTATCAAGAGTAAAACTCTTGAACAGAGAAGTTTAGGTGGAGCAGTTGTTATATTTAAGTTTACCATCAAAATCTCTTGGATTCTTTGAGTCTGATCATCCCATCGCAGTTAAAGGGACTGTATCATTTCATAACTAAACAAAGTTACCTGGTCAAACCCAGTTAAAGTATGTCTGCTTTGACGAGGGTTTTGCTAATTTTCAAACTAAATCACACAAATATGACCAGTTGACACCAAAATAATAGAAAGCTGTGTGTCTGTGTGTGGTTATTTACAGTATAATTAAAAAATACTGTTGCAAAAGATTCTCAGGGTTCAGCATTCATTAGCTTCATATGAGAGCTTGTGTTCTTTTAATAATCATAACAGTCCAGGTTGGTGCCTGTTGTGAGGCTGTATGTGGGAACAATGGTGCTTTATTCACATTCCTATTTACGATTCTTGCATAACCACATACATGTGCTCACTGTGACTGTTCAACATATATATTTAGATATGTTCACAATTTTACATCAACATGTTTGCAACCCTAACATTTATCAGTTAGAAGTAAATAATCAATGATCAGTTTTTCAGTTTGGGTGATTGCAATAAAATTGAAAATTTTGAAGAGAAATTTTTAAAACATTAGAAATAAAATTATGTATCTATTTTTTATTATAAGTTTTGAATCCTAATAAATGAGTTAAAATAGTATTTTCACTGTGGAATCTAAATATGTGAGATTTGTGTGGTGAGAAAAGAAGAAAGTAGTGCACAGAACATAGTTTTTCACTCTTTAACTCCAAATAAAGCCAAAGTTTTACTTTAATGTCAAATGGGCACTGAGCTTTTAAGAGAACTTTCTTCAGGGACAAACCTCTGTGTGAGCATCTTGGATTTGTTTTTGTCTGCAGTTCTGACCACTAAAACTCTAATTGCCAGCACAGTTTCTGAGGCAGCAGTGCCAGCTGAAAACAAAAGTTACTGAATATAACTTAAAGGAAAATAGAGCCAATAAATCTTGAGTAACAGTCAGGTTTATGGAAGTTACAGCAGTGCAAAAAAAAAGAAAAGATGATTCACATGTAAGATCACTATTTTTTACATTTCCTGGTACAGCAGAAAAAGAGCTGCAGACTGAAAACTGGTTTATTGTCTTTGCATTAATAACAAACTTCATTCAAACTACAGCCTGCTACCGTTCACTCTGCTGCCCCACAGGGGGGGAAATATATTGGAGTGAAGCGTGTAAACAAGTGGTTCAGTCTCGGCTGTTATGGTGCACGCCACTGCAACATATAATTACATGACTGGATGCTGCGTGCCAGGCTATATGTGGAGTGCACTGCTGTGCTGTGATAGGCTGGTTTAAGACGAGGTAGATTGGAAGTATATTGGTGTAGTGAAGATAGGGATGCTATTTAGTAAAGCTATTATAAGAAACTGTTTTTAAAGGGAGATCCTCTTCAAACTGTTGTTAAGTTGTAAAATTCCAAAGAACAATTTCTTGTGAATTGATCTTTGTTACTCTCTCTACAATGAAATGATCCAAGCCATATGGTACAAGGGAGCCATCCTTTAAATAGCCTTCTCTATGGCCCTGTTTAGACACGGCATTAACATCTATCCTGAGTGATTTAATGACTTTTGGTTGGTACTAAATACAGGCATAAATCCTCTCAAGATGACTTGAAGACTGCGTCATTCAGACCAACTGCAGAGGTTTTGTTCACTTTTATTCTCATTAATTTAGTTGTTTGAACACAAACTGTCCTGTGCCACACTGAAGACGCCCCTACTGAACTGATGTGGTTCAAGCAGAGGTGTTCATTTTTTGAACACATCTGTTAAAATCAATTTAGCAATGTCCTTGTTGGCCCAATTTTTTTTAAGTATGAAGAGACTCATCCAATTAACCAAATACATGAAGGGCTCCATTAGATTGATGAAATACTTCAAGCTTCCACCTGAATGACAAAACGCATAAATGTAAACTTTTGAGTCAACCATTTATTGCAGTTTGTGCAGTTGTTGCGATATGCATATTGCAATATGATTTATCGCGATGACGATAAATTTTCGATATATTGTGCAGCCCTACCTCATGTCGATATACATGTAGAGAGGGTACCACAGTTCTGCTCATTCTTTTTTAATACCAGGAGTGAACATTGTATCAAATCACCCAGAATTTATGTTATTACTATGTGTTAACATATCTTTATCATTTTACTTCTCCTTTTTAAACCACAACTAGTTTCATGTTTTTGTTGTAGAGTCCAGACTAGTGCTGCTGCTAAAATGAGTGGTCAGCTGTCATAGGACACATTAGAAACTACTAGATTAAATACAACCCAATATATAACCCAGTGTTGGGTCACATTTGGAGTGAACCAACCCTGGACAGTTTTAACTCAGCAGGTTGCCCAGGTATACTGGTAATAAGTTTCACCCAAATAGTGGATTTAACTGACCAGATTGTTGAATTAGAGCTACAGAAAGTCAAACAAATTTAGTTTTTTTATTTTGTTTTTTGTTCTACTGTCACCTTGCCAGTTATTACTTTACTTCCTACTGCCTGTCCAGAAACATCCAGCTTAGACAAAGAAAATGAAAACACGATAGGAATGTTTGTATCTGCATTTGGGATTTAGTCGCTCTTATTGCTTCTCACCTCTTGCCAGCTCACCAGATCAATTTTGGAGCACCTCTGGAGACCTCGCCAGCTGCTGACAGAGTCACTACATGTGTAGCTCATCAAGTATTTGTTCGTATTGATTGCATCGGTGCACAGAGATTTGGCATCAAACCGCCTTCTGCTCGTCCAGCTCATAGCCTTTGTAGCATCACCACATTCAGCCCTTAGCTCTCTGCTTCTTCCAGCAAGCTGTCTATAGGCTTTTCCACTTGGGCTTAAAAACAAAAAGGTGATGGAGGAAGCCTGGGCTTGCTGAGAGGAATGCCAAAAATAGTGGTGTTGCGGGCAGAAAGACAATACTTAGTTCCGGAGAGGGGTGTGTGACCATGAGGGACAGTCTGAATTGGACACCTCGGCCGAGGTGTGAAGTAGAGTTTTTGTCATTTTCCACAGAGGAAGGGGAGAGAAGGTTATAATGGAGTGGGACGAGGGTGGGCTGTGTGGCTAAAATAGTGCAGTGGGAGTAACGAAGCCAGAGGAAACTGGAGACTGTCACCAATTGTCACCATGAGTCGCCAAGCTTTTGCGTAAATTTTTTTTTCTTTTCTTGTGCTGCAGATTAGTGTGAAAAATATTCTATGAATATAAATAGATGTTTGTGTTTGTATGAGAGAGGGAGAAAGAGTCCATATTTTTTTTAGATTTATGGGTTTGTTTAAGCTGTTTAGTTGTCCAACACAGACAACATAACAGAAAGCTATGATTTGCAGCTCATATTTGTGTGAAACAGGGCATAAAGGCAGATTTTCTGCATGGCATATTGTAGTGACAATTCACAGCAGCTTTTTAATTAGCGATATGAGAATGTAAGAGTTTGTGGGAGATGAAATGTCTGTACTTCTTAATCAATTCTTAATGTTGGTGCTCCTGTTGTCAACTACTGCACACACAGCAAAGATGTAAACATTCTGTTGACTGCATTTTTAGCTGCTGTATCAGTTACATGTCCATTATAGTTTTACTCTGCAAGAAAATTCTCAGATCCTGGAGAAATATGCAAACTACTTGAACAAACTTGAAGCTGACATTTTCTTTATAAAAATTTATAAAAAGTACCTCACTTAGTTTGGATTTGAACTGCAAATGATGACTTTGAACCACATAAGAATCAAATGATCTCATAACTTGTAACTTTTATAAGTAAATTTAATGTGATTAGCTAGATTCACTTTTTCAATCAGCATCCTGTTGATCTTTAAAAAAAATATTTTAAAGATAAACAACCTTCAGAAACACTTCAGTCTCATTGGTTTGTAAGTGCAGCTTCATAGCTCCTCTAATTAGTTCAATATATTCCTTCATGGCCAAAAGCACCAAATACGTTTTAATAAAATACTGAACTCAAGGCTCAAAAAATGGAGTTTAATTCATCTAAACCATTAGGTATTATTTGTCAAGTTTTCTGTCTGGTTTCCATTTTTCTGACTGTATACATTTCACCTCTACTGTCAAAACATTAAGATTGCCTTCACACCTTTTATAAAAAAAAGGACAATGATGCTCGTTCAGATAGGAAGCCAACATGATCAGATGCCTTCGGAATATTGTAAAGAGGTGCATGTCTGAAAAAGGCTTACCACCCACAGCTGGAGGTCAGGGTCTTCCTCCAGCTCGCAGAAGGGTCTATCATTGTTGTAGGCTGTCAGTGTGAACGCAGGACTGAATGAACAATCTGTCTTCCTTTCATTATTCACTGCTGCTGCTCTGCCGACTTATCTCACCTCCCTCCCCTGAGGAGGAGGTGTGCTGTCAGTGATTCTCACTCCTCACAAGACCGCAGCTTTTTCACTCATTTTCAGAGCGGCAGCTTCTTTAAATGACAGTTAGTCGCAGTTAAGGGCAAAATCCTCTCTCAGCTTGTCAGATAAGGTCATTTGTGGTGCTTTCGATCGTCCCATTGTGAAGTGTTTGTATTTAGCCTCTGGGTGTGCCTGATTCCCTTCAACATTTGTTTTTTTTTAACTACGGTTTGTGATTTACGGTTTATTTTTGAACAATTCAGGTAGTTGCTTTCGAATCTGCGATACATGTCTGCGAAACAGAATTATTAAAAATATTTTCTTATTAAAAAAAAATTTAAGTAAAAAGCTGCAACAGAAAGGATGTATTATGTATCAGTAAACAGCAACGTGTTTCTTTAACCAAACTTTAGACCTCAGTGTGATGAAACCATTTATTCATACAAATACACTTAGAAAGTTTGTGTCAAAACACAAACATTAACCTCAAGGTTACAAAAGAAGAAAAGTCAGAGAATCATCAAGGTTGGTGTGCTTCTCTAAAGAATAATAGCACCAGTATCAAAGGTTAGTGATAATTATTTTCACTGTTGTCAAGATTTTTCTCTTAAAACACAAAGAAATGAAAAGGCCTATAATCCTTGAAAGAATGCATGCCTCCTGCTTATTTGCTTTCTAACAGTGGGCGATAAATATTGTTTTACCACCACCAATGCTCTAAAAAGGAATCAGAAATGGGTGGTGACATGGTGTCTTATTTCAGAAGTGGTTATGTGCGAGCTAATGCTCTCTCCTGCGCTGCTCTGTAATCTGCTGTCATGATCTGCCTGTCACAAATTATGTTTACTCGTGTGTGGCTCACTCATTTATTGGCTCTCCAAGTGGGCAATCATTTATGAAAGGCACATTACAGCAGCTTCTGGATCACTGTAACTGTTGGAAATGTACCTTCTTCCTTTTTTCTGTGTCCACAAAAACAGTGTGTCCAATAAAGTTTACTGTGCTTTTTTTCAAGGTGTCTGTTTTAGGTGCGACATTCTGGTGAGAGCTTTTCCAAATTAGAGTGACTCATTTTGAGTTTAGCTGTAAAGATGTTGGTGTGGATAATTAGCTCAATGCACAATGTTGCCTGAAGACAAGACATTATTAATAAAACATGAGTAAAACGTCACCCAGAAAAAAAACAGTCTCTAAATACATAAACCATACCGTACCGTACCGTACCATACCATACCATACCATACCATACCATACCATACCATACCATACCATACCATACCATACCATACCATACCATACCAACTTTATTTATAAAGCACTTAAACAACCAAAGGACCAAAGTGCTGTACAGTCACAGTCAACAAAACACACAACAGTCACAGTACATAATAAAAGCCATATCCAAAATTAAAACTATACAATAAAACAACATATAAAACCAATTAAAACAAATTAAAATAATCTCAAAACAAACTAAAAGTCAACATCTCAGATGGAGCCAAAAGCCAAAGAGTAGAGATGGGTTTTAAGTAACGTTTTAAAAGCAGACAGGGATAAACACACCAGATTATCTAACTGACGACAGGTAAGGATTTGTAGTCAAGTCAAGGGTTTTTACCAGGGATGTCCCGATCAGATACTCTGTATCGATATCTGTATCCGTGGCAGATATGGCCATTTTTTGAAAATCTGGTAGAATCGGATTTAGTCATGTGATCGGGCCGATCCAGTTTTTGCGACAGTTTTCAGCATCAATATGCTTTACAACTGCCGTTAAGAAGTCAAGACGCACACAAGTATGAAACCATGTCCACAGCGTGGGAACACTTTTTCAATGGAAAACAATAGCTTTGTTTCCATTGACCATGAAAATGCGCAAATTAGAATTTCGAAAAAAAAATTTGCTCAATGGAAACACGTCAATTTTGAAAAAACGTCCGTTTTTCGACAAAATGTTTTTGCGCTAGGATGAGGGGGTTTTCAGCCTTATCGAAATTGGTGTATTTTGCAAAACTGAAATGGAAACACTTTTTTCGCATCACGGGAGTCACATGATCAACAACCGGCTGTTTCTACTGGCGAAAAGACGATGAAGAGAAAAAGACAACAGGAAGTAGTAGTAGTAAAATCGTCGAAGTTGTAAAAGAAAGTAGTAAACTCACAGACTACAATTTCCCAAAAACACCACATATGTATCCATTCCCAAGTATAAGGGGCTTGTCGCTCGAAAGCCTCGATAAGACACAGACGTCTCCTCTGATCACCAGTGTTGTGCAGCAACATGCTTGATTGTTTACATCCACCACGTGAATATCGGGAGAACAAGCGTATTCATGCATGATTTCAATAGCATTTCTTTCCTAATGGAAACACCGCAATTGCAAAACTGTTTTTTCGACAGTAACAAAATATTGACAAAGTTTTGTGCACATTTGTAATGGAAACGCAGCTACAGATGCTGAAACTGCATATTGCAAAATCTGCAAACTGGATGTTTTTGTAGTGGGAACAGCAGGGCTCGTTTTAATACTACCAACCTTGTCACTTGGAAAGAAATGAAGAAATAAAGCTATTGGATCGGTATCAGAAAGACTAATCATTAAAAAAATCAGATTGTATCAGGAGCCAAAAAATCTGGATCGGGACATCCCTAGTTTTTACTAGATTAAAAAAGGCTTTTTGTTTTGATTGACAGCAACAATCTCTGTTGATCAACAATCAATTCCCATTGTAGTTGCTTTAGAAAATATTCTCGGTTTGTATTACAAATTTAAGGAGGGGAAAAGAAGAAATCAGGGCGTCGAGTTTAGTGGGTGCACATCAACCCTTCAGCACTTTTAAATTTCATATCCAACAAACGATGTAGTGCATCGAACACGCAGACCAGTGTGAAGTCAGACTGTCCCTACTGTCTTAGATCAATCTGAGGTCAGGTTTCTAAATATTTGTTGTGTCTTCAGCTGCCAGAGTTGCACACCACAGAGAGACGTGATATGAAAAAGTAAACTAGTCTGGAGTCTTGAGTTTATAATTTTAAAACAGTAAAAGTTGAGCTTGTTTGTTTGTAGTGTGGTTATCAGACCTATAGGTACAGAATATTTCAGTTTATAAAAAGGCTGAAATACTTTCTCTGACTTCTTTGTTCCTCTTTGATACAAATGGCCCAGTTCCTTTGTAGCCATATTTAGAGTTCTCCTGTACTGAAGGGAAGCAGTAAATCAAGCTGCAGGGGGGTTGTATTTGCTGTGTACATTTACTTTTCTCTTTTTGGCGTTTCTATCAGAGAAGCATACCATGGATTCACAGCTGCCAGAGAGGTCAAAATATGTAACAAAGCCCCATAAGACCCTCATATCTTTTTATTGTATATAAAAAAACTGATATTTACTCACACACAACTACAAAACTTTCTTTTAAAGACTATGCTGTGCTGTGTAGTCATTGTCATTCATTTCCATCCCCAATTTACACTGCCTGCGGCTTAGCTCTGGTGCGAAGCACAGAGGTGCTCTGAGAAACATGCTCAGGAAGTGCGAAGAAGTGCAATAAATCTAGTGATAAATATAGAAGGTCGACCACATTATATCATTCTGTGGAAGACAAACTGGAAACAACAGTTTAAACTGCATTCCTGTCTTTATTTTTTTAATCCATGTTTCAAAATAAAATTCACGTTTTGTGTGTGTGAATATGCTGCACGCTGCATGTCGCAATCTGCTTCCCAAACAGAATAAACTCTGACAGCATGTATGTATAAATGTACCTATATGTTTATTAATATAGATTAATATAGCTAGAATTTTAGTCTTTTTTGGGTGTCTTTTTTTTGAAGATTCAGATGTTGTGTTCGTTCCTTTTCTTGTTGGTGTGGTGTAATCACTTTCTCTGCCATCTGGCAAAAAAGTGGATCAATCTAATGTCAGTGGGTCACCGTGTGCGATCCGCCGTCCAGCGGTGCCCTTCAGAGGCACCCGCTTCTGATGTTATCATCCATTAAATGGACGTTATCAGCAGTTATCAGTCCATAGAATGACTTCAAACTGTCCCAACTTTTCCTCCTAGTAGGTTACCTGTCCCATAGAATGGCTTCAGATTATCAGCTGGTTAATATGAGGCATAAAGCCACTAAGG
>JAUBOC010000138.1:13264483-13276652 GCA_032275365.1 Anablepsoides cearensis | reverse complement strand
AAGACATTCCTGCAATCTTGTGATTCACAAAGTTTTAATCACGTTTTTCAAAGCAGCAACAGGTAGTTCACAGATGCTATGACTTTAAGAAGCATAGCTGAGACATAAAAAATATAAATCTTCAAATGTTTCAATATATTTCAGTAAAATTGAATAAGCTCCTGTTCACTAGTTCACTAGCTGTTACTTAATGCTATCCTCATGGCAGAACAGTGTGTGCACAGCACAACACTCGCTCCTCACATTATTTTCATACCAGCATTAACATTCAGGGTGATGACAAACACCTGCTGTGAAAAAGAAATGCTCTTGCCAGAAACCACAGAAAACTGAGCTGTAGCCTCTTATTAAAGAGGGCGGAGATTAAAAAAAAAAGGCTGTGAAAGGGCTGGAAATGATGGATCAGACTGAACGCAGCAGCCGCATAAACAAGGTGAGGCAAGAAGGATTGAAGGGTAAAGAAATGATTGACAAGCAAAGACTTTGCTTACCTTGTTTAAAGTGTCTGATGATAACACCCTCCTGCCTCCTCGTTTACACCTGGCTTGATTCTGAACTGGGAAAAAAAGGTGTAATTTTTATTTTATTATTTTTCCATAACAGAGCCCTTTCATTCCTAAAAAAAATATTATTGAAATGCAAAAACAGAACTCAATAATATGACAGCAAAAAATTATTCGTTGTGTATGAATATATTTTAATAAGGCCAGTCTGTTTTGAGAAACAGTATTTGTTTATCGGTAAACATCTTTAATTAGGTAAGATGATTTTTTTTTTCATCCTCCAGGTGCAGACCACCACCATGTGCATCTCTGTCAGTCTGAGTGGCTCAGTGGTGCTGGGGTGCCTCTTTGCTCCAAAAATCCACATCATTCTGTTCCAGCCACAGAAGAATGTCTGCACCCTCAGAGTGGCCACCACCCGCTTCAGCGTCAACACTGGCCCGGCCTCCAGTTTTTCTCAAGGTACCACCTGATACACAGAACGATGGTAGTTACCAACAAGCTTTAGTTTTAGGAATATTGATCATTTTCTCTCAGTCTAGAAAGTTTAAGTCTGACCAGATTATTGAGCTAACAGGAAGTTCAAGTGGAACCACAACCACAGTGGGTTGCTACTGTCTTAAAACAACTCTAATCTCAAAATGTTTTAACTGTTTGTTTTAACACTATTTCATAAAAGTTTATATTATGTAATTATTAAGGCAAAAATACTGACATATTAAGACATGTGTGTGTAGAGTATTGTGGTGGCCCTCAAATGACAAATTGTAATAAACTTAGACTTTTCATTTTAACTTTGACTAAAAACATGAAAAATTACATTTCTTGTCTCGATAACTGAGCTCCACGTAGTATTTTGTGCATAGAAACAGCCTTTTAACATGTCCTTTTATAAACATGCGTACAAAATGTGAAATAAATAATACAGAAATACTATTAAAAGTACAAGAAAGACAGTTTTACTCACTGCTGAGTTGTAGTGAGTAGCTGCTATGTAAAACTCCGACACAGAATCCCCACTGGAGATTCCAGGTTAAATTTCTTAAATGTAAGTGGGAAATTTCCACTTCCCAGTACAACTGGGCTGCAGCAAAAGTAGCCTGTGAAAACAAAGCGAAATGAAGAATTTACACAGATAATTCAACAGGCTACTTTAGCAGTGGGATGCCATTATTTTGCTGGTAAAATCCATTTATTATGGAAGATGTAGTTTATGCTCAATGCCGGCTTTTGAGGAGGAGCACACACTTATTTTAAAATATTAATACGTTTCTGAAGCTTATGTGGGCCACAGAAAATGCAGTGGAAAGCCACATTTGGCCCTTGGGCCTTGATTTTGACACATGCATAAAGAGATATATTGTGATGTTATTATATGACAGTGCACCAAAAGTTCTCAGCTGCTATTTGTGCTTGATTATATGTAAAAAACCATGTCATTAAAATTTAACAGCAATTTTACAAAAAAACAAAACAAAAAAAACAGCATTTGATTTGTTTTAATTTCTCAATGTTTCACTGAGTTGTTTTAAGATGGCAGAAATCCACTTTGGTTTTGACCACATGTGGACTTGTCATTAGTACATCAGTTTGGTTAGAATTGAACTCTATTTCTGCAAACTGAATCAATTTTTATCAATCCACAGCTGATTGCTTTAGAAGATTTATACCATGTAGCACAGAAGTGCAGAAAGTGTAAAAACCCAAAAATAGATGAAATGAATAGCTTGTGATATTAAAAACAATTAGTTTGAGCTGTAAATTGTGACCAAAATATTAGCAATACTTTAAATGGAAATTCTCAAACCTCTTTCTATCTCTTTGTTTATTTTGCTGCAAATCCATCTGTGATAATGTATCTGGTTATTTTTAGACAAAAGAAAAGGTTCATGTATAACATGTTATATACAATAGCACAGTTTGTGGTCATTAAGAAAAGGTTTCAAGTTGTTGCTGTTTGTTGAATGTTTTGCAGCGTCAGCCTCCAACGTTGTTCCAACAGTTTGTAACGGGCGAGAAGTGGTGGACTCCACAACATCCTCCTTGTGAAGGATCAGCTGTAACGTTGTAAACAGAGTAATATTATCACTAGTCCTTAATCAGGTGTCTCAGATCAGAAGGTGGTCACTCAGATGATCATCCTGACTTTGTTGTTCTCAGAGTGCTGTGAGTACAATGTCCCGATTACGTTCTTTTGGTCTTTGACTCGTAGCATTTTTAAACGAGATGCCAATAAAGTCGAATATAGCCCTTGTTTTTTTGGAGATTCTACTTGCAACAATTGAGTAAATTATGGTAAATCTGTTCAGTGTAATATAATATACAAGACGTTTTTATTGTAGATTCTTGGTGAACCAGTTTGTGCTT
The DNA here is from genome assembly GCA_032275365.1 of Anablepsoides cearensis. Lineage (NCBI taxonomy): Eukaryota > Metazoa > Chordata > Actinopteri > Cyprinodontiformes > Rivulidae > Anablepsoides > Anablepsoides cearensis. The sequence continues at coordinate 13,273,782 of JAUBOC010000138.1, read as the reverse complement.
TCTTGTAATTTATGTAAATAAAATGTGTTTTTTATAAGTATTGAAATGCTTCGGTTTCTGAGTGTTTTCTTTGCGTGTCGTTACGAGACCGATTCCACAAACACAAAAATGTTTTAATAGAATGAACAAATCAGGTTTCTTTGTGTGATTCCACCCAGGTCTCCTGCAGAAAACTGGTAAATAAATACATTATGCTAAATCAATGGTTTGTATACATCTCACTAGGACAAAGAACTTCTCCAGCTCCACACACTAATTAAAGCACAGCCCAGACCAGCCAGATCAGGTATCGGTTCATTGTATTATCAAAAGAATACCTCAGGCCAGAAGGAGACAAGGATCAAACCATTAATCTTTAAACTATGTCAAAAGTAGGATAAACTTGCTAATTGTATTTAGACCCAGTTGGGTTCTGAATTATGTACAGTCCATTAGTTGGGAGCTTAAACCTACATCTTGTTGAGAGCAAACAGACCTAAATTGGAAATAACCAGCACAAATATCACCTGGCAATATGGCAGAAAATCCAACAAAGCCATCCAAGAAAAGCACACAGCAGTCAGGGGGACAGAACAGAGACTGATGCAGTGAACAGAGCCTGTGGTTACATACTGCCATCTTGTGGCAACATTGCAATCATGATTCAGGAAGTACAGCCTACTATTCACTGCTTTTGGGCTTTCCAAGAGAAGTTTTTTATTTATTCTAATAAATGGGAGAAGCACAGTGTGATGAAAACAGACTGAGTCCTGCCATGAAGCTTTTCTCACTTTAAATGTGCAAGTTTCACAATTTATTTTACAATGTGAACTAACACTAAAACTATGCCCATAAATGTGATCAGTATGGAAGCCCTTTAGGTCATAGTTATGTAACACAATCTCAAAATTCTGACTTATCATTTAATAAGTATGACTTGGCCTCTAAGAATCAATATACACTATCTTAAAATTAAATGTATCATCTCATGGTCGAGTGATAGTATTAAAAAATTGACTTAATATATTTCCTCATTGAAACTTAGCATCTCTTTATGATTCAACATTTACAAATTATAAGATGAAGATCTTCTATAATGAGGAAATGTTGTGTCATAATTATAATTTTTTAAATATGAGAGAACATTAGTCATAAATGTAAGATGCTTAGTCATATTTGTGAGCTACATGGTAATTGTGAGACACTAAATGGTAATTTTAAGGTGCTAAAATATTTTATTATTATGATACATCACAAGTATTATATTTGAAATCATGTCCCATAATCATAACTATTTTGTCTTTTCTTTGGAGTGGCAGAAATCGGCTTCAATTGAGGTACGCCACTTATTTTTAAGGAATTTTAATAAATTGATTTCATGGTTTGTTTGCAGTAAATTAATCTAACAGGAAACTTCTAAATTTGTCATTAAAACAGTTTTTGTTGCAGAATTATCAAGTTTTATATAGTGGTTAGTGTTTCAAAGAACTGTAGTCAATTAATTTCCGTGATTTGTAAGTAATTTGTGAAATCATTAACTGATCACGCCCGATGTTCCAAACAAGCGTTTCCGACTGAGCCCGCTAGATGGCAGCCGCGGTCCACCAGCTGTCAGCTTCGTTCTCTGGACTCCAGCAGAAGAAAAGAGTACAGTGAGGTCCCGCCTCCTAAACTCAGCAGGAACCTTTGGCCCAGCCTGCAGGAAGTGTTCAGGTTCCGCAAGGGAATAGACTCTCACCTGTCAACTGCTGCTGGTGTTTTGCTAACATCGTTTGTTGCTAAAAGGTAAGTTCCCAAAGGATTCAAGTCGTTTTCAGATTTGATTAGTGTGAAAGCTCCGTAGTTGTCCGTCCTCCTCAAAAAACCCTCCTTAAAAACAACAGTTTTAATATTCTAAATAATTATCGCCTAATTCAATGAGGGGTTTCTAGCAATGTGGCCAAAATTTAAATATAGGTTTCATTTCATAGGTGTCATTTAATTAGCCTGCTGGTCATCCTGTCTGAGCCACAGGATGAGTTGAGGCATGTCTGAACTTGTCTGGGCATCATGCCCACTGAATGAACATGATGGCAGGGTTCTGTGCAGGTCAGTCATGGCACCAAAGAGAAGAGTTGCTTCTGCTGCTAAAGCAGGTGGGAAGAAAGTGAAGGAGGAGCCCCAGGCACAGCCCAAGGATGCCTTCACGTCAGCAAAGGAGGCCCTCCTGGCTGCAGGGCCACAGCTGAAAGGCAGAAAGAAGGTGGATGAACACTGCCCACTGTCCTCTTCAGGAGAGGTAGATCACTGAACAGCACTGGGATAAACAGGGCTTTTTTAATACACAAATTAAATACATTTCCTATTTACACTTTTGTTTCCTCTCCAACAGGTTTATGAGGATTACGATTGCATGCTCAACCAGACCAACATAGGACACAACAACAATAAGTTTTATGTAATCCAAGTTATTAAATCAAACAACAAATACTATTCATGGAACCGATGGGGCAGAGTGGTAAGTTTATTAAATGCTGTGATGATGCCATACTTTATTTTATTTGTTGTTATATGTCGATTCATAAATTAGATGCAAGCATATAAGTTTAGATAAATAAGAGTATGTTAACTTTCATAGATATAATCAATCAAAACTTGAACGTTGTTTTTTCCCAGCTCATACAGCTGTGTTTCTGAATGTATTGTACATTAATTAATCCAGGGTGAAGCGGGTCAGAATAAACTGAATGACTTCAGTAAGCTGGAGATGGCCGTCAAGGACTTTGAGAAAAAGTTTAAGGACAAGACAAAGAACAGCTGGAGTGAGCGGATGAACTTCGTCTGTCACTCTGGGAAGTACACGCTGATAGAGGTGGATGGCGAGCAGGACGCTGAGGTCAAGGTAACGTGCATCAGTTTGGCACATGACGAACCTTTGACGTTTTAGTTTGATATTTTCCATCGTATTTACTCTTGGTGTACTCCTCGGCATCGCAGGTCGACACTGTTGATGGAAAAGCCGTCAAAGTCTCAAAAAACATCCAACCTTGCACCCTTGATGAAGCCACGCAGAAACTCATCACTCTCATTTTCAGCAATGACATGTTCAAGGAGGCGATGGAATGCATGAACCTTGGTGGGTGTGTCTCAGTGAACCAGTCGTTTTAAAACGGGTGTAGGGGTGAATGATTGAAAAACCTGTTGAGTAACTTTCTAGATTTAATTAGCCATAAAATAGCGCAAAGATTGTTGGTAAGATGAAAGACAAATGATTAACTATTACTAAAAAGAAAAGGCTGAAGTCTGCTTTTAACTTTTTTTACCAGTATCTGAGCAGTGGAGATGGGGGTCTCTGCAGTTACTTGGTGTGTAGGAGGAGTTTGTCCAAGACACGATTGGTCTGTTTGACCTTTGTGGGCGTGGTTTGTTAAAGACGAGAGAGGAAGGTGCTAACTGCACAGAATTTGAACTCTGTACATGTGGAGAGATGTGTAATAATTTGGCTTGGTTTAAACAGCCCTAACTCACTCGGGAAAAGATCTCTACTTTTTAATATGAATATTGATTTTTGTCATAACTCAATAGGAAGGTGCTTGCCAAACCAAATTTGTAGTCCGCAAAATATGTTCACATGTTCACAATAATTTTACTATTATCATTACTTCATCTTTTAACTTATCCCACAAGATAAGTCAATTCGACCAATCACAGTTTTGCCAAACTCCGCCCACCTAAGAACCTCCACCTATATACTGCACAGACCCGTACTTGCTTACTTCTTGCAGAGATTTTAAAAATCTTGATGAGGTGTGCTTCCATGTGTGTGTTTTTCATTTTGCAGACATCAAAAAGATGCCTTTGGGTAAGCTCAGCAAGGTGCAGATTGCAAAGGGTTTTGAGGTTTTGGAGGAGATTGAAGCAGCTATGAATCAAAAGAGCAGAAGAGAACGCCTGGAAGAGCTTTCGTCTAAGTTCTTCACCACGATCCCTCACAACTTTGGCAGAAACAGACCGCCGGTAATCGACAACGCAGACGTTATTGAGAAGAAAAAAGAGATGCTTATGGTGAGGTTTGTTTATACGTTTGAAAGTCTCTTTTTGAAGTTCTGCCAGTTCTAAAGACTTTTTGTGTGTGTTTGTTTAGGTGCTGGCAGACATTGAGCTCGCCCAGACACTGAAATCAGAAACGGAGAAGGCTCAGGAAGAGATGGTAGAGACGGTTCCTCATCCTCTTGACCAAGACTACACGTCTCTGAAATGCAGGCTCACCCTGCTGGACCCCAAAACTGAAATGTTTAAGGTAATATGTCACAAGTGTTAAAGAACATGTTTATACAAAGAGTTTTTATAAAAGACCTCAGACACATTAGTATTTCTTGTTTTATTCATTTGCTTATTGTTTTGTATTCAAAGATCATAAAAAAGTACCTGAATGCGACGTCAGGTGGTTATTCCAAACCAGAAATCATCAACGTCTGGGAAGTTGATCGTGAAACCGAGGTAGGCACTTGGTCCAGTTTGACTCAGTAATGCAGAAGTTAGCCAGGAGCTAACGCAGTGCACTCTGCAGGGACGGCGCTTCAGTGAGAATGACGCGTTGGAGAATCGCCGTCTGCTGTGGCATGGGACTAACATAGCGGTGGTGGCGGCTATCCTGAAGAGCGGCTTAAGGATAATGCCTCATTCTGGAGGTCGTGTTGGTTCTGGGATCTACTTTGCATCTGAAAACTGCAAGTCTGCGTGTTACGGTGAGTCTGCAGAGACAGGGCTTTAAAAGACGATTCATATTTTCTATGGAAATCATAACGTTTGAATCATACCTTGTTGTTGTGTATTTGTAGTTCGGCCCTCAAACAACACTGGAGTGATGTTTCTCAGTGAGGTAGCTCTGGGCAAAGAGTGTGCAATTACCAAAGATGACCATACCTTAAAAAAGGCTCCTGCAGGTTATGACAGTGTGGTGGCACGAGGCCAAGTGGAACCAGGTGCAGTGCTTGTTCTGTTTGTTTCGTAAAGGAAGCATATCATTAGTCATTCTGTTTTATATTGTCTTTTTAACTTTGCTGTTTTCAGATCCATCTAAGGACATCAACATCACTCTGGAGGGAAAGAATGTTACTGTCCCTCAGGGAAAAGCCATAAAACAACCCCAGTACTCCGACAGCTTCTTCAGCAACAGTGAATATCTCATCTACAAAGAGAGCCAGTGTCGCCTTCGCTACCTGCTGGAGCTGAACATGCGCTATTGACTCCAGCCAAAGTAGAAGCATGTGCACCGAAAGTGCAGATTCTCATTTTTAGACGTCTCACCACGTTGCACACGATGCCTCATTCTTTTCTGTGCCTTATTCTTCTGCCATGCATGTGTGACAGAATGTACTGCTGTTTTAGCACACGTTAAGCTGGAACATATAGTTTTCTTATGTTTTGAGAAAGCTGTTGACCTCTCACTGTAGTGCTTGTGGTGTCTGTTGTGTTTACATGTTTTTGAAGGATTGACTTTTGCACACTTGGGTTTTTGAACTTCACAGATTTTTATTTGTCATTTTGGTAGTTGGGACTTTGGTTTGACATAAAGATATTTCACTGCAGCAAACTGGAGCAGTTACTTTACTATTTAAAAAAAATCACTTAAGTTTCTTATCTGAAGCACTTTAATTTTATTGTGAAATGGATTATGAAGAAAGATGCTTTTACTTAATCTGGTTTAGTCCATATGCTAATGAGTAATGGTTACTTTATAAGAATGTATGAATTATTCAAGGTTGACTTGCAGCATGTTTTTGCAGCTAAGTAGACATTGGAAATAATAATAATTTAAAAAGAAGCAGAAAAAGAACCGATGTGCGTTATGAGATACAGATTGTGGTTCAAGTACTGTGTTTAGGATTTAAATTACTCCTAATAGAAGTAAATTCCAAATATCTCCTCCATGCCCGTACAGTGTCATATAGAGAAGAAACTTACTAACCACCAAACTGTTTTTGCACTATGACCACTTAAAACTGACATTCTTTAATAAACTATAATGCACCTGTAAACGTGTCTGTTGTCCTATAACACAATGTTGGATGCCAGATATTTAGGATTAAACAATTACCTTGCAGGACTGTAATAGATTGTATTAAATGTCCTGTTTATGTTTGAACAAAGATTATAGTGTACGTATTGGTGTGAAACAAATCTGTAAAACTCTTCATGCTGTTACGGTATCTTTCAGGTTTTTGGTGACATCAGTGATTTTTCTTTTTTATAGATTGGGGTTTAAAATTAGTTTTCTTTAAAATTAGTTTTCTTTCTTTGTGTAAAATGGTGGAAACTAGGACCTGGGAAGACTGATGTAAATGGGGACAGTGGAGTGTGTGTCTATTGGCAGAAAAGGGAGGGTGGGGGGACACAATGTGTGACAGTCACTGCCATACACAGGACTGAGAGTCTGACTGAAGGAGACGTGAGCACCAGTAAGAATAATTAGCACAGAAAGCCATAATGGATTCAGTGATCAGTGCCTTTTTAATGCACGGGGAATTTACAGGATATTTATGGACCTCTACCTGTCTACAGAACAACTAAACAATTTACTGTTACTTCTTCATATTTAAGTGAATTATTTATTGTTTGACCTTTTTAGTGGGAAAACTTTGGCCTCCACTAGTGCATGCTGATTAAAAAAAAAGCTGCGCTTTAACAGAATAAACCAGGATTAGACCAACCATTTAAATACCATCCAAACAGAGTGAATCATGGGTAAGTCCCTTTTCACTGTTTTTATTATGTCTGTATCCATATCTTGTGAAATGTCAGATTTGCATCACAAATAAAGGGAAATTTCTTTTAAAGCACAGAACTGCAATAATTCAGTTCATTGGCAGAACTTTGTGTTCAATAAATCAGTTAGGACAAATTTTAATCTCAATATCAATTGTCCTATAGATTTTTTATGCTTTTAAAATTTTATTTATTTATTTATTATCTTTTAGTAAAGAGTGTAAAACATTTTTATAAGACAAAGACTAAACCTTGTAATTAAGTTCTAATCTATCCAGAAAACTATTTGTACCTAGAATGTGGAGTACTCAGTAATCTTTTTTTTTTTTTTTTCATTTTTAGATTATCAGACCACTTGACTCTTCAATAAACTCTGCAGTACTTTAAATAGTTCCCAAAGGGTTATAATAACAAAGTACATTTACTTTGTTACTTTGTAATTTTACCAAGTTTTTTTTTTTAATTGTAACTTTTAATTTTATATTTAAAACCTAAAAATTATACTTTTACTTCTTTACTTTAAAATTTAACACCTTGTTGCACATTACACATTTAGATATGACTGAACTCATAATGAAAGGAGTGGTTTATGCACTCTAAAGATGAAGCGTTGAATTTACTTAAGTTATTTTGACTAGTTTCACTAAGCCTAGTTGAGTAAATGTAAAGCAATATACATGCAAATTGCTCAATTTACTAAACCCAGTTTAGTGGAAACTGGTTAAAAATGTAACACTTCCTTTCTAAGAGTTAAAGTACTTTTACTTTCCTGATTATTGTGAGCAGTTTTAAGACTTTTACTTAAGTACTTTTCTTATCAGTGAAAGTAATTTTTTTACAAATACTTTATACACCTGAGAGTAGATGTTCTGTTTTTAATGAAAATACAGTAACTGTTTTATGTGGATAATAATACAGGGATATTGCTGTTTTGTTCTCTTTTCACAGGATGTTTATTTTTAAGACCATTAGAGTTGCAACTAAAAGAAGAAATGGATAAATGATGGCAGATAAGACTGGTTCCATGATAGCTTCTGTGTCAGACCGTCCGGTTCCAAATCTGACCACATCCCTGTGGAAGTCTCTTCCTACGGTCCCTGCAGATGTGGGCATCGTCACAAGCTCCCAGTCCCAAATCAAAGACCTGTTCGGGTTGTTCTGCATGGTGACTCTCAATCTTATTGCCTTGTTGGCCAATACTGGTGTGATGGTGGCCATCGCTCGCGCTCCACACATGAAACGGTTCGCGTTCGTGTGTCACCTCTGTGCCGTGGACCTGCTGTGTGCCATCCTCCTCATGCCTCTGGGCATCATATCCAGCTCGCCGTTCTTCGGCACGGTGGTGTTTACTGTTCTAGAGTGTCAGGTTTACATCTTTCTCAATGTTTTCCTCATTTGCCTGTCTATTCTCACCATCACCGCCATCAGCTTGGAGCGATACTTCTACATTGTCCACCCAATGCGTTACGAAGTCAAGATGACCATCAACCTTGCTATTGGTGTCATGCTCCTAATCTGGGTTAAGTCCCTTCTCCTAGCTCTGGTCACACTGTTTGGGTGGCCGGCCTATGGACGTCAGAGCTCCATCGCAGCAGGTCACTGTTCTCTTCACGCAAGCCACAGTCACCTGAGAAAAGTGTTTGCTGTGCTGTTCAGCGTGGCTTGTTTCTTAGCTCCTTCAGTGGTTATCTTTGGTGTTTACTGTGCTGTGTACAAGGTCGCTCGTTCAGCAGCTTTGCAGCAAGTCCCCGCCGTTCCAGCATGGGTAAGCACATGTCCTGCCAAGGATCGCTCCGACTCCATCAACAGCCAAACCACCATGATCACCACCACCTGCACCCTGCCCCAAAGACTGTCTCCAGAGAGGGCCTTCAGCGGGGGGAAAGCTGCTCTCACCTTGGTGTTCATCGTCGGCCAGTTCTTGGTTTGCTGGTTGCCCTATTTCATCTTTCACCTTCAAATGTCTCTGACCAGTTCCATGCAAAGCCCCGGGGACTTGGAGGAGGTGGTCACCTGGCTGGCCTACTCTTCCTTCGCAGTCAACCCGTTCTTCTACGGCATGCTGAACCGACAGATCAGAGACGAGCTGGTGAAGTTTCGACGCTGTTGCTTGACCCAGCCTGCGGAGATGGGGGCGTCCAGCCAGGAGGCCTCATTTCAGGAGAACTTTCTTCAGTTCATCCAGAGAACCAGCAGCACAGCCGAAAGACGCTTGAGCTGCGCTAACTTTAGCACAACAAACTCACTGAACCAACCTAACATGATCCCAGGACAAGTACCAGAGCAAAATACATAGAATTATGGATGACTGTGATGATATGTTAAACGTAAAGGTTTTAAATTGTTTGTAGGCCATTCACTTTTATTTAATATGTTGACATATGACTTTATTAGAAGTTTACTCAGTATCACAACAAATCTTGTGTTAATACAACGCAAACAAGTTCAGCTTAATTTAAAGTGACAATTCAGATATTTTTAAATCTTGTAAAAAGGTTAAAGTGCCTGTGACATCAAATGTTTGTAATAAACATGAATGCATTTTTGGAAAGATAACAATGATAACATGTTGC
>JAUBOC010000138.1:13234872-13254272 GCA_032275365.1 Anablepsoides cearensis | reverse complement strand
TTGTGTACAGTGCCCTGAGACAACAGTTGTTGTGACTTGGCGCTATATAAATAAACTGAATTGAATTGAATTGAATAAGCTTTTTATACAAGGCTTCAGTCTGCCTGTTAGAATGACTGTCTTTAAAAGTTCTTTATATGGGTAAATTATACTGCAGCCTAACTTTTAATAAAGGTCACAATAAAGTGCAGTGTGTTTCAATAACACTTGTAGAGAAATTTCTCAATATGTTTCTTAATCAAACAAAAGAAGAAAACTAAGTCTAAAAATGTCTTGGTGAAAAATTGGTGATTGGGGACCAATTGGAAATAACTTAGATCTCTTTTTTATTATTTTGACCATTTGCAGTCATATTTAGTTCTGCAGCTTTTTATTAAAAATGAATAAATGTCTGGAAAAAATAATATGTCTCGTAAAGATCAAATATTACAGCAGTTATTGATGCTAGATTGTTTCGATTTATTTTTATCTTTGAGGTTGATAAATAATAAGTGTCTGTTTCAGAATTGCAAGCTTGTAGCTTAATTTTTTTAAGTCCTCCTAACTTCCTGAACCACATACAGTATGCATCATAAAGAGAGAAATATGCAAATCCTGACAGTTTTTCTTTAGTAATTTCTAACACTTATTTATTATTAAACAAGGGAGATCCTCTGCATGATTTTGCTGGAGTCTACAATCCATTACATCCAATACATTAAACACGTCATGTAATTTTTATATGCCGGATTTGAAAGTTATTATGGGAATAATTTATTTTAAGAAGTGAGAAAAACTGAAAAACAGCATAAGGCTGTTGCTTTTTTTTTCATTAAAATATTAAAAAAGTAATAAAATAACAGACTTATAGCTAAACCCTGACTTGTAAAAACTGATAATAGCTGTTGATAAAAATAGTCTTTTTTGAGGAGTTATATATGAACTGATACATATGTTACAAAGTGACACACCCAACATTGCTATGTGGAAACAAGAGCACCCAAATAACCTGAGTCGGTGAAATCACCACTATCCGTTCCACTCCATTTGACTAGTCGGAACACGGGTCTGGGAGCCCCATGTGTCTCTGCCTACATTTAATGGATGATAAGAGCCTGCACCGTCTCAGCTGACTGTATAGATACCCGTGAAAAAAGAAGGTATGCCCTCGAGCTATTTCTGTCCGTCTGCCACCACACCTAACCGGCTTCTTCTCTCTCTACTGCCACGCCAAGAATAGACATCTAATTGGCCTGGCACCCAATCACACGCCTCTGATCTCGTTTCACCACTCCCTCCTCGATCCTGTCTCGGCTACCATCAGGGAATCAGGACAAGGAATGCCAATCCACGCTTCCTGTACTTCTCTTACACCAAACTGATTGAGGCAAATACCATCAGGCAGCCGGTATTGCAGTTGTACCTTCTTTCATGGGGGAGTATTTCTGCACCACGTTCTCTTTGGCCCTCTTCAGCCGGCAGCTCTTTGGCCCTCTTTAGCCGGCAGCTCTCCCAGGAGTGCGTTTGTTTATGCAGCACGTTGATATGGAAAGCAGTGATTGATAGCAACAACTGCAACGCTTAAATAAGGCTGCGTGAGTTTTATTTTGGAGGACTCTTTCCACCTTCGCTAAAATCAGAATTATGTAAAGAGGCTAAGGGCACTGCTCAAGTTATCAGTCTCTCTAAGAAGTGTGAAAAATTAAGACACCTGAGACATTTTATCACATCCAGACAAGTCCTTTAAAGGAATCATCAGAGGAAAATTACCATTCAGTTAGGCAGGGCTGTATCTATCATCCTAGCAACAAAGTAAAACATGGATTGTGGTTGTATTGGTGTGTTTGTGAGTCTCATCTGTGATGCAGTGCTCTTATAAACACCTATCTTTGGTCCAAACGGCAGGCTGAGATGAGAGTGTGTTTGTGTGGAAGTTCGAGCCAGCGTGCAAACCCTGCCCCACTCAGCTCTTCAACTCCATGTGAAATGTGACACAGCTCTGGGTTCTGCTTTAAGGCATTCGTTTTCTGTCTGTGGCCATTACATTGTGTGCATGTTTGTGAGTGTACTCTTCTTTGAGGGTGTGTATGTGGGGTGAGGAGGGGGGGGGGGGGGGGTAAGGCCTCCATTTTTACCAGGATGTCCGGAGCAGCTGTCCCTTGGCATGTCAGCAGGGGCGTCGCAGTCTTGTTACAGGGTGTGTGTGTGTGTGTTTGTGAACCGAGGCTGCTGCCTGCAGTGTCCACAAAGGCGTATCCTCTCCGTGTTCGACTCGAGCGGGACCTGCGATCTCAGCCATGGCGGATCAGTACCAGTACAACGCCAATGAGGAGAAAATTGTGAAGGACAGCCACACGAAAGAGATCGATCTAATTAACCGAGACCCCAAGCAGATCAATGAGGACGTGGTGAAGGTTTGTGCAGAAAAGAGAAGAAACTTTTTTTAAATGGGAAAAGTTTAGGCATGTAAACAGCATTATTGCATGTGTAAATATGTAAAAAAATGCTCATGTTGCTGTGCAAAATGACATGAAAAGCTGGTATTGTACTGGCTGACAAATCTTTAAATAGACCAGGAGCTATTCCAGTTGCTTAAGCAGAGCACAGACTTTATTTTGGGAACAAGGGGGGTGGGTCAAAGATGACAGACTGTACTACAGCTTTTTATAGATTACTGTTTATTTTCAAATTGTTGCTATAGATTAACAAAGAAATGTTTTTTAGTTTATGATTATGTTTGCAGGCAGCCTAAACATGCATGTTTTTGACCCGTGGGAGGAAACCCACACAAACAGAGGAGAACATGTTAACTCAACACAGGAAGACCCCAGGCCCAACCTGGGGCTTGAGCTCACAGTTTTCTTGTTGTACCATGTTAATAATTATATAACAACATAAGTTTGAAGAAACTGATTAAACAGTGAGACTAAGTGGTGCCAAATCCATGTTCCAGTATCTTAAAACAACTCTTATCTCCTAACATTCATTTATAAACCTGAACACCACCATCTGTTTCACAGTTTGTGGTCATTTATGTGGAATTTTATTATTTGCGAGCTAGCTGTAGGAATATCAAGATATTTTTACAAAAAATATTTGTACAACGTGAAAAGGTTTATAAAAAACATGAACTGCAATGAAACTTATGAGACTAGAGTAATTTTTAATCAGCAGCTTCTGGTTTGGTTCTAACCTTTTTATCAAATTCAATCAGAAACTTTTCTTTCTTCAAATTGAGGTTGTTAAAAGAGCTATCCATAACAGGTAAGATACTTTTTGTACATGTCCTTTCCACAGAACCTACTTCAAAGGATCTAAAACCATTAAGAAGTCTGATTTTTCATCCGGGTATGCAGGTGTTTGTTAGTTGAAGCAAATAACTTTAGATTTACTTCAACAAACCTAAAAGAATAATAATGTTGTAAACTTCCATCTATTCTCTCAGAAGAAGAGATTTACTTGCTTCTTCCCACACTGAGCAGGTCCAGTTGTCTGCGTGCTGAGAAGAGGTTTCAGATGTGTGATGTGTCTGCATTCTGAACGATTACTGACAACAATTAGTTGAATCTCAACCATGAATGCGATGGCCTATATTTTCCAGAAGGACCAGGTGGCACATAATGAAACCCAAAGAGCAGATTGGACCATTGTAGCGCCGCTCTCATGAATTTTACATGAGGCTAGGGTTGATTTCGTAAAAAGGTGCTGGAAATGGAGCTTTTTTGACTGAATCTGGATGCAGCATTAAACACCATTTCACCACTTTGACTGTACATGGAGTGCACGGAATAATACATTTCCCTGCATAAATTGAACTGTAACATTTTGCAGCTTTTCAAAGCTTAAACTTTGTGCTTCAGATGTGCTTATTAGATAATCTGTACTAACAAGTGCTTCTTTACACTTAGGTGGAGTTTGAGGATGTCATTGCAGAGCCGGATGGGACACACAGCCTGGATGGGGTGTGGAAGCTCAGCTACACCACCTTCACCGTGTCCAAGTATTGGTGCTACCGCATTCTATCTGCTGTCTTTGGCATCCCGGTGGCTCTGCTCTGGGGCTTCCTGTTCGCCTGCATCTCGTTCTGTCACATCTGGGCTGTGGTTCCCTGCATCAAGAGCTGCCTGATTGAGTCGCAGTGCGTCAGCCGCATCTACTCCCTCTGCATTCAGACCTTCTGCGATCCTTTCTTCGAAGCTCTGGGGAAGATTTTCAGCAGCGTGCGTGTGGCGCTGCGCAAGGAGGCCTAGGAACTCCCTTACAGCCCGGTGTTAAAGTGTGATCAGATGAGGTGTGGTGTCTTTTTTATACAACCCGAAATAAGTCCCGGCATATTTGCTTTTCTAACTGACTCATCCTCCTCCCATTGTAACGCGCCGTGTCCCCACCCTCCTGACTCAGACTCAGAGATCTGAGTGCATTTTGCCACCAGAGGCGCAGTGGCGGCTGCAGCAGGCGGTACACAGTGACAGCTCTGACCATTCTAGGTCGTCCTCCACGTGGAAGAAGACAGCAAGACGGTCATTATGAGAAAACTCTGGGTGTCCACATTTACTTGTTTCACAATAAAAGCTGCTTGTTCACAGAAAAACAGCAACCTTTCCGCAGTTGTGGATGATGTTTATGCTTTACATGTTAAAAGTTTGTTTTGAAGCTTTGTTATTTTGTTCAGCTGTTAAATAACTTCACGTTGCTCCCAACATGCTTAAAAGTATGAAAGGCCTGGAAACAGCTTTGTTGTCCTTTATTCTGATGTTTTTTTTTATGTTCTTTATTTTCATTTTAATTTAAAATGTCCAAATAGATTTATCTAGAAGAACACTGACTGTCACCTTTTTACAAAAATGCAATGTGTTTAATTAGAAACTTATTTTGTTTCAATATGTTTGGTTGCAAAGATAAGAATATATTTTAACAAGACATAATTTAAACATTTGAAGTGTTATTTGAATAACTATTAAAAAATACTAATTATGTGTAATAGTCTGAGGGGATAAACAAAGACAGTATTTGGTCATCTTGAGCTTTCAGCTGAAGACCTTCCAGAACCTTTGGATGTAATTTTAAATAAAAGTCAGTCTTATTTTGAAAGGGCTAAGCTGCACTGACCAGTGAGCTGTGACCCACCACAGGATGCTGTCGTGTGTCTCAGACTCATCGTTGATGGTTCAGTGCCATCAGCAACCTTTTTTTTTGTGACCTTGTCGTGTTCTGTTCTGGCTGCTTTCCAGTCTTTTATTTCTTCACAAGCGTTGGAAAATACACACTGAGTTTAGCTGCTGCTTAGAGAAAGACACTGTTAACATGCTTTGCATTCAATTAAAACTGTGTTCTTCAGAAACATCATATGTGGTCAGAGCTCATTAAAATATACTGTAAATAAATGAAAATGTTCAAAAGCTTTTAAAGAACACAGAACTAGTTTTTTTTTACATTTTTAGTCTGTATGAGCAAATTATTAAAATTTAAGTATAATTTTACCAAAAAAAGAACAAATTTAGCATTATTATAAAGCAATATCTGAGTGGAAGCTTGAGTGACTGAGCACAAACTCATTAATCATTTAATTTCAGATGTTGTTCAGATGATGTTTTTCTTGTAGAAAAACTATGGAAAAGCTTCTGTTTGTGTGCAAAAGATGATGGTGTTCTGTTTCTGCACAATGTGACCTTCACGCACGAGCAATCAGAAGAAAATACACAACTCGCATCCTCGCCAAAAAAAGTCACACAAACATCAAAACAAGCCTCGCACCCTTTGAAAAAAAAATTCTTGAGGACTCATTGAGCCATGATATTAAAAAATACAAAATTCCAGGAGATAATTGCCTCTCAGCTCCACGGAAAATCTGCAGACTCTGGAAAAAACACCTTCCCCAAAAACATCCCGGTGATAAAAAAAAAGAAAAACAATGAACACATTCAAGGTGATTTCAAGGAGTCTCCAAATATTTAGGTGCCTTGTATGAATAATTATTAAATAAATAATAAAAGTTTGTGCAAATGCTGTGATTACTGACCAGCTTGAATTTGCTGATCATCAGTTCAGTATTCTGTGCTGCAGAAGGACGAAACTTCAGGGTGAGCTAAATAACTGAGCAGAAAGAAGCCCTGAAGCTGAAAAGGGGAAATTAAAATGTAAAATGGAACTGAAATCACAGTCTGAACACCACACAGGTAGAAATATTCTACTGGAAGACATTTATAGTTTCTTTTTTTATTATTTTTCCAGGAACAATCAATACACTGCAGTATTTGGCAGGTGGTTCTGATGCCTGATTAAACAGTCCTGCTCATGGACAGTTTTACATTTATTGTCACGTAAATGTTGCCACACGCATCCTGAAACAGATGGAGCTGCAGCAGTTTTCAAAGGCTGAACAGAATGTTTCAAACTGAAACAAACCCCGCAAATTTCTGTAAACATCACCCTGCTCAGGAGACTAAAACAGAAAGACGGAAGGAGACCAGCATCTGCTGTTGCTTACAGATTTTATTTGTTTTTTGTTTTTTTTTAACAATTTTTCAAATCTTTAGTGACAGGCATGACATTTCACGTCTAACACAAGCTGAAGTAACAGTTTACATGTGTGCAAATATGTAACAAAGCCAATACTGTGTTCATGACAGTAGAACAAATTCATCATAATGAGAAACCAGTGGATCTGTTAGGTTTGCTGTGAACAAGAATAAAAACAGTGCAATAAAATCTTTTCTCTATTTATGTTTTTAATGCGCGACCAAGACAAAATGTATATTTGCATCAAAAAAAACATTAAACAATACAACTTTTTCTTGTCGTTTCATGTCAGTGATTACCTCATTAATGATTGTTTTTTACCTTCACAGTTGAGTTTTCAATCTTTGCTGAAATAAAACTACTTGGACGTTTCTTTCCTCCCCTTCTGGGCTTTAACAACAAGCCTAGCAGCGAGGGGTGTTTGAAGAAATCGAACTGCTGGAGAATTTATGGGCGACAGCATGTATCTGAGAGGCTGAGCGGGCAGCTTAATAGAAGGTGGTGGAGTGTGTGTGTTTGGGGGGGTGGGGGGGGGCTTATGTGGTGGACGTCTGTGTGATGCTCCTCTGACTGCTGGTGCTCTTGATGGCGAAGGTGGAGGAGTTGCTCTTGTGGCTGGAGTTGAAGTCGCGCTCGCAGCGGCACTGGGACGACTTGAGGTAGCGAGCGGAGCAGCACAGAAAGTTCTGCCTCAGGTCGTGGAAGAGATGCCCTGCAAAGCACATGTAGATCCAGGGGTTGCAGCAGCTGTTGAGGCTCGCCAGCAGCATGGAGATGATGAAGGGCATGGCTGAACGTGCGAGGAGACACAGAGAACACAGCTGTGAGATAACAAAATAAAAGAATAAAACCAGCTTTATAGAACCGACACGTTTCATTTGCAGTCATTTTAATTTAAAGCTACAGACTTAATCCTTCTTATAACCTTAATCCCTCACACTTTCATCTTATCAGACTGGCTGCTTTTAAAAGCTGATATTTTAACACGTTACAAAAAGGGTAACAAAGGTGGGATTAATGATTATATGCTTCCATTAATTATCCCCTGACATTAACAAGAACAGGCTTTCCATTAAGTGGAATGTACAGTCATCTCTGCATTTACTTTTTGTCATTTGTGAAAAGGTTCAGTCATTTTAGACCAGATGGATATATGTTTGAATTGTAAATAAAGAAGAAATCACTGCCAATCAGTCCACAAACAAAAATAAAAAATGAGGATTGTGACTTTTATATTATAGCTTAGTTTTTTTTTATTTAGTAAGACTTATCATATAGTTAAGCTTTAGTTTTCTATACCTTAGTTAATCTAGTACATAGTTTATAGTGTCTTGTCTCATACATGTCTTATAAAGGTTTAAAACATTACAAGTCACTGAATTTAAATGTTAAATAAGTTGGATATTTAAAGTTTTTTTTTTATCAAAATATGTTTCAACTATTCTGTTTATTAGATATTGTTATTTTTTAGGAAAATCGAAAAATTGCTTTAAACAAGCCACATATTAAGTAAAAATGGTCAGTTTCATTGAAAGTTAGTTATCTTTAATCCCTCTCCTCAGGTCTTACAATGAGCCTTTTGATGGATATCATTAGCAAAAAAAAAAAAAAAAATTTCATAAACTTATAGAATAAATATTCTATAAGTCTTTATTTTGTACAAAAAAAGTGATGAGGAGGAGTAAGCTATAGGGAACATAAAACTAATTTTTCTTATTTATTAACAATTCAGTGTTTTTACTCTCCTTAAATATAGTTCAGATAAGAACACTTGCATGTATCCCAGTTATTCTGCACGCACTTTGCCAATAAACAATCTCAGTGATCACAGTGTTAACTTGTCGTCGCTTGGATGGTAATAATACATTTACAGTACAAGCGTGTCAGAGTTTAGTTTCACAGAAAAACACAACAGACGGGTTGGGCAACATTTGGACTTATTTACAGCAATCAAAGGATTGCACAATCTGCTCCCCACTTTTTTTTTATATATATATATATTTTAATTTCACTTCAGTAGAAAAAAGAACTAAATATTAGTTTCTTAATTCTTAATTCCTTCATCATCAGTGAATTCTTTTTTAAGAGGATAGAAGAAAGAGACAAGAAAAAAAATTAAAAAAAAGATAGTGTGGATAAAGATTGAAAAAGAGATAGAAAAATATATCAAATATACGTAAAGAGAACACAAGGCCACTTCTACAATCCCCAACATGAAGGTTAAAAATGCACAGGCAGACAGACGTTTATGGGATTTGTTTATGACAGCTAACTTGTGTTCTGACTCATCGATGGATGACTTTGTTGTAAAACATTTTGTCTGACTGCTATGTTGGAAAAAAACTCTGAGTACTGTTTTTTGTTTGTTTTTTTTCAATTATTATTTTTGAACACAGTTTGCTTCTGGGTTGAGACAATATTTTCTTGACATGTCAGACATGACGCTTGTTTGCTCCATATTAAAAACATATTATTTTCAGTCATTAACTGTATCTTTTAAAGAAATGTCATGCACCACAATAAGTGTGTGTGGCGAGTTTGTAGGAGGCAGACTCTGGTTCCAAAAATAAAACATAGCAAATCCAATAAACCTGGTCTTGCTGGCTTATATTCCACAATAAAAAAGACAGGTCTATTAATATATACAGTGTGAATCCAGAACATAGACTGCACCCTCTGCTGGCAGCAGATAAGATGGAGTTACTAACGTTGTTATCATTTACCTCAAATGTGATCAATCACATGGAACTGAGGATTAAGTCCCAAAATATGTGGAGAAAAAGGCAGCTATAGTGCATTGGGTTAAACATTTGCAACAACTACATTTTGTCAAAATCTATTAAACCATATTTTTAGGTTATTTAAATGAAATATCTGAAACATGATTTTGAACAGAAAAGGCTTAAATGTTGGTCTTTTTCCCTGTGAGCTAGAGAAGATTTTTTGTCTTTCCAGCTGCTAAATCTTAGAATCCAAATACTGTTTGAGTTAACCTTTTTAAAATGACGTAAAAAAAAATCCTCATAAGAAAAAAGAATCTAAAAATAGGATTCAATCAAATATTAATGTGTTATCCTGATTAGGAAGACAAATCATGGCATATCTCTGGAACTACTCATGGTATCAGGATGATCAGGATGATCAAAATGTATCTTAAAAATTAGGAATCTGAATATGTGCATAAATAATTTTGCCAAATTGGATTTAAGTCTCATTTTGGTTTGATGGGTCACATATTATATAGTTTTCCTAATCACTTAAAGGGGGGGAATATTGTGTATTTTCTAGGCACATAGTTCAATTTCATACCACAATCAAACAATATGTCAATTTTAGTTGTTATGAAAATTTTGTATATCAAAATTAAATTTGACTTTGCATCATAGTCTATCCAAACACCTTTGACCTCTGTCTCTGTAAGAACCTCATACCATTTCTGGCACTCCCACTTCAGCTTCTCTTCACAACAATGTGTCAGGGGAGGGGTGCTCTGTTGGGCGGGAGCTCAGCTGCAGACTGAACTCCAAGGAGGAGCTAGGTATAAATAGGTGGTGCTTTGTATCAGCAAAGGTTAGGCAGCCCCACATGACCACGGGAAATTCAAGGATTTTTCAAACTTGCATGAATGAGTCAAAGCAACACTGGGTTAGGTTAAGAAGGGTTTTGATGATGACATTATATTGTATTGCTCAAAACTGTTGACACATACATACAACTTGTTTTTTTTTGTTTTGTTTTGTTTTTCATTTGACAGCTTCGATGACCAGAAGGAAATCTGCAACAGACCATTTTTGGCCCTATCATAGAGTTTCCTGTCAGTTTAAGGAGCCGGCAAGTGAATGCTGAATGCGAACAACACTGTAAATGTTGCCAACATATTTTCATTGCTATAATGTGAGATGTGGGAACATTTTTGCGTAGAGCTCAGCAGTGATGTGGGATGCCGGTGAACCTGAAGTGGCACCCTGGATGACATTTACACTGTTAACACCACCGACCACCTGACATTTGGCAAATGACTTTCGGATCATGTAATTGGTTTGTATCCTGTATCTAACCTCTTAGCAGTTGCTAATCTTTTTTTTTTTCCAATAACCTTGTGCTTCTGGAAATCCTACAGCATCTGAGATTTTTTAATAAAAACGGCAGCATAAAGCGATCTCAGAGAGGGAATGTTTGAGAAAAAGGGGTTGGACTGGGAGGATCAAAACTCAAGTCACTCTTATTTCACAGCTTCATTTGAGCTTTTACCTCTGGAATGTGAGTGCGAGTCAGCCTGCCTGGCACAGTTATCAGTAATTTATTATTAGAGATCCTGCAGCAAGTTTGAATAATGGAAGGGAGGAGAGCATCATCACAAAAAGCTTTGCTGAATTGACTCATGGTGTCTTTCACACAGGAGTGATAGATCACACGATGAATGAAACGACAGACTAATCACCCCCAACCCCCCCGGCGGTACATCTGTCAGAGCTGATGCTGAGCAGACAGAAAGACTCTTCAGCAATTCATTTAACGTCAATTCTTGTTTGCTCTGAATGTAAACAAGCAACCTAATTTTTTTTGGACAGTATTTTCCACTTTCCTCGTTGCTTTGCGAAGAGGTGCAACACAAGAAGTGACCTTTAAGAAATAAAAGACTTGGGGACCGAACAGTGTGGCATTGTGTCCGTCAAACCCTTAATGCAAATCGATATAGAAAGAGAGAGTCAGTTTCCAAGGGCAGCAGGCACAGCAAGAAGATGCTTTTCTTCCTAACATTTTTTTCTTCTTCTTCATCCTTTTCAGGGATTTCGTGTGACTCAAGGTTTAACCTTCAGGATTATTTTTTTTCCAACATAATGAAATTTTGCTTGGCTGCTGAATGTAAAGTTATACACGTCACTGATGCACCCCAAGCAAACCTTCAAGAAAAGAAGGCGTTGTTATTTTTTTTTTCATCCTCTGACATTTTCAGAAATTGTTCTGGTAAAACCTAATCAGGTGCTGAAAAGAGTAAACCTATTATCTGTGACGTTTTCTGCCTCTGTCACATTATCACTGTGTTATAAATCTGGTTTACTGGGGAGGAATTAGTACAATCTAGATCTGCTTTATTCAAAAAAAGAGACTGATTGGCTTAATAAATGTTTAATGCATTGCTCTATTAGATTTTTGTCATCTATTGAGCACAGCAATGGCACTTTAATATATTGTAATTATGCAGCTGCAGGCAGTTGGGAAAACATGATATGATTGTAGAGAATTTCCCAAAAACCACGACAGAATGTTAGAATAAAAAATGTTTTTAGCGAACAAATAAAACTAAGTAAAAACCTCTTTGATCATATTTTTATAAGACATTCTGAAAACTTAAAGCCCTCACATTCTGCCTCTAATTGACACTTAAACACACACAAACACAAGACTTGACACAAACAGCACATGTCAATTCCCACCCAGCCGTCAGCCTCCTCCCAGAACCGATGCAGCCTCTGCAGCAGGAAGCGGGTTCATTGATCACCTTCACGCGCTTTGTTGTTGGTGTTGTTATTCAAACTGTTTCTCATCCCTGGACGGTGTGAGTGTGAGGATCACAGCGAGGTGTGCGTCACAGCCCATCACCGTTTCATTCAGCAACATGCCTCTGTGCGTAACGCATCTCCGACTGGCTGACAGCCGCGCGTAAACAGCTGATGAGAGGAAATCTCGGTCAAAAATAAAAATTAGGATGACCAAATATTGTTTACTCTGCCTTAACAATAACAAAACCGGGTTGCCTTGAACACGTGTTTCCATTTCCAGCTTTATTCTTAAATAAATCTCCTCATTATAGAGAAAAATAGTTTTCCTTTTCGCCATAGCTTCATGATGTTTGTGAATGTCATTTACTTTAAAACAATCGCAGTGAATATATAAAAAGCAGCAGTCTAGTATGTGGAGGGTGTGGCTGCACATACAGAAGGTGGCTGCTGGTCGCTTATTGTGGTTAAATGTCAGCCCCCCCACCCCCACCCCCAAACACACACACACACCCCACGGCCACCCGAGCTCTCTGACGCGCGGCTGCGCACACTAATTTGATTAATGATTTTAGCCGTCAGCAGGTCTCTACAGCGCGTGGAGGGCCAGAAGAAAGTTGTTTGATTCTGTGAGCATTTCTGTGAAAACCGCGCGGATAAGAAGGATTTTATAGGCTAAATGGGAGAAAATAAAACCTGCCACATTGCAAATATGTGGTATTTCAAATGTTTGTGGTCATTGTTGAACTGTCTGAGCATTTTATGTTAAACTTGTAATAACAAACAAAAAAAAAACTGAAATGTCCAACCTTCTTAAAAACTCAAAGAGTTATAATTTGTTCACAACTTAAAATGTATTTTGCTGCTGGCCAGTTGTTTTTTTCCCCACTGGGTGACAGAGTCTGGATAATAAGCAAAAATAAAATATTAGCCTTTGTATCAGCGTTTGAGATGACTCCATAATGCGTAAAGTGGCGCACATGCCTTTTTGCGCACATGGCGCGCCTTTTATAATCAGCTTTACAACCTACCCTCGCGCGGCGCAGCTGGATCCCACGCAGACCACATCTGGACTGAGAAGAAGGGGGTCCAGCACACAATGTAAGCCACGACGATGACAAACGTCATCTTCACCGTGGTGATCTTGGCCTTGGAGATGAGCTTGACGCTGCTCACGCGGGCCAGCGTGTTGCTCTTGCACGTTCTGGGCGTCAGGCTGATGCACTGCTCGCGTCTGGTTTTCAGTTTGAAGTTTTGCCAGATCTTGAAGCTGATCAGCCCGTAGCAGATGCTCAGAATGGCCACGGGAATGATGTAGATGGTGAGGCTGATCCAGGTGATGTAGGCTTTGGCGCCCCAGGGTTTCACGAAGTCGCCCCAGCAGTCGTACACCCCTGACCCGGCCGAGCCCACCTCTCTGAGGGAGAAGATGAACATCTGCGGGACGCTGAAGAGCAGACTCAGAATCCAGGAGAAGACCACATAAAAGCGATCTTTGCCTCTGTGCAGGGAGCGCAGAGGCTGACAAATGGCCAAGCATCTGTCCACGGACATTAAGACTAACATGTAGGTGGAGGCGAACATCCCGACGACCTGCAGGTACTTCACCAACCTGCACAGGATGTCCGGCCCGTAGAAGCGGAACGTGATGTCCCAGATGAGTTGGGGCAGAACTTGGAAAATGGCCACGACCAGGTCGGCGATGCTCAGGTGCTTCATGAAGTAATACATGCGGGACTGGCTGTGCTTGGTGGTGTGGATAGCCACCAGGACGCACAGGTTCCCGGCCAGCGCCAGGAACAACACCAGCGCCAGCACCGTCACCTCCACCTTCGCCACCTCCTCGTTCCGCTTCAGGGGGTTCGTCTGGTTCCAGACCCCGGCGGTCCCGTTCAGGAGGCTCGAGTTCCTCCAGGACTCGTTGAGCTGCCACATGTCCCCGTCGTTGGAAACGTTTTCCATCGCTGCCTGCGGGTTCCTGCTCCGGGCAGTGCGCGCGCCCTTCAAGGTTGCGCCAAATAGTCTTCCTCTGCGTCCTTACAGGTGCCGAGACATAATCAGAGCCACTTCATGCCTCTCTGGGATGGTAGAAGGAGAGATTGTCTTGGACACCAGCCATGCTCTGAGAAAGAAAAAAACAAAAACAAAGGATGAAATAACAAATAATAGCTGAGAAATGTTTGGAAGTTGCAGGGAGACAAAAAAATGTACCTCATCAGCCTTCCCCCAACAAAAGAAAAGAAAAAAAGAAAAGAAAAATGTCCGCTCAGTTGTCCAAGTCAACATCAACAGGTTACAAAGAAAGAGAAAAAGATGTGCAGAAACTGGAGGCTCCAAATCATCTCTGCTTCAGGATGAGAATGAGCAGCATCACAGCGCGTGATCCCCTGATA
Source organism: Anablepsoides cearensis (assembly GCA_032275365.1). NCBI lineage: Eukaryota > Metazoa > Chordata > Actinopteri > Cyprinodontiformes > Rivulidae > Anablepsoides > Anablepsoides cearensis. Next base: position 13,239,880 of record JAUBOC010000138.1, on the reverse strand, counting down.
TAAGGTCTCCACTTGGTTAGAAACAAGACAGCCTTTCTCTTCGTCGCCACTTGGTGGCCACGTGTACTTTCCACCATTCTGAACCCCCAGATCTGATCCAGAACCCCGTTTCTGAGTCGAAACCTGACCTGAGAAAAACTGCTGTCAGATTAGATTTAAGAAATAATTCTTACTTTACATCTGAGATCATGCAAAATAAACAAAACAAAAATGTTTAAAAACTTTCTTATTAACTTTTGAAGTCAGTTGGCAAAATATCTTGTGAACCACAGATTCTATTGAAATCTTCAGGAAAAAAAAGCTTTCAAATGTAAATCTAAACGTGATTATGTTTTGAAGCCAAACCAATTAAAGATGGCCTCCACATCCAGCTGACCTTATAAAACATCATCAGATTAGAACTCAGTCAGTTTTACAGATACTGAGCTACAATTTATTGTGGTAGTAATTAATATAATCACCAACACATACTCTAAAAACTGCATTATACAATATTTAGTTTGCTTAAAGTTTGGTGTTAACTGTTGGAGTCAAGTCTGTTTGACTGTTAGCAAAATATCTTATGAACCACATGATGGATTTTTATGAAACTTTCAGGATGTTATCATTGGATGTTTATCAACACCTGATAAACATATCAAGTCAGTCCAATTCAAAATGGCTGCCACAGCTACTTGAACTTTGGCAACAAAAACTCACTTTTACAGAAAATGAGCTAACATTTGACGTGGCTGAAAGTCATCCCCAACATCTTGAGAACGAGATTTTGCATATCTTAGGGTTGACCAAAACAGGCCTCGTCATTTTTCACCATAAGATGCTTTTAGTTTAAAACTGGCATGTTATTTCGTAGAATAATAAGGTTTTATCTTAGGCTGTTTTTTTTATTATTATTATTATTATTGTCAGTGTCAGGAATGTGCCCACATTTCTGGTTTTGAAAGGCTTTGATAAATAGGATTATTTTATCAATGACTTTTTTTTTTTTCAGAACGTCCAAGCAAGAAGCAGAGCGCCTGTAAAAGCAGAGTGACCAAATCAAATGTTTAAATCCACAATCTGAATGTTAATGCATTCAGGGCTGTGACATCATCAAGACAGGCCTTGCTTTGAAGCTGCTCTGGTCATATGTGTGTGGATGCATTTGTCGACACATCAAATATTTGAGTCATGAGCTTTTCTTTTTTTTTCACCCTTTGGAAAAGGCATTAAAAGCTCTGCCAACAGGTTCCTAGAAAATCACCCTTGGTGCTATAAACACGAGCTTTTTATTGCTCATATCAGAAGGCATCTCTAACCGGATGTCCTTGCCGGCTTTGAGCTTTTGTAAAGTCTTATTGATCTTCTGAGGACATAAACTGTTCGATGTCAGGGGAATAAAACAATAAACTTTTGGATTGATTTTTGCTTCAGTGGCACGAGAGCGAGAGAGAGAGAGGCTCTCTGTGTTATTCGTCTGCTTATAATTAACATTCTGCTGATGAAAATCAATTTAAAACAATAATCACACACAAGGAGAGGATGTTTGTGAATTAAACTTTTGACGTTTGTGGATTAAACTTTAGAAATGAACCAGTTTGATTCATATGTTTATTTACATCTTTCTTCTAGTCATGGGAAAAAGAAAGTCCATGTTCCCTTTTTCTGTTGTTTTTTGGGTGTCAGAACATATTAAAATATTTGCTCTTTAATTTAGTCAAATCTAACTTCAAGTGTACAAAAACACACAACAGATTCCATCATAAAATAAATTATCAAATCTCAACAAAAGCAAGACGGAGTGCTGAGAGTGAAAACGAAGGCCACTCTTGATGTTTGCTTCCATTGAAGAGAGAAATAAACAGCCAGGTGCTGCAGATCAAATGTTCCTGATTAACTGACCGTTATCAGTTTGAGCATCTCTTTAAAAGCATGGAGTGATGTCACCTTGTTGTTCTTGAGCAAACATGTGTGTGTTAGCACAACGCCAAGGAGAGACATCAGCAATAAGAAGAGTGGCAACTGGGAGGGGTTGGAGTTTGTCGTTTTATAGTGACATTCTTTAAGAGGAGAAATAATTTAGGATATCTGCTAATCTTCAGAGTGTAGGAGTGCTTCACCCCAAGGTCAGACTGTGCAGTGCTTAGAGATTAGGCTGCTAGATACTTAGTAATCTGGGATATGGTGAATTAAAGAAAGAAGTTGAAAAACAAAACAACAAATTTTTATTCTGTGGCTGAAGACGTTTTTCTTTCCTTCTTTTTGTCTTTTAGTTAGTGCTTAGTAAAACTGCACAGTTAAGAAAAAAAAACATCAAAACCATTACTGTTGAAAATGCAAAAAGTTTCCTGCAGAGGCGATGACTGTCAGACTAGAAGAAGAAACCGTTCTTTCACTAATGCAAGTTAAAACGCTGCCAAGCAAAGAAACTAACATATTAAAAACACAAAATCACCACTTGTTTAGCTCATCCAGCTGCTTAAAGAAAAAAAAACAACATAATCATGATCCTCAAATAAATCAGAATGAGCACTTGTTTGCACCCTGTCGTCACCTCGACAGCTTGAACCCTTTGATGCATGGACTTCACTAATAAAAAAACAATATTCTTCATCAGTCAGGTTCAAACTGACTCATATTGCTGCTGACAGTTCAGCTGTGAAGAACGGGAGCACACTAAGGACTATTTTTAAAAAGAAAAATCAATTTTTAACTCACATTTTCAGCATGGGACTCAGACAGTTTGATGCTGCGCTGAAGCAAAGTTTCGACAACTCTTGGATGAGCTGCTGAATCCCAATTATTTCTTTAATATTATTTTAATAAAATTACACAAAAACAGTTATACAAAGGTGCTGATCTTTGCTGGTTCTTTACCTGATAATTAGCTCTGTCATTTCAGAAACATGTCTGTTTTCTACATGATTTTGTTTTATTGAAGCCACACCAAACAAACCTTCACTACATTATTATTATATTATTAATGATTTTATTAGGCTTTTTCTTGACGTGAGTCCCTCCGCATGCTTTCTCCCAGTTTACCTCCTGCTTCTGCCCATGTGTTTGTCATTTCTTCTGTTGTGTGGTTCCTGTTGCCAAGGCATGTTTCTGCTTTTCAGTCGTGACACTTTGGCACTCAGTCTGTCTGCATGTTTCTCCTTTAGACACAGCTGACTGAGAACAGCCAAAATATTCTGCTAAACTCAGTGTGGGATGATCCTTCTGAAAGGGGTTTAAGCCTTTTTTCTGTCATTCCAGCTGACAGCTACTTTATTGGGGCCATGTGTATCTAGTCATTCGGGTCTATGAAGACTTGTAGATGCCAACTCGTTTATGTGTTTGAACTGGTGCAGGTATTTTTAGGGAAAAAACAAAACAGTGTAATTCCAGTATCTATTTGCACTAAAGCAAATAAAAATTCTTACAACAGTTGGCGTGTTTGATTTGGCCAGAACAGCTGACTGAACATCCTGATTATCTTTACCTAAACTTTTCTGTCTTTAGTTGAAGTTTTTATTTAAACGATACACATTTCAAGGTTTGTTATCTTTTACAAAATAAATAAAAAGAGATTGTTCAGCGTGTTTCAGAACAAAGTTCAACTATGAGCTTCTGTGCACAGATGCTTTAGTGCTCATGGGATACGCTAGCATTGGATGATGTTTTTTTTATATTATGTTAGTAAAAGTTTTTCCCCGTTAGACAAAATCTTTTTATGCAAATGCCTGCTTATTTCAGTAAGTTAATGCCAAACCTCTGTCTGCACATATTACAGCAGCAAAAAGGTTTGAGATGCTGATCAGATCCAGACTTTCATCTCCTGTGAACAAAACAAGCATTTTTTTTCTGGAAACAGTTGTTTTTGTTGTTGTTTGTTAGAAGTTTAGTCAACAAACTAAAAGTGTTTTATAAGAGAAAAGAAAACTGTAATCTAAACTTTTTGAGATGTGCTACAAGGTTTTATATTTAAAACTGTTTTATGCAAAACATTCAGCCTCAATTAGATCTATTGTTTTTACTAAAATTAAAAGTCTTTTTTTATTTATACCTCATCTCAACTTTTGCTTTTAATAGAAAAAGTGATCTTGTGGGTTGAAATTATTTTCTAATTATTTGAAGTTCTTCTTGATGGGTTGAATAAATCAGCCAAAGTCAAAAACTTGAAAAGATCTAAATAACAAAGTGGTAAAAAAAACAACACAAAATGGAATTTTTTCTTTCTATGAAGAGAAGAGTTTTTTTTATTCTGACTTGACCATACAAAAAACAAAAACAGGTGAAATTTTCATTCTACCCTTTAAATTAAATTCTTTCTATTTGCTGCATATATTACTGCATGACACCAAGATTATCAGAAATCAAATGCTGTGCTTGAATTTACCTGTAAGGAGTTGAAACATTTTATTTAAACAAAACCTGTTCAGATAAAAGCCTAGTTATTAAAAAAATGAGCAGCAGAGAATTTCATAAATCAAGACTGAAGACTCAACAGCGTCTGTAAATGAAAAAGAACAATGATGCATAAAATGTAAATATGTGACTCTCAGATGAACATATTTGATCACCTCACTAACTGTGTTTCTGCTGAGCCACATGAACCCAGTCAGCGTGGGACTGATGAAACCTGATGTTCTGAAAAACAACAAGAAGTTAAATCCACCTGATATAATAACTTAGGGAGGAAAAAAAAACAAAAGATTTAGCATAATTACACATTATTGCAGCTCTGCAGGAAGTAGGTAGACGAGTTTCTCGCAGTTCACCACAGTGGCCAACAAAGAACAAAGTTATTTAAAATCTAAATTTATAAGAGTTGCAAAGTTTGAAGTATTTGTGGTGGATGTAGTAGATGCTGTCACAGCCGACTGACTCCAAAACAACACATAGATCAATGTAACTCTGTCAGTTTATTCCAGCAGTAGCTGAGACTGATCTACAAAACCTATTTTGAGTGCAAACAGATCACACGTCTTTGTTTAAAACATTGTCATTAATTATTTGGAGTAAACTGTCTGTTGGCAAATACATA
>JAUBOC010000138.1:13223174-13234191 GCA_032275365.1 Anablepsoides cearensis | reverse complement strand
AGAAATCTGAAAATGTAGTTAGGTCATTTTGACAAAATTGGACTTAATCCTCATTTCGATGTGATGGGTCACATATTTACTCTATGATGAAACTTGCAAAAGGACTCATGTGAAAATCAGACCTACTGTATGTTCTGACCACAGTTAACATATAGATGATGTCTACAATCAGCAGCTCGAAACACTAGGAAAACATGTTATTTGGCATTTCGTACATCCAGGAGAGTGTTTATTAGAGAAAAAATATATATTTTTTTATCCAGCTGCATTCGAAGTCATTAATGGTTTCTTTTCAAAAGGTATAATTTTCCACGAAGGTAAGAAACTGTCTCAATATAATCAAACACATGAGTGATCAGACGTTCATTTTTTACCCTTTTTAGGTAGGTGGCTTTGATGGCAGTGACCGTCAGCACACTGCAGAGGCCTACAATCCTCAGACGAACACCTGGAGGAATGTGGCCTCCATGAACACCCCCCGCAGCAACTTCGGGATTGAAGTGGTTGAAGGCTGCATCTTTGTTGTGGGGGGGTACAATGGCGTCACCACCACCTTCCATGTCGAGTACTTCAATGCTGCAGCTAACCGGTGGACAGATGCCCAAACCATGGAGATCTTCCGCAGTGCCGTTAGCTGCTGCGTGATATCCAAACTCCCCAACCTAATTGAATACTCTGCAGCTCATCACCCACAATTGGAGGAAGAAGAAATGGAGTCGAGCAGCTCCCCATGAAAACTTTAGAACCACCGTCCAACACATGGTTGAGTAAAACAATAAATAAAACATCAAATTATTGTTTAACAGAGCGTTTTCCACTTCTACAAGTTTGTGTTTGATGGTCTTTTGCTTTCTCGTCTTGCTTTGAGCTATTTATACAAACACAGTTTATCTTTGACAAACAGAGAAGAGAAATACTTTAAATGCAGTTTATCTAATTAATTGTTGAAGGTGGGCTGTTATGCAAAAACAACTTTTTTGAGCTTTATAGTATCATGACATAAAGGTTCCTGTGGTAGCTTGGTGAAGCTGCATAAACCCTTCCTGGTGCAAAGCTTCGCCTATTTACACAAAGGTTCTCGCTGGAGTTCAGTTTGCAGCCAAGCTCCCGCCCCACAGATGCATATATGCTGCATGTATGGGACATGTGTTGACATATTGTAACATGAGAAAAGGTGAAAACAAAGCTGTCCTGCTACTCCACATGATTGTGCACAATTAACAAAGTTAATCATAGTGTTAAATGATATGCTGAAGCTTTTTATTTGCAGTAAATCTGAAACCTACTTGTGACCAGATACTTTAGCAGCAGTTTCACTGAACAGTTTATCACAGAAAGAATATTGTTACCTTTTTTTTAAATGCACTGTACAGGATACTTTGTGCACAGAGCCTGTAATAAAGCTAAAACACAGGTTGATTTGCGTCACTAAAGTGTTTAAAATACAGCTTCTAATGTTCAGAACTATCTTTCTTTCACATCTTATTTACCAAACACTGAAACTCATATTTTCACCAAACTCTGGTCAACACAGAACTCGCATCTCAGAGAAAATGACTCCATAGATCATTTAGACAAGTGGCTCATTAGGAACTCCACTCGTGACTCATCGAGGCCGCATCTCCTAATGGCTGTAATAACTAAATGACAGCAACGATGGAGGAATCCAGGTAAAAGTAAATGTTTTGAAACTCAAAGTCAGATCTGGAAGGTCATGTTGAATTTAACCTATTTTGGCGTCTAAGAAACCTTTGATTAACTTCTCTCTGAACACTCTACCCCCTGTAATATTTAACCTAATTTTTCAAAATGCGTGTTTATAATTTCCAGCAGAGGCCTGCTGTCTGAGGACATTTAATGTTCCAGTGAAGAACAAAGCTGTTGTACGGAAGATTTTATACTGTAGTTGTTTTTTTTTCTTTTCACATGAAATATATGCTTTGAATTAAACCCACTGATTTACAACATTAATAACAACAAAAAGACTCTTCTCCAGCTGCAGCTTGACCAGGTGATGAATCCTGAGACAGAAACCACATCAGGACAGAACATTCGGTTCTGATTTTATAGCATCTGTTTCAAACAATAAAGCTCTAAAGGCCTTTTCAGCAGATTGACACATAACATCAAAGGGGACATGTTGTTTGGTTAAAGAAAGTTCCAAACTTTTGTTGAACTTATTGGAAAAAAAATATGATGAAACAATAATATGACCCAATGAGTGTTTTATTACTGTAAACTAGCAAAGGTTTATTAAAAGCCTATTATTTTAGTTTAGAAAATGATTTTTTGCCCTCAGTCTTTTTATGATCGAGATTAAAGCGGCACAAACAGGGGGAAAAGGCTGTTATGTTCTGTTGCAGGTTAAAGTAATACCTTTAGTAATCTGAGAACCATAATAATAAGAAAAATAGGAATAATCAAGGTGCATTTCTTCAAGAAATGCATATTACCCTCTGCCTTCTTACACACAAATTAAAATAAAGATTTTGTTCTAAAAATAGATACCACACAACATTTTAGCTCAATATCTTTAAAATTTAAAGAGTTAAATCATTTTTTCTGTTTTGTAAAGTTAATCATCAACAGATCTGACATCAAAAGTTAATGTATTATAGATATAAATCTAATGATTACATTCTAAAGTTTAATTATCATCTACTGATTTTGAGATATTTTGCTAGATGGACAAACACACAGAGACACATGTAGCGTCATTCAGGCTATAAAACAAACAAATGTGGTCAACAGGGTTAATCTGTAATGATGACCACTGACAAACATAAAATGAGCCTATAGCATAAATGTTTACAGATTATCTGTTCAGTCGGTGGAATCACTAGGATTCTGGCTCTTGGGGTGATTTCCAACAAAAATGAGCTGAAACTTCATTTCCTGCCACAATATGTTTTCCCCAGGTTTACTGCTGTTATGTTTTTTTTTTCCTTTATTGTTTACAAAGATAAACAGTTTATCTATGAGAACAGATGCTGTAAGTTTTTGTATGGAGATTAAATCCAGAAGCGATACAATTCAATAGTTTTCAGGACTTTGCATCTGATTGTGTGAGTTAAGGTTAGTAAAACACATTCAGTGTGTAAGAAAAATGTGATCAAACATTGACAGCTAGAATAATTTAGCTGAAAACTAAGTTTAAACATCCAAAGTTAGTTAGTACAGCCATGTAACTCTCACATTTATAAAAAGGTATGCTCCTATCTGGAAAGTTCCATTTTCAGGCTCTTATCTGAGTGTCAGAATGCCAAATGATATTTATCATGTATTCAACAACATGGCTCAGTTTTAATAAAAGGCTCTGAGTGACTGGTCATCTCCAGCCAACATCCTTAGTCTCTCACAGAACACATTTCCTGCATAAGAAAATGAGACAGACCACAGAAATGCACAGGAGCTTTAATACAATTAGGAAAAAGTTTTTTTTCCACCACTGCAACTTTAGTTTTCTCCTTTTTCCAAGCATGTTCATAATGATGGAGATGATAAAAGAAGCTGGTAAACACACCTCTGTTCCAGCTGTTTGCAGACATAGATTTAGATAACTTACTAAATATCAGTGTCAAACCTCCAACTGCTTAAAGCTTGTAAAGCAATACAAAAAGGGACTAAATAATAAGGTAGATGAAAAGAAGCCTCTTGTTTCGATGAGGGGAAATTCTGATGATGAGATTTCAGAGAAGTCCGGCCTCTAAGTCACTGCGGTGAGTACTGAGCGAAGGTAAGACAAATTAAAGATGGAAAATCTGGTGCTCTGGGATTTTCAGACATTATTGATGTTGTGGGAGAATAAAAAAATCTGATTTTAAGGGATTTACATGCAGTCAGGCCCAGTTCAAGGCGATGAAAGAAAAGAGGACGTGGGAGAAAAAGTCTGCAGATTTATCATCTTCAAATGAAAAATGGCTGCACTGAAAAGCAGAAGCAGCAGTTTGGAGAAATACTTGTGGCCTAAACTGGTTTCCATAGGTTTGCTGAAGTTTTACATCATCTTACTTTAAAAATGGTTTGATATGAGAATAAAACTTTGAAAACTGGATCATGCTGGATAAAAATCAAACTTGCTCTATGCTAAGATGATATAATTAAATGTTCAGATAACAAAACAAGAATGTAGCACTCATAAAATGCTGTCATTGTTATAGTATGTTTATTGTCTCTTTCTCTTTATTGTCTCAATTATAAACTGAACAGAAATTACACTTTCCTCAATAATCAGCAACAGTTGTTTCTACAAACTGTAGAGTATTTATCACTAATTTACACACCAGTTTTTGATCTGGAGGAGGAAACTGAAGTAGGACCGAACCTACTTGAAGAAAATCAATCTGTGCACCAGGAGAACCTGTTTCACACAAAAAGGCCTCAGGCTGGGAGCTGAACCTGTGACCTTTGAGGCTTCAGCCCTAACCACTTCACCACCGTGCTGCTCATGTTGCTTTTTTAAAGTGCAGCAAAACACAGGGAAATTCTTTTTGTTTATACACTTCTGTCCTTCCTTCTTACCTTCAATTCCTACATATAGAAAGGCATCCTCCCGGCTTACTTAAGTCTCTCCTTGCTTCCTTTTTTCTTCCGCTTTCCTTCCCACCCTCCCTTCCTATATTCATCTTTCCCTCACTCACACCCTTTATCATTTCCTTCATTTGTCCCACCCTTCCTTCCGTCCTTGCTTATTTCCTCTTCCCTTTCCACCCTCCCTTTCTACATCCCTCTCTCACTCACTAAGTCCCTCATGTTTTTTCTGTCTCCCACCCTGGCTTCCCTTCTTTCTTCCTCTTTACAGTCCACCATATTCGTTTATCTCTTATACTCACTCATTTCTTTCTTTTTATCTTTCACTATTTTTTTCTTTCCTTTGTACCACCTTTCATTTATTCCAATCCTACATACCGCATCTTCCAGAGTTCCTTCCTTCGCTCCTTGCTTTCTATCTCTTTTCTTATCACTTTCCCTTCCTAAATTCCTTTCTCCCTAATTCACTCTTTTCCTTTGTTTTTTCTATCTTCTTCTACCTCCAGCCCTCCCTGCCTTCCTTCCTGTATTAATCATACAAACTGATCAGTTTTTTGGTGATTTTATCCAGCGTTATTAAAGACCGTTAGTTTGGTCTCCGCTGCTTCCTGCAGCTCATAACGATTCAGTATCTTCAGTGTTTCCCATCCCCATGACTGATTCCAGTGGCTCAGCACTTCTTTGTTTCGTTCCCACACATACTGGGCTCTGAGCTGACCGATCCAATTAGAGACAAGCTTCAGACCTAAGATCCTAATGATGTAACATTTAAGGGATCTGCACACTAAGACTTTGGGCTCCTGATGCTTACATAATAATTTGGCACATGAGGTTCTAAATCTACTATTTTCCTGCAGATGATCTTCTGTCATGAGGTGAAGACAAAAGACAAATCCGAGCACATTGAGATGCAGCCAGATGATGTCACTCCCAACTCACAAGGAGGATGATTTTACATGAAAAGCGTCCCCAGCCAACCATTAGTTTGGTGTTGGTAATCCCTGAGATTATAGCCACATGTTTTTGTTATAAATTTTAAAGATTATCGGATCAATTAAAGTTAAGTCAGGTCCACACATTTGTCACTCGAGCATGAAGCTGGAACAGCTGGAACTCCCAGATGTGTTGGGTGATATCGCCTGCAGAGGTTTGTAGTAAAAATGTATCTCAACACAACATTTGCTGCACATAAATCCTGCTCAGAGCGTTACCCTTTCAACTCTGACCCTTTTATTAGTCAAAATCTTAAAAGTATATTTTCAAAACCATAAGACGATAATCCTTCTTGCACAAATGTATGTTCATGGGAGTTTTCATTTCAAAAATGTTGCTTATTTTAAAGTTTAATTCCAGGGAGTAATATTTCTTCACAAGGACTTTTGGTAAATCAGGACTGTCAGAATCAAAATAATAGATTCCTCTTTGAGTCACATGACCACAACAGCCAATTATTGTTAATTAAAACTGTTGCAAATTGTATAACATTGATACATTCATACATTTTGATGTCTAATTGATATTTGAAATGTTTTCTAACGAAATAAGTAACATAATAAACATGTCCAGTTTATATTTACATTACAGATGATTTACTATACTCACAGATGTCTTTGTTACTCAATCTGATGAGAGGTCTGCTGGGATTAACTCTCGTTTCTGTTGATTTTTGGAATGGGAGATATAGAGCTTATGTAAATTAGGTTGACAAAGTACTTTGGAGACTACAAAATCCATTCTCTTCTGCTTATTTATAGTCGAGTCACAGACGTAATGAGCACAGGAAAGAAACCAAGACGTCGCTCTTCCCAGCTCTTTCTGAGGGAACCCGTGGCGTTCCCAGGTCAGAGAGGATAGAAAAACCTGGGGTCACTTCTGAAATGATGCCTGTAAAATCTTGAGGGAAATAAAGGAGGCATTCAGATCAGATGCAAAAAACATCTCAGATGATTCTTTTTTTTTTTTTGAGGAGCTCTACTTCTCCTCAGCTTATCACCAAGATGGTGTCCATGATCTATGAAGAGGCTTATTTATTTAATCTCTTTGCATCTTAGATCTCAATCTTTAAGTCCTAATCTCATGAGATTGGAGCGTGGATGGGAGCTTAGTCCTTGTGGTCTCGACACTCGCGAGGCGACGTCGCTCCTTCTGCGTTCATTGCATAGTGACACAGGAAAGCTGAAAAATGTTTAACTTTTTTTGCATAGCGGTACAACCCATCACTGGGGGTCTCATTGACGGACCAATGAGCAGAGAGGATGCTACACACTGAGGTTAGCAAACACTTTCAACATGGAGGAAAGCATTATCTTAGCTGCGTCTGACTTTCTCATTTTATGTGACACTTCACCACGTGATTCTAGAGATACAAAGTACGGCCTTGTCTGTCAAGAACTACGTTGACAATGTCAAAATCCCTCCAACTTCATAACCAATCAAATTCTCTGTAAATAACTGTAATGCACCGTTCAGTTTTTTTGCCAGCCACCAATAAAAACCACGAGAAGGAAAAGAAGAACCAATCAAATTTCTTGGAGACAAGCTGAGAGCGCGGTGGTGATCACTGCCACCTCTTGCCATCGTTTGTCGCCATCGTTTGTCGCACCCCGTGTGTCGAACCGTTTAGGCTTAATGGTAAATGTTTGAACTTATACTTTATCATGTCCTTCCAGAATCCTAAGTGCTATACACTTCAATTATTCACCCATTCACACCCTGATGGTGTGTTCTAATGTGCTCTCTAATATTTCTCCTTGTCACCAATTTCCTAAATGTTTGAGTTTGTGGCAAAACCATCAGACAGACAACAGGAACTAAAGCAAAATTACTCCAAGCAACACAGATGTGTCTGAAGTTTCCTGATTTTTGATAAAACTGAGTTCACATAAAATTGTCTTTTAGTTTAATGCTTTTTATATCTTTGTGTTCAGCTTCTCTTTTTGAAATCTATTTTTTATAGTGTGTTGATTTTTTTTTTCTTTTAATATACAGTTTGTGGCAGATTTATATTGTTTTGTGACTAATGCTGTTGTTTTCCTTTTACAGTTTTCTGTGGCCTGTGTGACCATTTTAGTTTATATTTGTTTAATTTGCAAGTTTTATTGTCAGTTTCTTGTTCCTTTATGTCATTCTGGAAAAGTTTTTGCTTTTCCTTGTAATATTTTCTCTCTTTGTGTTCATTAAGCTTCTTCTAGTTGTAATTTTCCATCTTTCTGCGTTAATTGTTGTCCAGTATATAACTGGACTTTGTGTTCAAATTAAGGTGGTTGGTCCTTCTGACTATTTGGACATTTGTCCATTTCCTTCGCACTCATTATTGCTAGTCCTAAAACTGTCCGTCGGTCTTTCTGCCTCTGCAACACTTTGATTCCGTTTTAGTTCATCAAAAAATCCCATACCTTTAGAGAGTGCTTCATTTACATTCCTAATGTTGATTTGAATTTCTCTGGTTGTTCAGAATACATGAAAACAGCTGCAAAACTACTGACAGATGTCATTTGTGCAAATGAGCAACCCAACGCAGCACATTAAACAGAATGTGTTCACATTTAGATTCCAGCCGCGGAGCCCCCAAAGCAGCCATTACAGATCTGTAACAAACTAATAACAAGTTAAATCATCTAAACCGTCGACCGTATCGCTGACCTTCTATATCAAAAATAAATTTGCTAAATGTGACAGCTAGGATGTGATCCCACCTCAGCATGTTCTGCTGCGTCTTTTGTTGTTTTTTTTCCTGGAAATCAAACTGAGTAAAACAGATAAGTGAATCAGTGTAAACAGAGTATTTATGTCATGGTGAGGTTATTACTCTCCTGAGCTCAAACAATTAACAGCTGCAGAATCTGTCCAACACCGTTAATAAAAACTGCAATAAACACATAAAAATAAGCACCACCAATTTCCCCCTGTGATATTGGGACTTTAAATCCAACTGGTATCCAAGGGCATGACGGGAGCTGAGGGAGAGAAAAGGGGGCTGCGTGGTATCAGCTAATCAGCAGCAGGTTGTTTGGATAGCTGACACTGAGAGGGGGGCAGAAACACAGCCAAGGGCATCACTGGTAAAAAAGCTGGACAATACAGCTATAATGTGACTTTGTTCAGTTTCCTGTGGTGAAAAGGGAGCAAACAGCAAAGCTCACCTCACAAAACGGTCACATTTCAGCTTTTGAGTTTAAATAAAACCTGCATGCACATAAAGTAAATAAGTTACAAAACACATACTGGACATTTTGAAAGTTTTTGTGCAAATAAATAAAAATATATTTTCACCTCCTTGGATGTTGAATCACTTTAATAAATCAGTCACAATCAATATAAAGTGGTATCTTGACAAAAACATAAATAAAATATCGTCTTTGATGAAATTAAATGAAATTCTAATAAAGTGTTTAAATATAAATACAATGTTAAATAAGTGATTGCATACATATATACTACAGTTTCATTCATTTGTGGAAATATTTGATTTCTCTCCATTAATGCAGAGATTTTCTTTATATATATGTATATGTATGTATGTATATATATATTTTTTTTTTATTCCAAAACAGCCAATTTGCACCTAGACTTGGCTCAGATCACATCGTTTTTCCGTCACCTAGCTCTCTCCTCTTTGAGACCTTTTCTTCTAAAAGCACCAGCTGTCGACCATTTGGCTTATTATCATACAGGAATGTTTGTGCTGTGATTGTGGTCACTGAGTTTGGAGAACATTGAGCCATGGGGCATTTTTACATTCACCTGAAAAACAACATTTCATCACCTTTTCAGCAGTTCTTCTGCAGGTTCTTATTTTAAATGAAATTCATGTCAGATTATTTCTGCTGCCAGCCAATGAGTCAGTAATTTCACAAAGCACTTAAAGAAATGAGTGACGTGCTGAAGGCTGGACAATCTGACGGTGAATTGTAAAGCTTTTAAGTTAACCAAAGCTTTTAAGCTAAGTGTTGGAGTTTAAATTTACATTCTTCAATAATGGTAAATGTTAAAGTTCAAAATCACTATATCTCGAATAAAAATCTACACCTACCTGCCATTTCAAAAATCATGGGTTGTATCAATCTGAACAAAAACATGCAAGAAAAACAGCGCGAAAATATAACTCAGTTTGTAAGCTAAAAATTATATCACTGATTTGGTTCAGTGACGTTTGAAAGGCTGATTCTTATTTTCAGGATCAACATTTCCCACTCAAACCTCTATCAAAATAAACTTTTCCTCCATTCAATGGGAGAGAATATGGACAATACACTGCCGCATAATTCCTAAATTGACAAAAAAAAAAAAAAAACACTGTGGTATCCATGCAGAAAAAAGAGCTCAAAAATTCCAAATGCAAAAGTAAAAATAAAACAAAAATATTGATTTTGATGACCTGCTGATCAGTGCTAATGTTGCTGGTTACATTAATAATATGTTGAAATTTGTTTGTATCACAGAGCTGTTGACTTTCTCTGTTTAGCTTTTTATCCCATGTTTGTAGTAAAAATGCATCTCAACACAACATTTGCTGCACATAAATGTTCCTGCGAATCTGTGCACTAAACTGTGGCAATGGGTTTTTCTGGACTCAGTTTTCATTTCTAAACCCGTCTCTTCCACTCGACATTGGCATCCAACCATCTGGGAAGATGATGGTGGCGCGTCGGTTGGTCATTGTCCATCATTTTGGGAGCAACTTCTTGAGGAACTCAATAGTCCGATTCTGGCTTGGCAGATCACCTCCACAGTTGACAGGCAAAAATATAAAGTAATCGCCTGCCATTGTTAAATCTCTTTCCTTTGTTGCTGTCTGTCTTTCAGCTGCTAGATGCGGTGCTCTTCTTAGTAACTCTGGCTTGCTACTTGAGAATGCGTCAGAGGCACCAGAGGTGGAAGCTCTTCAAATAGTTCCCCTGCCTGGTGGTCCAGGCTTTGCTGCCATAGAGAAGAGTACTGAGAACGCATCCCTGGTACACCTTCGGCTGGTTGTTCGACCACGCCCTCTTGCTCAGTCAGGCCGTCACACTAGCACGTTTGTTGAACTGAGGGAATGGATTTTCCTGGACTCAGTTGTGATTTCTGTACCTGGCTCTTAGCAAGCTCTATATAAACTTACACTACTTTGTTTTAATTTGGACAAATCCTGTTTAATAAAAGAGTCAAACAGTAACACATTGTGGGATTTAAATAACAGTACTGTGATGTCCCATGATTTTTTTAGGCCGTAAAATAACTGAGTTTATTTTCCTAGACTTTACCCAAAGCGGCAATATTATGTGTTTCTGAGGCATATATTTAAATAATATACCATAACAAAGTATCTATGTCACCTTTAGTTGTTATTAAAATGGGGGGGGGGGTGTCACGCTATGATGCAGTTTTCTTGGCATCTGAAACTACATTTCCTCAAAAGGTATTTTGAATCAGAAAAGGGCTTCACTGAGTGAGAAGTAGTGTTAGGAGCTCAGCAGATAGTTTCACTTTCAGCTTTGCTGCTGCTGAG